>VWZW01007303.1:1217251-1421278 GCA_013397115.1 Edolisoma coerulescens | reverse complement strand
GGACCGGGAACGGGGAGCAGGACCGGGAACGGGGAGCAGGACCGGGAACGGGGAGCAGGACTGGGAACGGGAAGCAGGACCGGGAACAGGGACTGGGGCCGGGGGTAGAGATAGCGAACAGGAACCGGATCCAGGGACTGAGAACAGGGACAAAGACCGGGAACCAGAGACAGGGGACAGGGACAAGGAACAAGGAACAGGGACCGGAATCGGGAACAGGGACCAAATACTGGGAACAGCGACCAGGGATGGGGACTGGGTGTAGGGTACAGGGACAGAGACCGGGGACAGAGACAGGGACGGGGACCGGGGACAAGAACTGGGAGCAGGGACTGGGAACAGGGTGAGGGTGGCGGTGGCTTCTCCCAGGTCCCTGCCCGGGCTGGCCCCTCAGCCCCGGGCAAGGGAGAAATCCCCGGGCCTACAGCCCGAAGGCATAATGAATGTTTATTATTCAGGAAGTCGCTTTGAGCAACACCGACAAATTCTGCCCTATAATCGCAGAATCACTGAGGTTGGAAAAGACCTCCGAGGTCATCGAGTCTGACCTTGTCACCTCGACCATGGCACTGCCATGAGTGCCATATCCAGTCGTTCCCTGATGTGATGACCCACCCTGAAGGGGATGGAAGCACCCAAGATTCATAAATCCTCATAGACAAAAGGAACCTCAAAAGTCAGAGGGTCCACAAACAATAAGAAAGTTTTATTAGTAAATTACACACTTGGCATGGAAATTGGTATGTTAGTCCCTGGCCTACTTTTAGCTGTCACACTTGTCACACTAACAATGCAGCTGTGACCCGGGTGGGCAGTGGAAGGAGCCTGTCCTGACAAGGGGTCCCTTCCCCAGCAGCCACGGTTGGGCTGTGCTGATGGAGGTTTAGTCCTTTGATGGGTTTTAGTCCTTCCTCCTAACTGGGAGAACATGTCCGAAATCCAGGTTTTGCCAATAAAATAGTAGATCTACATCATTTGAGCACATGTAAAATCACAGAAGGCAGAGTTGGAGGAGAAATTACAACACCAAGTCCTTTCAAGGGCATGATCTGTTACAACTCACTTTTCTTATGGCTTGCATACCCTAAAATGAGTCACTTTTAAACTGAATCTCACTTGCCGCCACAATCTTTCGAGCCTTGCTACCAAAATACATGGTACGGCAAGGCATGGGATTCTGCATTTCCTATTAAATTTTTGCTCAGTTAAACCAAATGCAAACCTGAAATAGGGAGTCTTTGAAAATGATTCCATTTTGCCCTTTTTGATCGGTTGAGGTAAATCTTCTCAGTCTTTGCCATTGTATAAAGCAGGCTTAAACTAAAGACTTCATTTTTCAGTGTTCCCAAACTGAGACATGTAGGGCTTTCTTCATGGAAATTTGGAGAACCCAGAAGTGTCAGCTGCTCACAGAATTGCTGACTTAGTGACAAGTGATCAAAGGATGAAGTATCTATCACTTGAGGTACATTTACAAATTTCTTAGCTCCTGCTTAGGCTTTTTTATAAGTAGCTGGATGTTACAAGACTTCAGTGCATGAATCTCCCTGAAAATCTACTCCTGAGTGTAGGAACTGAGCTCTTGAAACTCCACCCTGGTGTGTGTTCATATGGGTACCCCAGAACACCCATGTTAGCAGCTAATTTCATCTTGTTCGTGTTGAGGCAAAACTCTGACACATTTTGGTTGGTCCAGATCAAACTCAGTGCAGCATCACTCCTGCTGCAAAAAGCAGGTACGATAACATCAAGCTTAATATCTGTTGTACCTACAAGTGCTTATTAAGGGATGAATATCATTCCACCTTCATCACTTCCATAGACAGGATATTGACTATTGGAATTGCAATATTTCCAAGTCTCTATCAGAACTCCTGAGCTTACATTCTAAATGGGTTTTATATGTGGTTTGAAGAATATAGAAACTCTCAAGGGGCTTGTACTTTTATTGTCCCTTCTTGTTCTTCAATTTAGAGCTGTACGAGCTTTCTAGGTGTGGTTCTTACTTAATCTTTCTTTTCTGGACAGTAATTGGACTTGACAGAGGTGAAGGTTTATGTAGTATCTAACAGAATGTCTTCTAACCTGGAACAATTGAGTAACTTCCTCTGTGCCTCCCAAAATGTCCCATTTAATTCTACTCACTTGTAGTTCTTATAGCCTTGATCTCAAAGGATTTCCCAACATGACTCAGCTAAATCTTAAAAGAGGCAAAGAAGGTTTAGCAGCAGTTTTCAGTCAGAGGAACAGGTCTTGCAGGCACAGAACCAGCAGAGACCAGAAGTCCTGAATTCCAGTCCCCGTAGTGCAAATGTTAGACAAGTGCAGTATTAAGGAATCAGTGACGCAGGTGAGCGGAGACTATTTCTGGAATAAGCTTCTCCAGAAATAATGCTCCTAAATTCCCATGAATTTTTATCAAATTTATTTGGCCTAAAAGCCTAACATGGGCATTTTCAGCATCAGCATCCCAAGCAGCAGACACGTGTGAATGGAAGATGCATCTTCCTGGAGAGCGTGTGCTGTGTCAGTACAGGTGGAGGAGCGGCTGTCACCTTGCACTCTGCCTGAAATTTAATCCTGCAGGCTCATTGAAATAGAGAAGTTTGCAGATTCTAAATAGAGAAGTTTGCAGATTCTGTTTGAACAGTTACATCCAGGGACAAGCAGTGAGTGTGAACACACAGTGGTTGCTGGAGACCAGGAGGAAACTGAGGGGGACTGGGGTTGTTTGGTTGCAAAGAGCACAGTGAAGTAATTCACATAACATATCTAGGAGAGAAGAGGTATTTTCATTTTGCTTGAGGAAAATAAAACAAATAAGTGGAGAGCTTATTAAATCTGTTTTCCTAATACGTCTTGTGGTTGATTAACGTCTGTGCTTATGGGTGCTCAAGTTCCAGGTGAAACTTTCCCTGCTTATTTTTTTGATCATCTACAAAGATTTTTCTCTGTCTGTATCTTTGCTTTTGCCCCCCCCCCCCTTTTTTTTTTCTGTACTTGGGGCACTTTAACCTCAACTGAGGCATCTATTTTCATGAGGCTTTGAAGAATGTAATTATCACTGTCCTTATCTGTGACACTAGTCCCAGATCCTGAGGCTGGTTGAGTTACCCTGGCTATGTCCCAACTCCATGTCAGGACAAGTCCCAGTTACATTCATTGTACTTGCCACAAAGTGCACAGCGCTGGGGGAGTCCCTGCACACTCCAGCAAGTCCCTCGTTGGGGGGGATTAAAGGGGCAGGGCTGGGATCAGACTGAGGAAGAGCATGATCCCCAAAGCTTTGTATTCACAGGAAGTTTGGCTAATAAATACAGAGCTAATTCCTTTTTGTTTTGAGTGATACAAGATACTATTGTTTTACACGACAGCTAAGCCAATTCTAAAAAACCCAGAGTCTTTAAAAAGATAAACAAATTTTCGGGACTTGCGAGGCCAAGTCTGCATCTGGTGTGAATCCAGTGGAAACAGGCTGATGTGTGGGAACTGAGAAGCTGGCCTGTAGCACAGAATCAAAATGGAGATCCAGAAGGCCCTCTGAAGTGCTGTTCCCCATGTCTGCTGCTTTACTGGCCATTAATAAGTTAGATTCCGTTGTGCCCTGTATGGTGGGAGTTTGCAGTGAATTACAGGCCCTGCTCCCAGTGTAGTTCATCTCTTAAACCACCCACTGCTTAATTCAATTAATCCAAGAAAGCTCAGTAACGAGGTGGATTTGGGAAGCGGCTTTGTGGGTTGCTAAGGCTAAACTCCACTGCACCCACAGGGGAAGAGAATTGCAGAACTGGGGGCCCTCTGTCTCAGCAAGTCAGAGATTTCATCTCCCCCACCTACTCTACCTGGAGGTGCTACACAGTAGAGAGTTGGGTAACAGTCTCCATTGGCCAAACAATGCATAATCTTTGGAGGAATGCAACAAGAATGTTTCAGATGTTAAAAGGAAACATGTGACCAGAAAAAAAGTGTGGTTTTAATTCCAGGTGAAGCCTGGGGAAGCAGAAGTCACACACATCTTTAAGGAGGGACTCGGTGGTGCAGGACAGCGAGGCTTGGCTTCATTCCAAAGGCAAGGAACAGCCTTGTCCTGCTTGCAAAAGAGAAGAGGAAAACCAGAATTTATTGCTTGCACTTCATATATTTATATTTTATATTTTGCCAGATTTTGTCTACTGTTTTGTTTTTTTTTTTTTTTTTATCGTTTAAAATAAAGTCCTCAGTTTCCTAATTTCTAAATGTTTATTTTCCTTCTGTTGAGATCAATGGATCATTAGCATTAAGTATTGGTTCTGCAGCTAGGAGTGTTTGTAGGCTTTGCTCCTTTCTTTTTAAAGCAAAGCTTTTTGGAGAAAATTTACATTCATCTAAGTATTACCATAAAGAGCCTGGTTAAAAATCCCAAATTAGTCATGCTCTTTGCTTCAAAAGTTATTCTGGAATGCAAGGAATTCAGTCTGGAACAATTACATTATTTGCAATGGTAACTTCTTAGCGAACCCTGGAATAGTTTATGTGGTTAAAAACCTTTTCAAGAGCAATTGAAAAATTATGTTATCCCATCCATTGTTTAAAGGATTCCATGTGGTGCAGTTCTTTGAATTATGGGAAGAAAATGTAGCCAAAAAAGAAAATTTGGCAGGCAAAAAATCGAAGTGCTTGCATTGGCCCTAAATCCAGCTATATACACATTAATGATCTCATTTGAAAGACGTCTATATTAAGATCTGAAAGCTCTCTGTGTTCCCAAGGGACAAGCTCACTAAATGTTGTGATATACCATGAAAAAAAACAATTTTTCTTACTGCAAAATAACCAAGGAATCAGAAATTCAGTCTGTGTGAGTAACAAAGGGCACATTAAGTACACAGTCTTTTGGGTAACCTTGCTCAGCAGTACCTCAGAATTGCCATTGCAGGGAGGCACAATTCTGCTTTGTGCTTACACACTCCTTCCTGGGAAGATCTAAAAATATGCCATACCCCATTCAGGCTCACTATACCTGCACTAACAAGGTTACCTGCACACACCGCTACTACTGCAATACCCAGTCCAGCATCTCCACTTGAATCACTGCTGAAGGCAGACTTGGACAAAGGCTCCCTCCTGCCAGCTCTGTTATTCCAGCAACAGAGGAGAGAGGCACCAGCAAGGCCCGTGTCAGTCACCACACATTTATCAGACCTCACTGAGATAACCCAGCGTGGTCCAGCAGTGAGGACAACGAGGGCAGTAGGACCCCAGAGAGAACTCTCTTGTTTTTCACTTTGTTCATGAGATTATACTTTAAAAAAAAAAAACACCTAAAATAGGTTTCTGCTTCTTGAGGCTGTTTTACATGTAAGTATTGCCTGTAGTAGCATTTCTCTAAGCAACAGCCCATGTGAGCAGTAGCATCTCATGCACTCAACTCCCTAATCTTGAGATGGCCGGTTCGTTAACCTCGATGAGATGAGTCATGTCAGATCTGCAGGACTGGGCCATTTATCCTATTTTCTTCCTCTGAGGCACAAGCAGCTCAGTTATCCCATAAATTCTAATGGTTTGCAATGCCGACTTGCCAAGAGGAGGGAGTGTTGCAAGTACTGTAAAATTCATTGTCCCATGTCTGTCGTATGAAATGGTGTAGCCAAAAGATTTCCATGTTAAGGCTTCAACAGCAGTGCTCATTTTGGAGTGTTTTATTCATCCAAGCACTGTTAACCCTCACCTTGTCCTTTTCAGAACTGTCTTTGGAGACATTTAGAAGGATGATACCCAAGAAGACTGAGCAGTGTTTGTGTAAACAATGGACCAGGCAGCTGAGGAGTTGCCATAGGATTTCAGGGGATCACCAAATCTGTGAAAATCCTTCAGCTGAGCAAGCCCACCCTCTGAACTGTTTAATCCAGGTAGGATTGCTGGAAAGTGTAATTCAAGGCCTTCCTCCAGGTGAGATTCTTCAGTGATTTCTGAGCCTTTTCTGGGGCTATGCTTATTTCTGTATAGCCAGAGGTGGTCCAATCCAAATACTTACCAATACAAGTTTAAATCCCACATCTTAGGTCAGTGTGTACATCCAGCTAGTCCAGATGTTTCTCATCAATGCCACCGCATCCTTATGAATCCTTTTATTCCCTGTTTTCCCTGATTTCTCCCAAATACTACAGTGGTCTCTCTATTTGCTTCTTTATTTTTCCAGAGTGCCTTTTCCAGACCTATGTCCCTTAGATGCAGACACACAAAATATTTTGTATTTCTATGGCACCTTCCATTGAAGAAAGAGCCTTTTAGAAGAGCTGGAAGAAAAGGAATTATTTTGTAAATTATTTGTTAATTGCTCAGCCAATATACAAGGCTGAGCAAACTCAGAGAGACAGCCTGATTTGCCTAGGGATGCACAAAAATCAGCAAAAGAAAGGAAAAAACCTGAACATTTATACCCTATCTCCCTATAGCTTTTTTTTTGCCATATAGTATATTTCCTTTTCTTATTCATTGCATCTTTAAAAATACCAAAAATCTTCTGACCTTCTATGAAAAATAGCCAAAGACAAACATCTGGTGTAAAATTAATATTTCTTAGCAGGCAAAAAGATCAAACAAACTCATTTTCTATAGAATCTCAGTCTGATTCTCTAAAAAGGTTTGCTGCTGAGATAACTTCCCTGCCTCACTCAGGCAGCATTAAGAAGCTCCTTTCTCCTCTGAGACTACAGGAGGTTTCACATTACGTTGTTAACCTCCCTCAGATCATCCCCTCCATGCACAATCCCAGTCACATTTACACGCAGACATAATGTCACTCAGCCCACTTTATGCCACTTACATCTCCCTTGTTGCTATGGGGAACATTGATAAGGAACCAATTAGCAAATAAAATATTTGAGGCCAAATGTGAAAGCCACTGCTTGGTGGATTTGTGTGTCATAGGCAGTGACATTTCGTTTGGCATTTGTTCTTACCTAGCTGAGCTTCTTCCACTGCAGCCTCGGCTACATTCTGTTTAGTCAAAACATGCTCTTCTTGGGATTTAGAGGCTTAGACGTGCAACTGTATCTGACCCCGGGGAATTTTCACAGCTCTCAGGAGAAGTGGGATTGCTTGGAAAGCGCTTTTGCGGCATGAAAGTGCCAAGAGCACCATCCAGTGCCTGAGCTGAGTAAACACACAAGAACTCGGTGGCGTTGGGACAGAGGCAGCTCTGCACGTCCCGCGTCCCGCTGCACCTGCTGGGATGCACGAGGAGTTCATAGAAAGAGGCTACAGTCAGTTATAGAAGGAACTTACAAGGGAAGGCTGGCGGAGTTGTCAGCCTCTCAGGAGGACAGCAGACAACCTAGAAGGTCACATCTTTTAAAGAAGAGCTGTATTCTGAGTTGGAGTTACTGTCTGAGGGAAAATAAGATACAGGGAAGGAGAAACTGGAGGTGGCAATAGATGGGGCCGGTTAAGAAAAGTAGGTGAATTAAATCCGTGATGGAAACGAGCTACTGCAGAGAGAGAAAACTGGGCCAGATACTTATCCTGTTAACCTTCACCTTTGCAGAGTTGAATCAGCAGGAAGAGACTAGGAGGGTGCACTGGCAGCTGAGAAAATAAGGAAGAAGTGACCTCAGCTGCCACTGCACAGTCTCCACAGCCTGGTATTGTTTGAAAAATGTAGGTAGTCCTGGATTTCAAGAATTAAAAGTTTGGAAAAAGGTTTTGCACAGATGTGTGCAATAAGTAGTAATTTTTACTACATATGGCTACAGGCTGTTAATGGTCTAGAGAGAAGGAACTAATAGGAGAACAAGGAGTCCATGAGGCTAAAAATGGGCACAGACAAAAATTAATGTTATCTGTAAAGAAGTGAACCCAAATAGATGTCCAGGAAAAAGGATGCAGCTTTTCCATGGACTAGTAGCTGTGCAATAATCTGTGGAAACTCTAGGTGAGCAAGGATATATGAATTTGGTATATTATGAACCAGATATTTCTTAATCAGAGATGTAGAGTATTCCAGTTTAGCACAATATTTGTGGTAACATATCACCAATATATCCTCCCTAAAACAAGACTTTGGGCATAATTTAGAAATGCTGTAATCCAAGACAGCTCCTTTGTTGTGTTCAGTGTTCCCAGGAACAGCTTAGCATGTGTTTGCTCTTACTCTTTTTATATTGAACTTGCAGAGCAAAAGTCACTTCTTTGATTAATATTAAGCAGGGTTTTGTTTGTGCCCTGTGGCAGAAGTGCCCAGATGGAGTGGGTTGAGTATTGAAAACACGAGAAGCATTTAATGTTCTGTGGAGCTCTGTTAAAGTTGTCTGAATAGAACATCTGGTGTCAAATCTTTGGATAAATCAGTTTCTGCTTGGACCTGCTCTGGGTCTGTGCTTTGTTCCAGCTTTACATTCCCTCTCTTCCTTCCTTGTTGCTAGAGCCAATAGATGATGGTTTATTGCCTGGTGCAACCCATTAAAGTCCCTTTGTTGGGGCTTGGCAATTAGTTGAGCAGAAAGAGTGTAAAAATCACTTTGACATCTGTGGGGTTGAAATTGCAACACTGACTTAAGATTTCCCTGAAAGGTTTTTTTGTCCGTCCACAAGGTGATGGAGAAAGAAGAAAGAAAGGTTATCCAGAGGCTTTGGGAAGATATTGTCTGATGTGTCTGCAGAGCGGGACCCTGTATAAAACATGCCTGCCCACCACAGGGCCCTCGTGGGGATAGATCCATGCAACACCTCCCTGCCAGGGAAAGTGAATGCTGTCCCACTGCTCAGCACTTCCAAATGCCACTGCCAGTCCAGCCTTATGTGCAAGAAAAACTCCTGCAGAGTTGAGGAATGTGGAGGGAAAAGAGGAGCTGTTGGTATGTCATAGGACTGATGCCACTCACCAGATGGAGGTGCCCATATTTCAGTCACACAACGCTCCACAGCCCCAGTCTTCCCAAACTCATCCCACTGCTGGGCAAAGGGAGGAAGGGCAGGCTCTCACATCACCAGCTATGACTGCAGAGGCGAATCAAGGGCTGGTGCATATGGACCACCCGCTTTAGAAGTGTTTGAGATGAATCCTTTCACTTTAGGAAGTGTTTCAGCTGAGGAAGGCTGAATACACAGAGCTACTGTCACTCTGGCTGAGACTCTGGACATTTGGCTTCACTCTTGGACAGATTTTCCTATGAGTGATGTTTTTCCCTGTAAATTTTACCAAATTTACCTGCTCAGAGGCTCTGACTCCTGGAGCTATGACCAAAGCCATGAAAGAGCACCAAATGGAAATTCTTAAATTGCACTCAGAGTATTGTGAAGCAACTGTTTAATGTGTAGTAACCAAGAAAAATGTCTCACAATATAACATTTTATGCTACTAAGAAAATAAGGTATTTTGAGTTATATTCCTTTAAGATGTCTTGCTATGTTTAAAGGGCTGTTTTTCTTCTCTTTTTTCTTGTTTTCAGGCTTGATACATCAAGAAAACTTCAGAGGAGTTATTATTGCCTCACACCAATAGTAAGGGGAAAGAGAAAAAAGTTATTCATGTTTAATGTTTTGTGCCAGATGTTTTGCTGGTAGAAATCCATAGCTCCACAGGCACCAATTTCTTCAGGATCTGGAAGGTCTGACACAGTTTCTTTCTCCTTTCTGGATGGTCTGTAAAGGAAGCTGCTTGATTTTGCAATATTGAATATTCATGCTGAGAAGTTATAAGCAAAAACAAAATAATGAGAGACAGGGTCTCTAATAAGCTTCCTGTCACATGAGGCTCTGGTTCTGGTGAAGCAGATGTGGTTGCTGACTTGTTTCCAAAATGTTTGTTGAGTGGTGATTAGATTCTGTCATACTGATGTTATATCTCTGTGATCTCATTCAATACAAGTAGTTCTGCAAACAGTGAAATATTTTTTTCCTATGGATTTATATCTTGGATTGTGTTTAGGCATGGATTCTCTGATGTTTAATGGGGATTGAGTTCATTTTAGCCTGTTTCTTCAATGAGAAATGAATAATCTGTCTTAGCTTGGCTGTCTATTTTCCCAGAACTTGCAGGAATTAAATGTTACGAGTTTTAAAAATCTGAGTGGGAATTATGAACCAATCCCAACATTATTTGGAGCCAATTCATGTAAACAAACATAAACATGACTCTCATTTTCTTACAAAAGCAAAAGGTAAAAATCAATCTTTATTACTTTGTATTTCCACATTACCTGCTTGATTCTCTTCTGGTTTATTTGTGATCAATCATAGAAGATATGCTTTATTTATAAAGCTATATGAATATGGGACTTTTTGCCACATTGAATGCATATTAAGACATCATTAATTTATATGTGTTACAGGCCACACAAGAGGTCACATTCTCTTTTTATTGTCCTTGCTGGAGCATGGGAAGGAGGTGACATGCATTTTAACCTACATGTTTGCACGGGCAAGTGCAGAGAAAACTAATTCTAAAGGAAAAATTATCTATTCTATCACCAATTCTGGAGAAAGAAATGTAGAATTAAAAATTATCTTTTGGGTTGCTGAAGAAGTCTTCTGCTTCTGCAGTGAGCCAAGTTCCCAATCTTTTTCATAAACAGCTTTTGCTATTCAAAAATACACTCTTTCCTCCTTGTTGTCTCTCCTATTTGCCCAGTTTCCCACTTTATTTGGTGTTTCTTCCAGATTTTCCTTCTTTTGATGGGAAAAAACCTTTTCATTTCCATGGTCAGTTTAGGCATGTTTTTCTTGTTCTGTGAAATGCCTAAAAAATTAATTACTGCAGGTAGCCATGTCTGTATAGGGAATAAGGGGGGAAAACCTCTATAAGAGGACAGAAAATCTACCCTTGGGTAAATCCTTAAGACTCAAGTCTGTTGGAAACTAGGCTTTAACAGCACTTAGCATAAAGTGTTCGTGTATCTAATGCTACCAGGTTTTTCTGGGACTGGCAAATGAATTATTTAGTAATGGAAACTGCATGTGCATGTTTTGGCTTCTGTAGGTTCATGTGATAGAAAACTGTAAGAGTGTCTGTAGGGAACACAACTGCCCAACTTTGTGTCATAGACCCCGTGTCTTAACAGGACTCAGAAATTCCCATTTAGCTGAGCAGAAGAGAGAGAAC
This sequence comes from Edolisoma coerulescens, assembly GCA_013397115.1. NCBI lineage: Eukaryota > Metazoa > Chordata > Aves > Passeriformes > Campephagidae > Edolisoma > Edolisoma coerulescens. Next base: position 1,410,198 of record VWZW01007303.1, on the reverse strand, counting down.
AGAGTGGCAACTCTCAGCTTTTATTGCTAATGCTTTGTAAAATAACATTTATGGTCTGTAGATTCAGTTCTGTGCAGGTCTGTGTGACTTAAGATTTATTACACCACTTCATATTTGTGCTTCTCTCTCCAGTTCCTGGATATGAAAGAAATTAAAGATCCAAAAGGTTACCTTTATGTTAATAGATCCAGATATACCCAATATTTAACTTCCCCGGTCAAAGGAATTGCATCAAGGGCTGGCTTGTCCTGTTAGCATGTGACAGTGTCAGCCCTGTGTGCTGCAAAGCTTCATGGAGCCTTAGAGAATAAAAAAAGAAAAAAGGCAAATGTATGCTCAATGGAAAACAGATGGAGTTTTCATTAGATATTACTTTTAATGATCTGCCTTTAAAGTAAAGATACACCATTCTGAGCAGAAGGGCCTCCTAATAGCTGTGTTTGGGTCCCAGGCTCATTAACTTAGCTACAGATAAGCAAGACTGCAAGATCTTTGTATCATTAGAGGTTCCAGTCAAGCTTGCCTACCATTATTAGAATTCCAAACACAGCAGAACTATTTTGGAGCCTTAACAATAATTTATCCTGAAGATGTATCTTTATTTAATGATTCAGGGTTGTTATTACAGGCCTGGCAGTCAGTTGCTCAGTTTCTGGAGTATTACCATTTAACCGAGGTCAGGATAAAAATCCTGGAATATTCATTGCAGGGTAGACCTGAGGGCCTGTTCTTTACAGTCCATTTGGGTGTGACTCTCCCAAATGGTGTCACTGGCTGTGAGAGGTGACCCCAGCAGTCTAGAAAACCTGAAGATCCCTCCTAAAAAGATGGACCCTGCAATCTGTGCCTGTAGGTACTAAATCAACTTTTGACATGTAAAGAACAATGCAGTCCCAGGGTTTTAGGAGTAGATGCTTGCTGCCAAACCACAAGAAATGCTTTTGTCTGGAACTCATGGAGCAGTAACATAGCAATGGAGGGTGTACCCTTGTCTGTTATTCCCTCTGAGCAATTTCTCAGAGACGTGTTACCAGGATTCAGATAGATTTCATGGAACTAGGAGAGAAATAGGCTTTAATTTCCTTACAAAGGGAGGGAGAGACAATAGAACTCAGCAAAACATGTGGCATTTTTTTGTTTCTGTCTGAGAGTTATGCAAGCAAAACCCAGTGCCCATCTTCAGGCAGTTTTCTCTAAAGTGAGACTCACGTGAGAAAATTTGTGGTACCTTTCTTCTGCTATGAGTTGATAAAACTGCTTTATTTTCTCTGCATATGTGTAAATACAACCTTTGTCTTCAGCTGATCTCCAGCTGGGGAGTACAAATCAGAATCTGAGTTTCTCAAAGTTCAAGGAAGTTTGGAGCTGATGTTCTGGTTCACTGCCACCTCTGCAGAAAAATACCTGCATGAATAAAAAAGAAATAAGGCTCTTGTTTTCAAAAGAGAGGGACTAGAAGGATCAAGTCCAGTGACAATCTATCACAAACTGCTAATTAAACACTGTTCTGAAACCAGGTTTTTCTCTCTCTGTTAGATAACTTCTTCAACTTCCAGACTAGAGTTATTGCTTGACTAGTTTGTTCACATGTAATATTGTGCCAAAGCTGCCTTTTAGTTTAGATTATTACAAACAAAGAGAATGTATTAGGTTTCCTCTGCTTTTTGTGTCTTTCAGAAAAAGAATAAAGCTTGTATTCAAGGTCAAATTATTTCCACATACAATTCAAGGGCAAAGGGAGAATAAGCAAATGGAGCAGATGGCAAACAAGTGCTTTATATTTAGGTTTGTGTACCTTAGTTAGAATGGTCCAGCCCTTTATCAACAGCATCCCTGCTCTTCTGATTGCTCCTGTTACCTTATGTCCAAGTAAATGCAGTCAATTTTCTTTCTTTGTGATTTATTTGCAGACATCAAGCATATCCGCTTGCTATGTTGCTAGAGTGAGAAAACCAACACTTCTTACATAACTGTTTCTTTCTTCTTTAGCCATTCAGTGGCCTTTTCCTGATTCAGTGTATTTTTCTGAGCATGGGTGGCCAAACCTGAGCACCACTTGAACAAGCCAGTTCCATCATACTGGTGATTCCAGCACAATGTGAGAGGTTCCCCCTGTAGTTTGTGAAGAATTTTCACAGGATGAGTTCTCAGCAAATTCTAAGCAGGTGCCTTTCCAAGGTATCTAGTTATGCAAAGCTCAGTCACACAAGGGGAAACTTGTCCTGAGTAAATAACCTGTACGGATCAATGCAAAAATGCATACCTGAAGTGACAAAGGGCTTGCTTTGTACATGGGAATTAACCCCTGAACTGCTCAGAGTAGCAGCACATGGTGTCTGGTACTCCCTGGTGCCATGGTGTCCGTGTGTGCCCGAAGAGCACCAGCTAAAGCTGTGGGAATTACTGCTGCAGTGTTTCCAGCACCTTGGGAAAGGCAACTTCTCAACAAGGTAAATGGGAATTTTGGCAGATCTTTGCTGCACCAAGTGTTCCACCAGTGAAGAATTCTGGAGAAGTGATAAGAGGAAATACAAGTGAGCTCCAGAGCAAGGTACTCCTGCTGAAAAGTTGAGTAGTTTAAGATCTGATTTTAGGAGGTCCTGGATACCTTCTAGAAGTTGCTTCCTAAAGCATCTGCATGTCAGCACCCTACATATTTTAAACTGAGCATGCAAAACCCCAGCATGGATGGGCACTCTTCAACGTAGGGGCCTCCATGATTCCCTTTAGTCACTTGGCAACACAATAATAGAAATAGGAACGTGGGATTTCTTATGTCTATTGTGCCCATTAGAACAATACTGCTGAGAGCAACTGAGACCAAAGGCCTGGCCTTCAAAATACATGACTTGAAAAGAAAGCTGCATTTTTTTGGTAAGGTCCAAATGTGTTTCATTCAGCTTTGCTGCTACTCCCAAAGTTTAGTTGTAAACAAGTCACACATCTGGGTAGCACTGCCTGTAACTGTCTCCATCATTACCAGGAATTACTGGCTTCACAATGTTCTGTGTGTGCAGAAAACAGCTTGTAAGAGCTAACCTGACCAAACTCTTATAATTGAAGAGTTTAAAAATCTTCAATGACCAGTCTGCAAAGTAGCCACAGTCTTTAATTTTATGGATATAACCCAGAAGTCTTGAAATTCTGCATTTTAGCCCTGCAGAGTTCCTCTGATTCTGTCTGCTCCCTATCAAATTTCCACACTGACTCTTTGTCCAGACAGGTCAACTGTCCAGAGAAATGATGTAGGAACTGCTTTTGTGGGAGGTGGGTGTGAAGTTGAGTAGAACTCATGTACAGCTATAAAGGGTTTTGTAGCTATACAGCAATAAAATTTTGAAAATCATACCTGTATATCTTAAATAAAATGAAGTAAGCTGTCAGGATTATCATTACTCAGTGTGAAGTGACAAAATAATGTTGCACCTGAATAACTTCTGTTGGAGTGACAGGTTGTTTTTTCACTGCATGGTTGGCATATCCTGGAGACTTTGGATTCTGCACTGTGGAGGCTGAATTTATTTTAATTAATTAATATTTAAAATGTTCTATGCTCTGGATTCCAGCCTCAGTTCCCAAAACCATGACAGAAAAACCACTGGAACAAATAGCCAATGAATTCCAGTACAGACAGGGATCCACAGAATGGGACAGAGAACCTGGAGACTCCCAGTTTGTGCACAGCTGATACAAAGCCAGGGTTTGGAGTTGACAGACTTCACTGGTTGTCTGCCTTCCTCTTCTTGGAAAGGCCATTCCAAAAAGCCTTTACAACTTCCCAGCATGGTGGTAAGGTAAGGTCCTCAGTGTGGAAGAATAAAATAAAGAGTGCTCTCGCTGCAGAGCTGCCGTTCTCTTCTGCTCCTAAATTGTTCCTACTCCTAGTCAAACCCACAGCTTGCCAGCTGATTTATGCCTGATCACCACATGCTCCCAGTTTCCTTTACACTTGCCTGGCACTTCCTTGGCCTCCCAAGCAGAAATCTGGACAGAGCACAGAACAGCCCCTTACCAATGACCTGGCTTCAGGCACAGAGACGCAACTGCACCCCCCCAGTCTGAGTAACACCAGGATGTGGCATCACTTGGAGCTGTGCAGGCTCTGAGAGCTCAAAAAGGCAGAGACCCAATGTGTGCTCCTTGGCATTCTCACACCTCTCTCTTAACTGGGTGTCCCTGATGGCCTCCTTCATAAATCATTAATAAAAGATACTTCTGAATAAATACTCTCTGGTATCTTCTCCAGTACAAAGGATTAATTTTGCATGAGTCTATGCCTTTACCGTTCTTCACCAGTGACAGAAATTCATCTCTTGGCCAGATTTTATGAATGATGTTCCACATTTATTGTGTATTATGACCCCTTTTTGGATGATACAAAGTCAAGTCTAGGCATCTGTCTTTGGTTCTAACACTACTTTTCTTCCCTGATGAACAGTGTATTGCAGTCTATAGACACCTGTAATTTACAACCTTTTTTGAGTTTAAAGTAAGATCATGATTAATATTTTATATGAAGCAAGGTGGTGAACAGGAGAGTTCATTGATGTTTCAATCCTGGAATCACCCAAACACTGTTTTACATTCCAAATAAAATATTTGGTGGGTTTCACACCAGTCTTTTACCAGTGAATATCACAATGTTGCTGTTGGGAAAAACTGAATTTATTAAGGCAGTATATTTTAAAAATTGGCTCCAGCACCACACAGCTGGCAACAAGGAAAAAGTAATCTAAGGCAGCATGTAAAAAACTGTTCTCTAGTTAGACTGTGAGTTTTCCAATAACTGCCTCCAACAGACCACCCTATGACACTGATTGCAAGCACAGAAAGCCTGATTGTTCAAAAGTCATATAAATAAAACGTAGATGTTGAAATGTCAACCTCCCACTATTCACCTCCAACCTATTCTTTTCATCTTTTTCTGCTTATTTTACTTGTTTCTTTCCTGGTGTCCTTCCTCTCACTGATGTTTTCCTTCAGTACCACCCTCTTTGCCTCCCAGAACCAACTGTAGCTTTTAGCTTTAATGGTAGAACAGGAACCAGAACTATTCAAAGATCTTTTAATCTTTCACCTCCTGTGCCATTTGCACAAGGACAGGCTACTCGCTACTCAGAAAAGAACTATGAAAATAGGAAAAATAGTAGATTAATTAACCTGGATCACCGAAAAACCCAAGAATCTCTCACTCCTGTTGTCTTGAACTAAAATACATTAAGTACTTCCTGGTTTATAACATACTTTCTCTAAAGGATGTTTTCTAAAAGACTGTCAATGTGGTGTCATTTCTTTGGCTGCTTGGGTCCAGGTTTTTGTAAATGTCTCTTGTTGTAGGCTGAAATGTACTACAACTTTATCACTATTTTCCTTACTAAAAATTAAACAAGTACTAAGAGTTCCACAAACCCATAATTAACCTCCCCACTGAGAAGAAAAAGGACGCATTTTTAAAATGTTTTTATTGCCTCAGCAATGCATGTTACAAAAAAAATGTCTTCTGCAGGAAAACACACGAAGAACAGGGATGAGTGCAAACCAAACAAATCAGAAAGTAAATTATCTATGAAACCACTTATTTCAATGCAACAGGGAACAGTAAAAGTTTCGAAACAGCTTTTCCTCCTCTGGAGAATGCAGAACTTATTGGAGCTACTGACACAAGTCAAAATATTGCACTAAACCAAGATTTCAATTCCTTCCTCCCAGAGAGACCTAAACATTGTCCTCACAACATGTTTATTTTGTTGGAATAGAAGAAAAACTTAGTCCTGAGAAAGACTGCAACCTTCTCTGTCCTGCCAAGGCAATGGCTATGCAACATGCTCTCTTCAAGAGAAAGACAAGGACAACCTGGAACATAAAAAAGTGGATTCTACACCATGACTGCTTCTCAGATCTCTATTCCAATCAGTTTGTACTGACTTCCAGAGAGAAGACTTCTCCAGCAACCCAGCTAACCACGAGCACTTTGCCCAGATGCTTCAGTAGAACTCCAAATCTTATGCTCTGTCAGGCTTTCTTCTCCAAGCACCCTTGCACAAAGGAATTCTGAAGACGTGACCCATATTTTGTATTTTGGTCCACACTAACATAATAACACCTTCCTGTGCCTCTGATGCCAAAGTGCAGCTACAAAGTTACTCAGACTCCTGGATGTGCAGCCACCTCCTTGGCACCACAGTCCACTTGATGTCAGCACTTGTTTGCAGACTGAAGTATTTGTAGCCTTGCAAGTTCTCCTTGGGAAGGTCTGTTCACAGGCTAGTATAGCTTACAAAGGGAAAATTATATTTTTTCTTCCTTGTTCAGTATTTTTTTTATATTATGAGATAATTGACATTTCTTCCCTCTCTCTGCTCTCATTAATTATGGTGATAATGCTTCTGAAGTACTTGATAAATTCCATCCGAACATCTTCGGGATCTTCCTCTAAATTGGAATGGATCAATTTTAGCTTGTTCAGTGGATAAGCTTTGAAAGTAAATAAAAATAATTAGGTATATTCCTTTTATAAAAGAAATATTCACAATCAAGGTCATGAGATAGCTCATGCTGAACTCAGCTGGAATTCAGTGGTACACAATATTTGACGCCCCAGATAACACAGAGCAGGGCAAGAAGAAAGGCAGCATAGTTTGTCAGAGCTGCAAACAAATACAGCTTACTGCCAGATTAAATTCTTCACAGTTTATTATTATTGAAGCCTTAAGTTGGGTTTTGGGATCACATTCAGTTAAGCAGAATTAAAGAAATTGAACACTGAACTGCAATTTTACTATTGAAGTGATATGATACTCTTTGAGTACTTCAAAATTATGGAATGATATTGTTGTATTAAATATGTATTAATATATTAATGCTTGTAACAAATGTGTGCTTGTTTGAACACTGGAACAGGTTGCCCAGAGTGAGTGTGTGTTTTCACAGCCATAAAGAGCCACAAATAATTTTGCGGGATCTAAGGTACCTATTGCTAATTTTAAGATGCAGCTCATTAGCTTTTTATTTCAAAGGGCTCCTGTTCTTTTGATTGACAAAATACAGACTTAAATGCCCTCAAAAGTGTCAGTTACCAAAAAAAAAAATCCAGTGTAAGAACCAAACTACTATTGATGAGGAAATATGGCAGGAATTCTAATTTCTGGCTCAGCTGCATACTCACTTAGAGAAGCCACTCAAACTTCTCTTGCCTTGCCTTTCCTTTTCTTTATTTTTGTGAAACAGGAATATTGCTCACCTCCCAGACGACCTTTGAAATCCATTCTTTCTGTTTTTGCAAAGCACTTTAGTGTTCTTTAGTCAACAGATTTAAATGAAAAATGCAAGCCATAAGGTATTAATAATTTTAAAGATACAAAGATCAATGAAAAACTCTGAGCTACAAATGGAGTCTTCCATCTCCTTACCCAAGGACAGGTTTTGCGTGTCCCCTGCACTGCCTGGCTTGTGATGTGCCACCAAGAGACACTGACTGTCAAGCAGTGGCTGCTGCTGCACAAAGCACGAGTACCACATTTCGATTTCTTTCAGGTGGCTGGGCAGCTCAGGGTTGAAGATGATTATTACGCCATGAGAGTCCTTCATCAGAGCTGGCCAGCATGTTTCAAACCTTGAAAAACACAGAAAATGGCAAGACTGACTGCTGGAAAGCAAAAACATGCACTCAAACTTCCTCAAGTTTTCTTCCCTCCTCAAGAACACATTAAGTACTTTTTAAACTATAACATCAGTAACCTCGCAGGTTATATATCATATTCCAACTATTTTACTTATGATAGTTGATCCCATAATTTTCTAATTTGAAGACAATGTAGAATTTGGTCAAATGCTCACATAAACTTAATTAAACATTGCCCTAAGAATGCATCTGTTCCATTCTCAATTCCATCTTTTAGAAATTAAGGCCTCAGTGATATGCATACATTGTTTGAAGTCCACTCACATAATTTAAAGGAGATGAAGGCAATTACAGAGTGGGCCTCTGTCTCCTGTATCTCTAACTTCATTCCAGGAGTTGTGGACTTTACTGTTCTAGTCAGTCCTTATCCAAAACAAGAGTTCAGCTGTGATCATGGCAGAGAGTACGTAGTGTTGGACGTTTTACAGCAGAAAATATAAAAATATATTGGGGTAAAGAGTCAGGAGTACTCCTCATGTCAAACAGATCATTAGCTTGGGCCCAAGTATGAATATCTTGTAAACAGAACTATTAGGAGTTCAGTAACCTGAGGAAGTAACAATGCTGGCTTACTTTTGATCACCACTGCAATCCCAGAGCTCGAATCGACACCCAGCTCCCTTGCTGTTCCCACTGAGGTTTGGCTTCTCATACTCCAGGATCCTGCGGAAATGATGGACACACAACGGGATAAGATCCCACGCAGGGGCACAGCAGAGCGCGGGGCTCTCGGGGGTCTCGCTCACCTGACCCCCTGCGTCGGGCTGTAGCTCCCGATCCCTTCCGTGCTCTCGGACACGAAGTTTGCCAACACCGACTTTCCAGACTGGCAGAAAGCGGGGGTGAAAGACACACGTAGGAATTTAACGTGCCAAAGCCACAACGACGGTGCTCACCCAAGCCCCCCGCGCCATCCCTCCCGCTCAGCCCCGGTGCGTGCAGGCCCGGTCCCGCTTCCTCCTTCCCTCCCTCCCGCCAAAGTGACCCTGCGGGGCTCGGCGGTGACGGCCGGGGGGAGCCGGGGGTCCCGGCCTGCGCTCACCTCACGGGGCCCCACCAGCAGCACCTTCGCCCTCAGCATGGCGGGCGGGTACGGCGCCCCCCCGCGGCCGTTGCCCGGCAGCGCGCGGAGCGGAGGGAGCGCGCGGCCATTGGCTCTGCCGCCATCACGTGACGAGCAGGGCGGGGCGCGGCGCTCGTCGTGAGGCAGTGGCCGAGGCGCCGGCGCGGGCTGTCGGGACTGGCCTTTCTCTGTCCCCGGGCTGGCCCCGGGCTGGCCCCGCCGTACCCCCACTGTGTCCACTTCGTGTTCTTGCTCTTTCCGCGCTCTCTTACCGCTCTGTCCCCTTTGTGTCGCCGTTCTGTCCTCTCAGTCTCCCCCCTCCGTCCTCGTGTCCGTCCACTGTGTCCTCACTCCGTCCCTGCTGTGTCCCCTTTGTGTCCCCAGACTGTCCCCGCAGCTTCCCTGCTGTTCCCTCACTGTGCCCACTGTGTCCCCGCTTTGCCCCCGCAGTGTCCTTGCTTCGTCCCCGCTGTCCCCTCACTGTTCCCCCGCTGTGTCCCTGCTCTGCCCGGCCTGCTCGTCGGTCTGCTGGAGCAAGTATGGTCACAGCAAGAGAGCGACGGGATCCTTCACAAGCCACGTGCTGGTCTGGGCAGCCTTGGGAAGGGGGAAATCCTGGCACTTCGCAGCTGCTGCTTTCAGCAAGGCACGGGATTTCCAGCCACTGAGCTGTGTGACTCCTGAGCACTGACCAGGGCAGGAGCAGCTGATGACTCTGAGGGCTGAAGTGGGAGAAAGTGAAAGGTGTCTCTCAGACAATATTTCTGCCCGTAGATACCAAACTTTGAACCGTGAGAAGGTAAAAGTCCACAATTCCTGTGCAACCTTTCAGGGTCCAAAAGTCAATGGAAGATGGAATAGGGACCACCAAGCCCACTGCTGCACCCCAGTCTGCAGGCAACTTCCCTGCAACGCCACTCCTGCATTGGCCCCAGTGCTCTGGTAGCCAGCCCTGGAGGGATGAAACAGGCAGAGGTCAGTGCTCTCTTCTGACCATTCTGCACCTCTCTGGTGTCCCTCACTAGCTCGAGCAGTGCTCTCCTTCCTCGTTTCGTTGCGATTTTAACTGCAGATTCTCCTTGGAAGGATGATGAAGTCAAGCTCTTGAAGATTGTTATTAAGGCTTGTTAGGGGAAGCAAGAGGCTTTTGGAAATGGCAGCTTCTAAGAAAATAAAACATCTGGCAGACAGATGTGCTGCTTCAGAGCTGTTTAGTGCCCAGGTACAATAGCACTTCTAGACAACCTTTCAAATAGGGCCTCTAGGCGCTACCACAATGTAAATGTTTATTACCAATACTGCTAATAAATGTGAACCAGAAATGTTCTGCTCTCACTGAGGGGGTACAGTCTTCTCTGTCACAGTGGAGACTCATTTGTTGTTTCACTCCTTATGTAGGGATAGTTTACAGTGGTTCAGCGTGGCAGTGGCATTCTGATGTTCACATAGTATTTTAAACTTCAGAAAACCCTTTATTTTCAGGTTCATGGGACTAAGACAATGAAAAAGCAGTAGCTGCAACTACCCATGAATTTGATTCTGCTGTAGCAGACTGGATGTGTGTTTTCTGTTTGTGAAGATTTGTATGTGATTCAGGACCAAATTCACAATGAGCTGGGACAACTCATAGTTAATCCTTTCTGCAGCTTTGTTGTTTTCCACATATCAGACCTGCAACTTCCAAAGGAAAGACAGAAAGGGGGGCCCAGAGAGAAGAACCAGGACAACCTCAGTTGGCATATGGTATTAGCTGACACTAGCACATGAAGAGAAATGTGTTATAAAGGGTCCTATTGTGGACAGCAGCACAGAAGAAGGGGAAAAAAAGTGTAAGAGGTAACTGAAACTGGGTAAAACTGGCTGTTTGTGCAGCTGCCCAGAAAGCAATTAGGATTAGTTTTTAGATGGAGTGTCACATAGGGTCTTTGTGTGTTTATATTAGCCACTGAAGAGTAAGGAGAGCACAGCTGACTAAGGGTGCAATTTTTGGATTTATCCATGTGATTTAGGGTTTGCAGTCACTTTAGAAAGTGGGAATTAAGCTTTCAAGCCACTTAGGGTGACTGTTTTCAAAGGCATCTAAGTCAAGTACATTTGATGTTATCAGCATCTGCATTAGGCATATGGGCAAAGCTATGTTAGTTCCTGGTGTATAGTTTGCTGAGAGCACACGTGTGTGAATCATTTTCCTTCACTGATTTAAAGCTCTTTGTCAGACTGCAGCAGAGAGAAGACCCCAGCAGTAAGTGAACTACTTCCAGACAATGCTGGTAATGGTCTTTATGTCTTGCATTTATTAGATGGCAGGTTTTCCACCATAATGTTTTGGTAGCAAGCAAAAATTATCATCTTCAGGTGATTTTCCTTGTAAAAATCCTCCTTCCTTCAAAAGCCAAAAGCCACCGCAAGGTATCACTAATATTTCAATAAAGCTGTTCTTCAGTCTAGAAATGCCAGTGAGAACTCGAGTGAGAGACATGGCAATTGCTGTGTGAGGGCAAATGATGCTTTTTGCCTGAATTGCAGATCAGAGGATATTTGCCTCCAAGGTAGAGACCCACTGGTTTTACTGGAAGCAGCAGTAAAATGTAATGCCAGTCAGCTTTCAGATAATACTTGAGCTCTTGCAAACCATTCAGTCTTTCAGAGAGCGGTATTTTAAGTTTGCATTGTATTTCGTTTAATGTGGCACGTAAAACTTTTCCTATGAAAACAACTAAAAAATTTTCATAAGCATTTGTGGCTCAGTATTGGTACTTGTTTAATGAACTAGAGCAATGTTTCCAAACTTTGGAAAACATGCCCTGGAGCACTCCAGTTGTGTGTGAAAATGCTGCCTGGGTTAGAAGTACAACCACATGGCACAGCTCACCATGAAGGGAAGGCTCTGCCTGGTTGCTGTGTGTTGCATGACATTTATTGTGTGTGTGCAGAAACAGCTCTTCAGTGGGTGCAGACAGGGACCTGCATTACATTGTCCATTTATTTATACTGGTTCACCTGGGGGCAAGGCGTGGAATACAGGAACTGAGAGGAAGGAACACCTATTTTTGAGCATTGTAGCCTGTTATTAAAAATTAAGGAGAAAATCAATATTGTGGTCTCGAAGCTTGTTGCTTAAGAATCTCAGGGCAGGGATGTGTCTCTGGGGCTCAGAGCGTAGCTGATTAAGTAAATGATGGTTTGGATGAAGTGTGGCTGCTCTCTGGAAAAATCTTAGGGTGGAGCTATGGCAAGAGACCAAAGGGAAACAGGACATTAAGGTGCATTGACAGGGGTGCAGTGGAGTCCTGCTCTTTGTCACCAGTCTGCAGGGTAACAGTCAGTTCAGTCTCTCTCAGGAAACCTATTCTGGAATCAACAGGAAAAGCTCATGCAGAACCTTATTGCTTTGTTCATGCCAATAGGTTGTCGAGGACTTCAACTCCGACTGATCTGTGGCCTCGAAGTCCTTCCCAGGGGAGATGAGGATCTTTATTTCCATTTTATAGATGGAGAAACAAAGCAGAGATGTAAAAACAAACTCAAGGAGCATCAGTCTGCCTGTATGGCCCCCCCAAGAAAAGACATCATAGTGCTCTGATTTTTGAGTTGCAATATGTGAATCCAGAAGTAGGAGTTTATTTCTATGGTTTAAATCTTCAGGCACAGCTGCAGATGATGCCCCTGATAGATGTTTTCCTTAATCTAAAGTCCGTGGAGCAACAGTAACACCTAGTGGCTGAATGTGCCAGTCTGTTCCTCCTTCCTCTCCTTCCTTTCAAGAAGTAGAGTTGGAGGGCACACGGTGTGATTGACAGCTTTGACTTGCAAGGCCAACACTTAGGATCTCCAGGGATTTGCCATTTTCCTTTCAACCCCCCACCACATTCTGTTTTCTATTAAAAGTGGTAGATGAAATATGAAACTCTTCCTTCCACCTCCCAACCCCCTTCACTTTTCTGGCTTATGGAGGAGGTTGTTCCAGTCCATCTTGATCTGTAGGTGGGTGGGCTGTGAGTGACCAAGCCTACTGCTTCCAGCTTGGAGCACTCAGATTTCTGTAAGGAATCCAAGCTTTTTCATTTTCCTTTTCTTTTTATTTTGGTCTGAAAAGGATCAAGCAGATCATCTGGTGGAGGTTGGTGACCTCAGTCCATTTGATAACGTGGTGTTAACTTGCCTGCGTTAAGGCAGACCAAAGCAATCAGTGCCAAGAAGTACCATTTCCTAAAATGTGGTGTGTGGAATTGTTTGCCACAATCTACTGGGACTGCTAATTCATCAGAGAGGAACCCCTAGAAAAACAGCATTAAGGAGGAAAGAACCCACAGCTGTTTATTGTGTTAGCAGGAGAGCCCTTCAGAGGGTCTTCACTACCCCTCACAGGGGAAGGTTTCCGTTTTTCCATGGAAAAAAACCATTAAGCAAAAGTATGTCTGCTAAAGCCCAGATCATTTGCATTTGTAAATAGAGCTTCCACTGTTTGTGGGAATTACAGTACCGAGACACTATGGGCTTGTCATATTCGTGCTGTTTAATTTTAGGCTTCTGGTTTAGGTATTCTGAATTACCATTGGAAGCATCTGTTTAGGAGAGTCTTCATTGCCTGTTGACAGAGCCTGAACTCTAATTTACACTGTGGATATATGCTCTTTTACATATGATGTTAACTTGTATCACCACTCAAAGATTAGTATTTGCCTCCCTTCATATCCCCAGTTCTCCATCCAGCTTCCTCCCAATTACCTGTTGAGATGGAACAGATTAAATTGAAAACTAGCCTGATGCCTCTGGGATAAAAAAAGAAAATAAAATAATCAGCTCCACGAACCCATTTACTGCAAAACTGCACAAAAGCCTGCTGCTAACAGAAGGAAGGTAATGAGGACCAGCAGGGATGTGGTCAAGTGGGACAAGGATGGGACCATTTCTTTTGGCTACTGTACCTGGAATTAAAGCATGCATATATTCATACCATCAGTCAGACCTCCTAATTTTGTATCCAATACCTGTTTGTGAGGGCAGGCAAAGAGAAACACAGCCTGATGGTGAGAAATGAGGAATATTGTGCTGGGATGTGTTGGGCAACCTTTACGCTTAGAAGAAGGAGCGTGGCAGCCTTGTTGGGCTGGGTGAAAAATCTTCCTTAATGTTTGGTAAAAATGCTGTCAGAGGTGGCAGACCTGAAAGTACTGAAAGAAGACAATCAGAGGGTAATTGTTATTTGTCATTCACAAGGGCCCTTGGAACCTTTTCTATTAGACCCATATGCTTTTTGTTTTGAATACAAAATTTCAAAGTCAGCTTTGTTTCTCACTGGCAGCTGTGGTGTTTGCCACCCGTGTTGGACTGGGAAGAGACGGCATTTATTAACGTTGTCTGACCCGGTTATTCACTCAAGGCCAGACCCTCAATGACTTCATAGAAAGAAAGCAAAGCAGTGTGTAGTGTCTTTAGAAGGACTGCCATGTGCCCAATAGGAGAGGACAGCCTACTGACAGGAAGATTTTGTTTTCTCTCAGTTTCATTCTCCTGTTTGACTTACGTGTTACTTTGGAGTTTATGGGCAAACAAGGGAGTTCCTTAACCCCACGATCCTTCCAGGCATTATGTTTCTGCTAACATCCTGGGTCAAATCAGCTGTCTTTTCACATGTCTTGCATTCATTTTCATTTAAGGCTCAATTACCTCTTGGCAATATGCCATTAGTGACAACAGATTTATACCAGCAATTAGTATGTTTTGAGAAGTCTGGAATAAAATCCTTGCTGCTTTGCTTAGGTACCTGGATGCAGTGATGAATTCTTAACTTTACGCCCTAAACTTTAAAAGATACAGGCTTGATAATTTTGCCTCAATTCCCTTTAAAACCTAGTAAAAGTAGTGCATTAGTTTCCAATGCTTGACTCACTTGCAAACTCATTTGAAATTCCCTCCTTAATATCTCTGGGCTACAAAAACCCATGTGTGTGAGACTGGCCCTCTGAAAGGGGCCTGCCACTGCAGACCTGCTGCGACTGAACCTCCTTCCACTGCTGCAGGTAGGGTTTGAAGCACTGTGTTGTACTCCGTATTTTAGACACCACAAGGAACGTCTTGGAAATATAAAAAGCAAAGTGGGCTGGGCACTATAAAAGAGTTCATATTTAATACAGATTGTTGATAATGTAGTATTAAGTAGTTCATTATTTTATTGTTCTTCAATAATTTGAGAACTTAAATCTTCTACTTTTGGCTTGGCTAGTGATGCTGTCTTGAGCTGGGTTATAAAAATACTATGCTTCACCTAAGCACAGATTGTTATAGTTTTCATCTTAATTAGCAAGCTGCAGATTTAGATGGATTAATACAATCACTCTTTCTTTCTTTTGCCATAGAAGTTCAGAAGTATAATCTGTCACTTGTGAGAACATAAAGAATTGGACTGGAAGCATTCCAAACTCTTTACTGTAAGTGTTCAAAGATTTAATGGAGTCCTCAGTCATAAAATCTTTAATTTGAACTAGACCTTTATATTCTCCATTCTTAAATTCACTATTTTTATGTCCAGGGGATTTCCTGTTATCCAAGTATGTACGGAGGCCCTTTATTTCCCTCTGTGTGTGTTTTTTAATTCAAATCAAATGTGTATGTCAGTGGTTGATTGCACTTAACCTCCTTAGGTTCATATTTCTTATTTAATTGCATTACATTTTAAGGTTTAAGGCTATATATTTACTGCAGTTAATAGCACACCATATTTTAATGAAGCTGTTATCTTCTGCAAATATATACAGAACAATGGAGATTGATTGTACAGGACCTTTTGAAGAAACTGTATCTCAAAGCCATTTAACATGAATAAACACAGTGGAGGGTTTTTGTTAATGTAGTTCTTCACCTAACACAGCGTCAAAACTGAGGAAATGAGTGGTTGGGTTATCAAGGCTGTTCTCCTCATCCCCAGCCAGGGACTGCACCTCTGTAGGTTGCAGCTGGAGTGTCCTGGTCCCAACCGTGGTTGTTCCCAGAAACGCTCCAGAACTGCAGCACCAAAATTCACTCACCTCCCACATACGCTGGCCAGGATCCCCCTCTGCCCAACCTACTGCTCAGCTCTGTAAATCTATTGTCAGTCCATTCAGGGAAGGCTCAGTACGTGAACAATTATCTGCTTTTACTGAAACATTTGAAAAAAAAGGCGAGTATTACCTAGAGATCATGTCCAGAAAATCTGGGACAAATCTCTTGTGCTCCACTAGAATGCAGCCAGCTGAACACCTGTTTTCAATGCAGAACAGGGCATCACCCTACATTGGGGCACTGCACTGGGTTTCTCACAACAATCTGAGAGTTAAATACTCAGAATTGAGCCAAAAAATGCTGGGAGCCACTTCTTTCCAGGACACAGCACTGCTGATAGTCTTGTCCTACCATTCCATCACATACCAAAAATCTCCTTCGTCTGGTCAAAGGCTTTTACTTCTTTTTTTGGGCAACAATCAGTTTAAGCATTTCATAGTATCTTGCAGACTTGATAATTTCCTTTCTGCCAAAGAACAATTTATATCTCTCTTTAGATTACATCTCATCTTGCTTCTTTTATTTTTCTCTTCTTTCATTGTTGTTACTATTTATACCATGTCATTTTTATTCCATTCCTATTATCCTTACAATAGCCATGATACATAACAGAGCACTGAACCCTGTGTTACAAAGGGAGGCACTGAGAGATTTCCTGATGGCTCTGGTAGGTCAGGGAGTTCAACCAGATTTTTTCTGGATGTAGACTGACAGTCCATGTATCCTTCCTGCCTGAGACCCTGTGGCATGAGGGCCTGTGAGCCAGCGTAATCCCAGAGGATTATTTGGGGATTGGTTTTGCATCTGTAGAGAGATTGATCTCCCTTAGGCAGAAGAGAAAACAGAGAGATGAAGGGCATTTCTTGTGGTAAAAGAGATTTGAGTTCTGTGCGTGGAGCTGGATATCTGTAAAGTACAATTTAGTAGCTCCAGCTTGGGTCATTTAAAAAGCGAGGCCCTGGAAGAGGGATGGATTTTGGAAACCAAGCCCATTAGGTGTGGAATCCATTGCTGACAATGGAGTATTCTGTGAACACCTAAGCCAGCATTAGTGTACATGTGCTTAGCCAAGAAATACTTGGAACCTATTGCTTTGCAGTGACTTTATCCTTTAATGCCTGCAATCTTTCGTATTTAGCACCTTAGCTGCCTTTTTATTGCTTCTATGGAGGGATCTGTCAGGTTCAAGAGAGGAGATTGGGTAGAGAGCCAGCTAAAGAACAAGACAGTGCCACTGAACAGTGCTGGTGTTTGCTTGTACGATTGCTCCCCTTAGAATGAGGAGACCAAAATGTTCATAAAGGTAAATTGATAAATCTGGAAAATATTCTCTTTAAATAATCCCCAGAGCTCCCAGCCTAACACACAGCTGTAGAAAAAAAAAGACCCCAACAACTGAACAGGATGTTGGGCTGCATTACAGTGAGAACAGAATATATATCAAAAAGGTGTTATTGTTATTACCTAAACCACTGGTGAGTTCTTGTTGAGAGTGCTCTTTTCAGTACTGCTCACTCTACCTAAGGAGGATATGATTAAGGGATAAAGCAGGAAAAATGACAGTAATACTGTGCCTTTCAGCTCTGAGTTATAAAGCCAGACTGAAGAGCTTTGGTATTACCTTGTTTAAAGAGAGATCTTGCAGTGATTTTAAATGATTTTACAATAATGAAGGAGATTAATCACATTGAAACAGACAAAGTCTATGAAAACAAGAAGAGTTAAATTGAAAAATAGGATCTTGGGAAAAGAATGAAGACAGAGAAGGGAGAGGTTCATGTGAATGCTCCAATAAATATGTTATGTCAGTTATCAGAGGGGTCCTGTTAATCTGGATGTACAGGATAAGGTGAAGATAGAACTGTAAGGAAAATAGGAGAGTGACAGTGGGATTGTGGCTGTTGGTCAGTAACACACAGGCAGTGGAAGCCATGCTGGAGCAGGCTCTGGGAAACACCTGCAGCAGGGAGGAAAAGGAAGGTCCTGCAGCCTGTGTGGTACGTCCATGGGCATGCATGGTGCAGGGTGGCACTGACTGAGAAAAAGTTTGCAGTGTGAAGACAGAGGGCTGACAGGTAAGGAGCTTGTGGAAAAAGGCAGGGGAGAGAAGAGGGAGAAAGCACATGGCTGCTGTTAATCCACCTTAACTGCAGACATCTAAAGTGAAAATACTGGAGGCAATTTCAGCTCTTAGCTGGGCAGGATCCTGCTGTGGACATGGTGGTCCATATACAAAGTGCAGCAATTTTCAGCTTGCAGCCCACAAATTTTTGAAGGACCAAAGCCAACTTCTAGGGGCCCTGTGAAAGCCAGCTAAGAAAAGCAGACTGTTGTGGTTAGGCCTCATCGTCCTGGCCCACGGAGAAAGTTCCTAGGAGATTTTTTAAAAAAAAAAATCAATAAAAGCTGTAAAAATATGGCTAGAACATTCAGATTTTCTGGGTAGATGAAAGGGGACACTAGTATCTCCACTTGCATCCCCACCAGTTGTTCTCCTTGGTTCCACAGGGCAGGTGGCAGCACCTCAGGTGTGCAGGAGCTGGGATGAGGGTGATTATTTCCATAACTCCTTTCTTATCTGTTTTGTGTGCATTTATTTGTGTATTTTGTGAGGAAGGGAGTGAGCCCACTCTCTCTTATGTGACTTGCACAATACAGAAGGGGAATTCAGACTCCCACTCATATTGGGTTCCTGAAGTCAAGCAACCTGAGTCCATGGGGAAATGAAGAGAAGTAGGAGGATTTCAGGGCCAGAGTACAAAACGGAGACATTCTTTGGTCATGAAAGTCCTTCTTTCTCTGAGAGTCAGAGAGTCCATGACTCAGGACAGGTTTTCAAATCAGCTAAGCATTCAGAAACCACCAAATCTGGATATCCTATAGTCAGTGACTCCAATAAAAACTGCAGCCTGGTCTCTGGTAGCTGCTCCACTGCATGTTACAAAGTGCTTTGTTTTGTTGTAGAAGTTCAAGATTCTCTGCGGTCTGGAGAATTTATAATATCAATGTTTATGTCCTGTGCAGCATTAAGCAAGCAGGCAGCTCTCAGTGACTGAATGATGTTTAATGAACAGTTAATGAACAGGAACATGGTTTGGGGATACAGACATGGAGACAGACCTCCCAATGTTTTCTTTAGTGACCTCAGCGATGGAAGAGAGAGCATACTTATTAAATCTGTGGATGAGGCAAAGCTGGAACTGAATGCAAGAGTACTGGAAGGCAGGATTAAAATTTCAAGTGATCTTGACAAATTGGTGATATAATCTGAATAAAATTAGATGAAACTCATTAAGGACAACTGCAGGGCACTATGCTTTGGCAGGAATAATTTTTACTAGGAAGTACAGGATGAGGGAATGTCAGGCTAGCAGTCCTGTGGAAAAGGTAGAGAATCCCAAACTAAACATGGATTAACAGTGATGTACAGATGTCAAAAAGGCAAATCCTCAGCAGGGCAGTGGTATTCCACAGAAATACAGGTCATGGATACCGTAAAATAGATGTAGACCAGTTGGAAAATCTAGAGTAAAGTACCAAAAAGAAGCAGAACTATCTAACATGACCTGAAGAAACTGCCGTTGTTTTGCTTCTAGAAGACAAGGAGTGTTATTAAAACATTTTTTAAAGTGTGTTGAGGAATTAAAAGTCTCTTCAAAGAGAGGAGGAATAGTTTTTTACATAATGAAAAAAGTGAGCCATTAAGAGCTTAAATTGCAGTAAACCAGAATGAGGTTGAATGCTAAGAAAAACTACAAGAACAGAGCACAAACACTAAAATATGTTTTCAGATGACCACGGAGACTTTCTATCTTGAGATCCTTCAGAACAGGCAGAAGAATTTGTGCCAACAATAATCTATGTATAACAGATCTTGCCTAATCAGAAGGATTAGGTAACTCTTACAGTCCTTCCTGGCTACTTCTGAATGCGTTTCTGCTCTGGCAGGTCTGAGTGCAATAGCCTTGGTGCTATTTCTGCACTGTCTGTATCACACCTGTGTGCACCCCTGCTCTGCTGCATTCTTGATGATTCTGATGGATCAAGGGTGTGTCCACAAACTCCCTGTGCCTGTGCAGATCAGTGCCTGACATCAAAGGTGACATAAATCATTTTTCCCAGGACACAATAATGCTCAGAGTATGTATAATTCCACTGGACATAGGCATTGTCTTGCTGATCAGTTGAGTCATCACATTTTCCATCTGCTGAATTATGCTTCAATCTGAGTTATTTTATCCCCTGTATTACTTTATAATACCCACACAAGTGCTTCACTCAGGCAAAATTCTCATCTATGGTCAATGAATTTTGCCATTCATGACTTCTGAATAATTTGTCATTCTTCACACAATAACAGTGTCTATCATGTTTGCTGTATGCTAAACTGCTTGTGTGAGACTTCTTTCAATTCTATTCTGTTTTGAATTGTGATTTATTTATTCCTGATCAAATGCAAGAAGTGTCACACAATAGCTATCTACTAGCTTAAAAGAAAAACCTCCACAGTCCCATAAAATTTTCAGTCTGGCTCAGGTTTGGTTTGACTCCCCAGTAATAGACGTGTTACAATAACCTTAGTAATCTTATAATTTAATTTATAATAGAGGTCTTGAACTCTTACTGTTACTAACCTCTTATGCATCTCTTTCAATTTTCCAAGGTTTCTTGAATGCTTTGTATATCACAATGATCTAGGCGTTTGGGGAAGCTAAAAGGGGTTTATCTAAATTATTTTTGGGTTTAGATGATCTTATCAATGACTTCATTCTAGCTTCAAAAGGACACTTCATAATTCTAAAGCTCCTCAAGGTTTTGTCAACCAGAACAAAGCTGCTTCTCCTTTGGTCTCTTCTTAGGATCCAGATGAAAAGTGCACTCAAAAAATCCTGGGGATTGGCCTTTCAGAATTTGTTTGCCATGATTCTAACAAGATTGTGACTCTTTTTTTCCAGCTAATTACTGACTTTTGTAATACTCTAAGTGGTGCTGAAGAGTTGAGATGGCATTTCAGTTGTGGCGCTCCAGTCTGCTTACAGGTACGACAGTGCTTTTCTACCTTTTTGTGCCACAGATCCCTCTTTTGCTGTATCATTCAAGTTTTTCCCTTTCAACTGAACAAAAATCAGACTAAACTTAGATTATTCCTTTTATTGTCTGCATTTTCCACCACTTCATTTATTGGTTGGCTTGCATGCAGGGTGTGTATGGTTAAAGAAATTACAGATATTTTCTCAGAACAGTTTCTGATGTCTTTGTCTCAGGTTTGCCCAATGGACTGTGAAGCTGAAACATATTCCATGTGCCCGCACGATCCATGTCCAATGGATTATTCTTCTGACATGACAGTGTAAGGCTGGCATTTGCTTAGCAGGTGAGCAGAGTGCGGAAGGACAGCCCTCCAAGGATTTCTTTTTTATGACAGCAAAGTTCATAGGGTTGGTAAATGAAAACCTGCTCCTTACCTCTTAACTTATTTTCCCCAGTGCTGCCCTCCGTCATGGCTTTCCAGTGTGCATCTGCCTCTTTCATCTTGAAATGAATTGGTGAAATGCATCCAAATAATTTATTTAGCCCTGCTTGCCTGGGCAGATCTTTAATTAATATGCTTATGCACAGGCATACAAAGTGTAGCTTTCTATTTTAAATATATTACGTCTGGTTTATAAGAATAGGACTGTTCACATTTCAAGGGTTTTCTTCTCAAAGCCAGTCCCTCTGATAAATTGAAGGGATTATGTTTTTGTTGGCTGTCTTTGTTACCTCCATCACTGTGTTTCCAATTTATCAACATAGTTTTGAGAAATTGTTAGAATATGTTGCACTCGTAAGCACCGTGGGGAGAAAAAATATTCATTTATTACTGCTATTGTGTTTGATTATATTACGCGTATCCAAAGGACTAAAATGAAATGTCATCTTTAATTCTCCCCTTACAGTAGACAATATCACCCTTTCTTCTCTCTTTCCAGAAACAGCTTGGAAGTCAATTCTTCATTTTCATTTTAAATCAGCCATACAGAGTAGAAGCAAGTGTGCATTAGGGACAGGGCAGAAGTAATGGGAGTCTGGAGATCTGAGCCCTGTTTCTGGCTCTGCCTCTGCCTCTGGCTCTTTGCAGTCTTGAGCAAAGTCATTTGACCTCTGGTCTCCACTCTCTCAGTTCATGAAATAGGAAGACCATTAGCTTCCTACAGATGTCTCTAATAATTTGCCAGAATCATGTCTTGTCTAATCACCTGTGTTTAATATCTCCTAGGGTCTTGCAAAATCAGTGAAGGCTGAAGCAGCAAATTTTCCATGCAGTTGAAAATAAAATGCTTTTGGGAAGTTAAGACTTGAAGACTACGAAGAGCTTCCGAAGGGTGTAACCCAGGCCAGGAGAACGGGTCAGAAAGCCACTAGTGCTGTTCAGTGTTGTTAAATATTGATAAATGATCTATCTGAGCCTGTCAGAAGAGGGAGGTGTGTTTGGGACAAAAGACTGAACCCTGCCCTCAACACCCAGTCTGGTGCTGCAATGAACTGCTGGGGTGGAGGTCCAGCTGCACCCACTTTGTCTGTGTGCACGGAGTTGAGGATGAGCACCCAGATTGAAGGGGAGGGGGTCTCAGAGAACTGCTCAGTGTTTTGCTCTTCCTGACTCCTTTTCTAGGAGAAGGCTGAATTTGGAGTGGTTTGTAGTCCAGCTGAAAGGGCAGAGCAGAGAGTAAGTCTCTTCTTTTGTTGCCCTGTCAGGCCTTGAGCAGGGGTTTCCTGAGGACTGACTGAGCAGCATGGCTGAAAGGCTGAACATCCCAGGGTGAGTTTCTGGGAGCTATGTGCTTTCTTGGGGGTGAGAGAAGGGAAGGGAAAAATGTTCCCCTTGCTGGAGGTGAGGGGAGTCTAAAGGGAAGAGTGCTCAGGCTGCCCTGAACCAGGGCTGGGGGCAGAGGGCCCTGTTATGGCCTGGCTTCAGGCACTGAGGATTTTTTGTAAATAAATAGTGTCTGGTTGTGAGCGGGCTTGGCAGTCCAGTGCTGCTGGAACAGAACTTTCAGGTCCCTTTGGGCTCAGAGAGTGCATCTCCATTGCCTGCCCCAGCTCTGGGTCTGGGACAGCCAGGGGCAGCTGCAGGGCAGCCCGGGGAGGCTGTGCTGAGCTGCAGTGCAAACTGCACCTCTGCCTCCTTGTGTGATTTGCTCCAGTGATTAATGACAGCGGCTGTTTAAAAACCTGGTGCCTCATTTGCAGTCTAAACTTGTCTGGTTACAGGCTCCAGCCAGGGGCTATTTATCTCTGTGTGCAGGCTCTGGAGGTGGGCACTGTGGGGGAAGGGGTAGGTGCTCACCTGTGGCTGGGGGCAAATGCCAGATACAAGATACTGGGTTTTCCCAGTGTCTTGCAGGTAATATTTTTCAGCTGCAGCATCTTGCAGGAATTGTATTGCCCTCGAGGGAGGAGGGTGTCTCCCTTTGCAGAGCCCCACAGGGAGGCCCTGGGCCCCTAGAATACCCCCACAAGAGACCTGCTTTCAGTGGTACATCAGGGTTGTCTTTGGCTGACTGCACAAACAGTGAAGGTGCAGAGGGGGTGTTGTGAGCTTGCAGGATCTGGGGGTAAAAAACTTAGAAAGACAGTTGTGTCATCTTAAAAATTAAATCCCTCCTTGAGGTGTTTGATGCAGAGAAGTTGCTTGCCCAGTCAGTGAGCTGCAACAGCCCAGGTTCCTCTGGAGCTGGCGAGGGGACACTGAGTCAGCAAATGGGGTTGTGACACTGTTGCCAAATGGGGGATGTACAAGGGTTTTAAACACAGACTCACCTGCTGGACAGAGAGGGAGGCTTGCTGCTGCTTTCCTTCCTGGGGTGCTGCCATTGCAAAACACCCACATCCTTCTGCAACTGCAAAAATGTTCCTCCCACCTGGGGTTGACTCTGCAATTCTTCAAGCTCATCCTGGGCCATCCTGGGTGATAAACCAAGGGAATCTGTGCAAAGTGATGGCAAAGGGAGTGCTTGTGTGTGAATCATAGAATCATGAAGGTTGGAAAAGATCTCTAAGATCACTGAGTCCAACAGTCAACCTCACACTGTCATGTTCACCACTAAACCATTGTCCCCATCTGAGTCATGCCAGAATGAGCAAGATGCACATGGTGAAGCAGAGATCACTTTCTCACTGCTTACCTTGTGAATGAAGTGTCTTAAAAATTATTTATTTCCTACTTTATCTGTGTAACTTCTGCAGGAGAAGTTATCTGTGAACGTGGCAGCAGGCACCAGCTTTTGGGTATTTGGGCTGCACCGCTGAGCGGGGGGTTCCCTTCTACCTGGCTCTCGGTTAATCGGGGAGACACATGGACTTCTGCTGGGTGTGGGCGATGCCTTGGTTTCGGGTGGGGACTGGGGCTCCCCGGGCGCTCCCTGCCCGCGGGGTGCTGCCAGCTGTGCCCGGGACAAGGCGCAGCCCGGCGCGTTCCGTGCCCTGCGGGACCGCGGCTCTTCTGTCCCGGGCCGGGCGCCTGCCCCGACGGAACCCCTTCGCAGCGGGGTCTGCGCGAGGTCTGGCAAGGGTTAACGCCGAAGCCCCACGCCCCCTTTGACGGAGTCGGGCCAACCTCGCCAAATTTGAAAAGGCATCCGGGGCTGAGTGTGCGCCCTGGGAGCATCGAGCCGCGCTGGCCCCGGACCCCCTGCGCGGGCAGCAGCCGCCGCCGCCGGGGCTCGGCTTGCCGAGGGACGGGGCTTCCCTTTGGGAGCCGGAACAGCCATCCCTGTGTCCCTGGCACCCCTGCCCCGTGCTCCCCGCTCCCCGGGGGCACCTCCGTGCCGTGGGATCCCGCCGTGACCCCGGCCGGGGGAGCACGGTGTGGCCCCGCGCCTGCCGTGCAGTGTGAGAGGGAAAGGGGGAGGCGGTAGGAAAACCGCGTTCTTGCAAAAATGCAGCTCGCTCTTTTCTTGTCCTGGTGCTGCTGCCTGCATGGATGCGCGCTGGGCACTGGCTTCCTCTATCAATTCCCAGCATCAACCCTGCAGCACAACTACCCAGAGCAGAGCTCCGGCTCGCCGGGCAGCGGCTTCGCCAGTCGCCGGTGAGTAAGACTGGGTCCGCCTCCGGGCGAGGAGGCTGCGCCCCGCCGGTGGCTCCGGGGGGACAAACGGGCACGGCACAGCCGCGGGCAGCGGCCCCTCGAAGGGTGCAGGGGCGTGCTGGGCTGCTGCCCCTCGGCGAGCCAGGCTGGGCTGCCCGCATCCTCCGTGCGGTGCAGGACACTCCCTACCTGCCCGCAGCAGTGTCCGCCCCCTGGGGCAGGGAGCGGCTGGGGAATCCAGGAGCTGAGCTGAGGTAAATGACACCCGCAGACTCTCCCCCTGCCGCGCCCAGCCCGTCGGGGAGGGGAAGGGGCTTTGCCGGGGCTGCGTGTCCCCGCGCAGTGCGCAGCCGGAGCAGGAAAACCTCCTGAGCCGGGACCCTGGGGATGCCGGCAGAGGGAACTGTTATAGCCCTCGGCTGCGAGGAGAAACTTGTTCAGCTCAACAAAGGAAAGCCCTTAATTACAGATCTCTCTTCAAGAGCTGCAACTTACAAGTAGCTGTTTAAAACCAAACCTCCCACTCTTCTCTTCCCCCACCCAAACCCAATTTCTTATAAACTTAATATAAATCAGGTTTGATTTGCTGTGTCTTACTGCTTCAGTAGAGCAAACAGTTTAGGCTTCTCCCCCTCCCCTCTGTTTTCTCTGGGTATTTCTCTAGAGGTGAAACAGCTGTTCAGATGAATGAGCTGCACTGTATAAAGCAAGAGAGTGGCTTAACCTGATTCCAGTTGTTCTTGAATTTCACTTTTTTCTTTTTTTTCCCTGTCATTCCCTTAAATGGGGACTTGAGATTTAATATTCAGGGCTCGTCCATCCTGTCTCTACCTCTTTTCCTTCTCCCTTGCTAATACCTAGTCTGCGTGAGTCGTGCTGCTGTGGAGGAGGGCTTCTGTTAGAACCGCTTATTTGGGCTGGGGATCGGGAAAAGGCATGGACACCGTGGATTTACGTGTCGGAGGTGCAGGGGCGGGCACCAGCCCTGTGCCTTGCACGGGGCTCGCATATGGTGCGGATTTCCCCCCGAGGGGGGGTGGCTTTGTCCGCTGCGCTGTCAGACAGGCCTGGGGCTGCAGGGGGTGTGATGTTAAACTACAGCAACTCTCAAAGGGTTTGAAACGGCAGAAAATTATAGGAGAGTAATGGGATAAACCTATCCCAGCTGGATCTCTTCCAAGGTACCCCCTTCCCAAAGCATGAGCTGCAATGAGAACCACATGTCATTTGTCTTACATATCTATTAGCCTGCAGATCTTTGTTCAGAGCTACCACGCTTACATGAGTGTGGACTCTACGCACCAAAGACCTTCCCCAGTTCACACTCTTGCACAGTTTTCCCATGCCTCAGTGGTTTGGATAGCTGATGCTTTGTCAGGGGAACGTGTCCCTCTTCAAGTCTATAAAGTGTTGTGTAAAACCACATAAACCTGATTTAAACAATGATGTTGGGGAAGGCTGGTAGATTTTTTCAATTTATTTTTTATGTCCAATGGAACTTTGCCATGTGAGAATCTCCCGTTCTAGTTTAATGCAGAGGGGGAAGTAAAGAATTGAAGGGAGGAAAATATCACCAGTGGATGTTGTGAAAGAAAAATTCAAGTGCTCAGTCAAATATCACACGTTGAAGCAATCTTTGTATGTTTTAATTTCCCCTTGAGTGATGAAGTTTTGTTGTTGGCAAATGTCTAATAGCTTCACTTTCTGATGGGAAAATCTGTGTGGGAAAACTTTCCCCAGCCACAGTGTTGGACTTTTGAGGGAAGTCTCCTGCTGGGTGCAACTTCAGGTTGGGATAGCTGGACTTTTCTGGATTTAATACGGTCCGTGATAGGAATGAGGCTTTTGCCTGACACTTTTGTCTGACACTGATCTATGCGGGTGCGAAGCCTTTTTTCAAGGACTGAATCAGACTGGTATAGACTGGTTTTTATGTTGTTCAGTGTCCCTTTTGCCATCAAAACAGGGGATCTTGGTAGCATCTGAATTATGTGAAGCAACAGCTGCTCCATCACAGCAAAGCTTTCTGGCCTCTGCCCTGGAGAGGCTGTGGAGGAGACAAGATGATGAGAAGGTGATTGCTATTCATGGCACTATACGGCCATTCTCACTTTCTTTTCTTCAACCTTCCCAATGTGTGCTTTGTCCAGTGACTTCTGGCACTTTTCCTGAGTCAAAAATAAGCAGGGACAGAGCCTTGAAATTCCTGCTGCAGCTCCAGGTGTTGGTACATTGCAGCACATACTGATGTGATGCTGTACAGTTGACAGGTTTCCTTGATACAGGACACACCATGATTCTGCAGTTGTCTTTTCCTGTCCTTGATCAACAAGTGATTGATCTGCTTGGGAATCTGCTATCCATTTTTTACAAATTAACTTGTCATAAGGGTTGTATTTCTCCAAAGGGAGAAGTTTCTGGAGTCCTTTGTGCTGATACAGCCCTTGGTATCTAGGTTGCAGGCTGGCTCAGAGATGGGCTCCTGAGGCTCTGAGGACTGCTGAACATGTTTCCTGCCAGAAAAATATGGCCCTGGACAGTGTAAAAAGCTTGGGGTGGTGGTGAAGGGAAATTTGGAGGAAAAAATATAATTATTCACATTCTTCAAAGTGAAGCCATGGAATACTTGTTCTGAAGGAATGGTGTGTTCTTTGTTTCCTTTTTTTTAAAAATGAATATTCTATCTTCTGGTTGGCTTCAGTTGACAGGTCTTGGTTATTAGACCAAAGACATTTGCAGTCTATCTTTGCACGTGCTTGAATTGCTTTGAACTTTTGATGTGCAAGTGCTAGTGACTGAAATCCAGGCAGTAGTGTCTGTTGGCATTGTATAGACTGCAACAGCCTCACAGTTTAGCTTGAAATTCCCATTCAGTGCCTGCATTTTGAACTTGCTGCTGTGTTAAGGCGATGAATGGGAAGTGGGCCTTACTGGAAGCATAAGAATGGAGGGGCTGCCTGCCAAGGAGAAATCGTCCTCCAAGCTTTGAGAAGCTTTGCTAACTGAGTTAAGGGAAACTTGTTCCCATGCTGGAAGTAGTTCAGTTGTCAAGGAACGCCTGCCTCTGTGTTAGTTGTCTTTGGGGTTGGTGTTCTCCCAACTCCTCATTCTATTTTCCTGTACTTTCTAATTAGTCATGCACTGAGCCCTTGTGAGCTTAACTGTGGGAGTCAGAAACTTCTGAGAGCAAATGCAGGGCTTAGACTGGAAACCTCTTTGGATGAGGAGTAGAGATGGCTGAAAGAAAACCCCAAAACATGAACCCAAAAGCAATGTAGGATGATCATTTTTTTTACTGGGATCATTACAGTACCATCACAAAAGTCATCTGGGGTGGATGCAAGTCCAGCTGTGGTAGTTAGCTCTTCAAAACACTCCTCAGCCTAAAAACTTCTTCCCATTAATGAACATTAGAACTATGATGTTACAAATAACAGGACTGTACGAATAGGGATTCTTATCCACATTCTAATGGTAATTACACATTTGGTCAGAGTAATTCCCAGTGCTTCCTACAGCAGTGATGTTTCTTGAGGATGGATATGGAGAGGAAAGTAATATCTGTCAGCTGGAATCTGTAAGTGCAATATTTGGTTGCCAGAGGCAGAGGCTTTGACGTGGAAGGCCAGGTGGCCTTTACCCCTTTCTTGTGCCTCAGAGCACAGCCCAGGAGAGCGAGACCTGGGTTCCAGTTGCTCCTTTACCGATGGTTTACTCCATATCAGAGGGCACATCACTTTGCTGTGGATTCCATGGAATAGTTAAACATGCTCTGTGAGCTGCTTTGACATGGGAATGGTATTTAAACAGAAATCAGCTTTCCAGTACTGCAGCTTGTCTTGCTTCCCCAAGAAACATGAAGAGTTGGTGCTTGATGTCAATTACTCCTTGAGGCTACCAGTTTCCTAACAGGTCACTTGAATCTCTGGCTCTCAAAAACAAGATGTCTGGGTAGACCTCTTGTAGGTAGATGTATTCTTTCCAAAATAACTGCCTGTGTTGTGCCTGGCCCTACATCTGCACATGTGCTGGGCTGGAATTGCCCCTCTCCAGCGCTGTAATGTAGCAACCTCCAGCCTCTTAGGTGAGGTTTTAGTACTTTTAAATACTGTGAGTCTCTTTATGTGATAGAGGCCTGTTCTTAATACCAGAAGGTGATCTAGGAATAAGTGTCCCTATTTATGCAGTCTGTCAGAATGCTTTCCGAAAGTGCATCTGGAGTTTTCCTAATGGATTTTTATTAATTCTCTCCTCACTAGAGAAAGATGACTTGAACCTTATTTCAGCCTCAAATTCTGAACCTCTCGTGACTCTTAAGTGGGTGTGGAATATAAAACTATACATATTGGCCAAATGTGGTTCTCTCTCCTTTTAGTGACAGGATCTTGCTCTCTGAGTCATTCCCTCCATCACCTAATAGTCTGCTCATTGCCTGAGGTCCCTGGTTTGCTGTGGACTGTGAGGATGTCAAGCAAACAAACTGGGATTTGTGTCATGCTGAGTCCTCTGCTCTAATTCCGCTTTGAAGTGCCCGACCCAGGTAACCAAGAGGTCAGAAGGTCTTGAGCTCATCACCAGACCCTGGAACTATCTGGTGTTTGTTCCCTGGACTATGCAGCCATATGATCTTCATCTGACTCATGGGGTTCAGGGCTGTAACTTCGCAATGCAATTAGCAGTGGAGCCAATGGTCGTGTAAGGGTCTGGTGACACTGGAAAGGCTTTTAAATACCAGATGTGACTGTAGCTACTGCAGTAAATTGTATTCTTGTAGGAAATCCACTGTCCTGTCTTTCCAGCTGCTTGTGTGAATAATTTCCTCTTAGGTAGGTTTTATTTACCAGCTCGAGGGGAAAAAAAAAGGGAGCAGAAAGACAAAACAATGGGTGCCAGTGAACTTGTGCTCCCCTTGGATAAATTACCAAATGTTTCTTTCAATAATCCTTATTTTTCAGTTTCCTCAAAGCTGAACTTTTTAGTGTGCTAAAGTCCTAGTGGAAACAGGTCAGGTTAGAAATGTCACAGCTTTGCTTGGGGAGTGGTTCTGTGACACTGGGATCATAGAATATTCACTCACATCTTGGTTTTGTTGGGCTGTGTCTTGATAAAGGGGAAAAAATGAAGAATGACTTTCAGATAATGATGAAGAACTGAAAGCATAGAGTGCTTTAGGTCTTCTGGGTCAGGGTAATGGACCTTTTCCTGCATTAGACTTCCAGCATGTCTGGAAATGTTACTGGTTTATAAAGCATAGATGCCTTTCCTGTAGGATAATACAAAAATTCATCCAACTGCATTTCTGAAATACGCACAAAGCTCTCGACTCACTTTTAATTAGGCAGAGCTAGACAGTGCTTAAATTTACTTCCACTGAGGCATAATGTTTATTTTGAATCTTTGAGCATACAGCCAGCCTGTGCCAACTTAGATATCACAAAGATTCTGTTCAAGATAATAGCTGCAAATTGGAAAAAAGGCTAATGCTACTAATTTGGTTACTGTCCTACATTTTTCATCTTTTTATATAGTTGAATAATACTAAATCTCTTGATTAGTGTAATTATGCGCAGTGTAGCACTCATCTGAATTGGAGTCCTTAATGCTGCAGAAACCAGCAAGGGTAGGAACTGTGGTATTGTTCCTTACTGGTTTTATTCCTTACCTCCTTTTTTTTTGAGAAATGACTGTTTGTTGGTGTGTAATTTATTACATGATTTAGGTGCTTTGGCTGGTTTTGTCAAGTAGTGTTTTCCTTCTCTTGGAGTTGAACAGATGTGTAAGTGAAGAGTGTGCCTGGGTGGAAGTGTTGCCTATAATGTTTAGGCCTGGCGGTTTGAAAATAGCTGAATCATTTGGGGAGGACCAACAAATAGGGAGCTATTTCAGGTTTCAGACTCCTTTTCAGCTTCTAAAGCTGGGTAATCATACTTCTGGCAAAGAAAGAAGCCTCTTCTATCTGTCTAGAAATGGCTTTCACCCAGAGGCCCACACAATGGATGCTTCTGAGACAAAAGCTGAAGGCAGCTTCACAATGTTTCATGTTTGGAACAGATCAGTCTCCTCTTCCATATCGATGTAGTTTATCTGGAAAAGAGAATCTGCCACTCAAAACCATAACAGTTGATTTTGAAACTGAGAAGAGAAGGTATCTGTGAGATTCTCTTATTTAGGACTCTTCCCTTTACCTCTGTGGTTTGCTTTGTGTCTCCTGTCCGTCCCCCCAGAGCTGAGTAAGGCTGTTCTTATCCAGCCACCTGCCTTTGTGCTGAGCAAACAAACCATCTGTCAAAACATTAAAGCTAATGTGATGTACCACTGCATAGAACGGACCAATTCATGTCCAATATTGACATCAGGTTATGTAGTCAGATGTCTTTTTAATCAATTCCACTTTTTCTGCCCCTAGGAACTGGGTGGAAGTGATATTCTTTGCAGCATTTGTGCTGGATACAGGCATGTGTTTGCTCAGAGCATCTCAGAAATGCCAGTGCAGTGAAATCATGAGGCAGGGGAGTATTCCCTGGATGTGGTTGTGTAACCAAGTTGTACTGAGTCGGTAGAGTTAAGAACAGGTCCAGTTCTGTTTCTTCTGGATGTCGCCCCGCCTCTTCTGTGTGTGTATGTGCACTCTGGAGAGGAGGTTTGTTTGTCTCTGCAGATGGACAAGACTTGATTCCTGATTTCCACTTTTTAATGGAATAAAAAGACCAAGGACGTGGAAAGAGCGTGCCTTATAAAGGCAGTATAGGACAAGGTGTTTCATGAAAGGTGCTTGTTTCATGCAAGGGCACTTCTGGGGGTGGACTGTGAGGAAGGAGGCGCAGCAAATTTGGTTGCAGCACCTGAGTACTGAGGTTCTTGGTCTTCTGTGTGAGAAATGGGAACAGGATGCCCCTTACCCTGTGCATGTTGGATGTTAGAGCTGTTTAGGACTAAGGAAAGGCAGCCGCATAGGTGCTAAATGAGCTAAATACTCCTTTTGCCCTGTTGTAATGACCTTGTGAGATGGAGTTGCTCAGTTAAGGCACTGCACAAAAACTTCCCTTCTTGTCCTTGGCTTGTTTTGTGCCTGGGGTCAACAACATCTGCTTTTTCCCTACAGGACTTTGCTTAGTTGTTCAGAATTGTGATGCTGGGAGCTCTCAGCCTGGTTTGAGCTGCTGCTCCTGGGGAAGGGCTGGGGGCAGATGGGCTGGTGGATGACATAACGTCTCCGTGCTGGGCTCCCGTTGGCCCGGGGTGGCGGTGCTTGCTGGGGTGTGGTAGCCCTGAACGGAAGGGCAGACATTTCTTTTTTGCTGTGTGCTGCTTAGCCCTTATTAAACTCAGATGTTTCTATCCCCTTCCTCCGGGCTCTCATTATTGCTGTAAACACAGCAGAGCACAGGGAGCTTTTTCAAATCCTCGTTTGAGGCAGCAATGGGTGACAGCTCTCCCCACATGAATTTAACACTCCAACCCAAGGGAGATTCTGCCTGTGTTTGCCCTAAAGAAAAAGACTTTTTCATCTGATGCCACTTCTGTTGTTCCTGCCTCGGGTTGCTTGGCTTCCTGGCTTTCTTCTTGCTTGATTCTGTCTTGTGCTTCCCCAGAACCTGTCTGGTTTCTGCCACCCTGCTCAATGTGGGCTGTCTGGCTGCTTGTCTCATCACTGTATCTCGTTCAAATGTTGAGTTGTTTGCATTTTCAGTGGCAGTGAAAGTGATACCAGCTAAAATAAGGCTTCTGTTGCCGTGCTAGGATGAGTCAAAAAGGCTCTCCTAGAAGAAACACCTAGATCTGCCTGTCAGCAGGTCTGTATCTCAGCTGTACCTGTTCCAGATTTACTGTGTGCCTCTGACAGAAAATTATATTGCAGCTTTCTTTGGAGGGAGAAAGAGGGGAGAGACTGCCATGGTAACAGGATCTTAGATGCTTCCTACCTATGAACCACAACTTCACCCAGCATGAGCTACTGTACCCCTGTGGGGGAGCTTAGGAATCCTTGGTATCTCTGAATATAACCCACTAACTTTGAGGTAAATCCAGGCTATTTATAACCTCCTTGTACGCAGTTCTCCAAGGACTATATCCATTGCAAATCTACTTAGGAGTCTCAAATATCTGTCCATTTAATATAATTCTTCTTTGAGCTGAGAAATTCTTGGCCCAGTTGAGGTATCAGAGCTGCCTTGCGCATAGCATTGGCTTGGTAAAAGCTGTGTTCCTGCAAGATCTCTGAAGGTCTCTGTCAGATCTGTATGACTTGTTCTCGTGGCATTTGTGTCTCACTCTAGTCTTGTGTTGTCCTTGTTGTAAATTGAGCTAAAGAACTCTTGACAGTTCAGAACCAGGATATGGGAGATGTTAGGAAGGTCGTTGCCATTTTGGTGCTGTATTTAGTCACTGGGTGCTAAGTTTCCTTTTGGAAATTTAGGCTGTCCTAAGACACTTAAGGATGAGCTACCTTGTTGCAAGGTTCTCAAAATCTGGTCCTTTGAGTCTCTGGCTTGGTTTAAATTGCCCTTCAAAAGTTTCTGGCATGTGGGGAGGTACAGAGAGCTTTTCTCAATTGTGACCCTACATCTCCAAGAAAACACTGATTTAATTAGTGGTCACTGCTGATTTGAGGTGAACTTTTTATGCAGCTTTTAATAAACTTAGAGCTAAAATGGCAGCGCCCCTGAGAACCAAGCTGTCAGCTTGTGTCTGTCACTGGCACCAGCAGTACAGGACAGAGAAAATCTGATATGCTTAAGCTTCAGTATTTCAACATGGCAAACCCTGCTAACCTAAACACTGAGGGGGGAGCCGCATTCTTTGCTATGCCTAATCTCTGTATTTTGTTAAACATGCATTCCTGCCAGAACTTTATTGGACAGAACAATAGTGACCAGCTGGGCAAGTGACCCTGGCTTTTCTGGTCGGCAGAGGAATTCAGCATCTGAGAAGTTCAGATTCTCATGTGCAGCTTAAAGTGATCTGGATTTAGTTGCTTTTAATTATTAACTGGCTGATTCATAAGGCTTTGTTTTCCACCCTCTTTCCCAAGAAAAAGACTGTTTCCTTAAATGCTCAATATATATTCTATAGAGCACAAAGTCTGGGAACTGAGACTTGCAAGTTCTCTCTCTCTTTTCTTTCCCCTAAATAAAATGGGAATAGTAATACTTCCCTTCATGTAAGGGAAGGCTCTGGGGAGTATTTCACGAGGGTGTGGTTATATCTTAGAGGGAAAGCTACAAAATCCAAAGTATTGTATATGAATTTATGCCGAAGTTTATAATAAATCTATGAATGATAATACTTGGCTTTTGTATAAACTTCCACTCTTACAGAATAGAGGTCATTGTGCTCCCTGTTTACTGCACCTCTCTGAATCTGGATGACTGAAATTGGTCTTTGGGAGTGAGTCTTTGCCTGAGCTCTGCAGAGAAGGATTAGTTTGAAGAGGATGCTGAGGGGTGGGAGAGGAAGGTGCTGAGCAGGGCAGACTGGATTGACCGGAGCAGAGGGCTGGGTGATGGCACAGGCTGAGGGGCTTTCCTGTCCCCAGAGTGGTTTTTGGGAGCCTGGATGTGGGACATACCTTTAGAAGCAGCACTGACCAACGGGCTCAGGACACAAATGCCTGTGGCAACGGGTGTGACCCATGAGCACCAGCCTCGGAGCAATGGCAGCTCTGGGCTGTGATGCCACAAACTTCCCCTGTTCCCATCTGAAGTACAGCAGAGAGCAAAAAGGCAAATTGGCTCTGTAGGATGTTACAGTGCTTGGCTTAATGCTGCTGTAAATCAGCATAACCTGCAGCAAAAGCTTTAGTTTCCCTGCAGTGTATTTCAGGATACAGCATCGAGCCAAAGGGTTTAAACTATCACACAGTAAAATGCTGTCTCTGGGGCAGCTGTTACTGGAAGTCACTAATGTATATCACAAATGATACAAAAATTTTGGATTACAGAGTGGTAGGAATTCTTAGGCTGTCGGCCTGTGGATAAGCTTTGAATGAGTGTGCATTGCAAGCAGAAATAATAGGATCTCATATTGCCAAGCACTAGAAAAATACTTGAGGCCTGATACTGTAATTAAAAGTCTGCTAAAACCCTTGCAAGACCTCTGCAACCAAACCCATTGGAAATTTATTTCAAGAACCGCAGCAACATACTAATTTTCTTGGGTAATGTCCTTTGAAACAATCACGCTCTCTAATTATGTCTGTCAGGCCTTGCCAAGTGGTTCTTGGCATCTGAACTAGAAGGTTTTCAAAGTAGCTTCTGCAAATGACTGTGGAATTTTGCTGAAGGTAAACTTTCAGCTCCCAGGTACCATTTGGAGAAGTGGCTGCATAACTTTTAGTAAGGTTATGGTGAAGCTGTGTATCTCTACAGTGGCTGGGAAGAAGGGGGAGAAAAGTGGGAATGTGGAAACTATAGGAATCATCCCAGCTTGTCTCTTGAATTGAACGCAGCTAGAAATGGGGTTGATTTGTGTCGGACATTTCAGCTAGTGTCCTGGCTGAGCCTGGGAGTCATCCTGTGCTGCCTGTGTCTGGGTGATGGATTGGATCTCAGCATCCCTGTGGAGGCAGGACTGGCTTTGCAGGGCATCTCCACGAGCTCTGATGTCTGGGGGTCGTTTGGGGTTTTTTTAATTGTTGTTTGGTTGGATTTTTTTAACCAACCAGCCAAAAAAACCCACCACAAAGACCAACACCAAACCCTACACAAACATTTGACTGGAATCACATGCTTCCCACAGGCTTGTGGCTCAAATGTTGCCAGTAACAGCTGGATAGGTGAACAGGCTGTTCCCATGGACATACCTACAGCAAGGGGAACCAGTTCAAGTGTTGTTCTGTCACTCCGTGCTCTGAGGTTCTACCAACCTTTTGGATTTGTGTATGAGAATGGTTTCAAGTGAAACTCAAACAGTTTTTTCCTGCTGGGACGGGAGTCTGTCACAGCCATTTAATGTGATTTTCAGCACTGCAGTGTTCATATATCCCCCTATACCTCCTTAGAGATGGCTTAAGCGAGTGCTGTGGCCATGGCAGCTGCTGGCTTTGCTTCCAGGGAGGCTGAGTCTGGCACTATCCTTTGCTGAGACAATGCATGGAAAAATTTCTCCAAACTGTAGTGAAAGGTGTAGGGGAAACCTCTCGTGTATGTTTGTATGAGGGAGGAAAAACCACAAACAAGTTTGAGCTGTGGTGTGTGAAGGCTGTTTGTGTACATACTTTGTGCAATAATGAGCACAGATTGTTACTGTGTGTCACTCACAGGTTTGCTGGTTTGCCCTCAGCCAGAAAAGCCACAGTAAGATGTTCTTCCCAAACAATGAAAAAGGTACCAGAAATACAGAATAGCAGTTACCCATTGATAAAATTCAGGTCATAACTGCTTGTTTTAATCAAACTTTTATCTTCCATGCTGTTTGTGTCACTCTTCATCCTCTGATGGAAGGAATATGTGTAAATAGAAGAAGAGGAAAAAAAGTTAATCTCTCTTTAATGGTTTTGCCTTGAATTTGCCCCAAGCTTTTTTAAGTATTGTGTATCTAATGTGTTTAGTTACAGCCACTCCTTTGCACACATAGACCGAGACCCTCTCCCCAATAACTCCAGACATTCCCATTCCCAGCAGGACAATGAGGGATGCCTGTGAAGTGTTGGCTTTAGGAGTTTGCTTCATTTGTGGGCATCAGTTTGCACCCTCACCAATTTGTGGTTAAAATGCTTTATGTTGTGGAGTTTTGCACGTTGCCATGGTGGAGCAGTTTGGTTGCTCTGCCGTTTTGCGTTGGCAGGTAACTTTTAACTTAAACCACCACCAAAGAGACCCTACAGACCCCCATCTAACGGAGTTTGCTGTACAATTCCACACAAACAAGGCAGGAATTTTTCTGACCAAACGCCTGTATCTCTCCTTCAGACCTCCTGCTGTCCCCTCTCTTGCTCAGTGCTGCTTTCTCCCCATCCGGTTTCCCACGTGTGTACTCGGGAATGTTTCAAGGCAGTGTTATCATTCCTAAGGAATCTACTGTGCGTGCACAAGCTATGGAGGGGTTTTTTTTCAGCTGTTATTACTTGGCCAAATCAAACCCATTTTCCACCTGGATACTGAAATGTAGATCTCCTCGCTTCCAAACAGAGGCTTCCAAAGCACTGAGGCACTAAAGCGGTTTCTTAGATTGCTCAAGAATTTTTTAATAATAGAGAAAGGTGTTAGTGTTTCCGTTCACAAGAGAAAGGCTTTCTTTTTTTAAGCTCTTTTTATTTCTAATGAACAAACTGGGTTGCAGCAGGGTTTAAAAGGAGAATACAAATAATTGTTCTTGGCTAGAAATGAGGTATGGTGACTGCTTCCAAAACCACTGAAAGCTTAGGAAGTTGCGTTAAAAGCAGAACAAACCTTTTACATTGAAAATAGGTAGGTAGAGCACTTAGTTTCTTGCTGTCTCTTTACAGTCTGTCTGTGGACAGATATCAAAGTGCAGTGGGTTCTGTGTGATTAAAATGCACCATCTGCTGAAGAGTGAGTTTAAAACTTCATGAGGCAACACCTCACTAGCAGGGGTTTGGGACTACTGTGTGCAAAGAGCTGAGCTACAGCAAATGCTATGGGGTTATTTTTTATGGCATTGGACGGGTGCAGTCAGGAGAGTGTAAAAGTGGGAGTGTGGAGGAAGGTGAAAAGGAGACTGCTGGTGCAGCAGGTTGTTGTGCCTGGAACTGCCTCATCCAAGCCATGCTAGAGTTGCAGGGAGGTTTCAATGAGGCCTCTACTTAGGGCAGAGGAGGCTCTTTGGAAGGGCTGGGGAAGTGTTCTAGAGCAATTCACTTCATTTAGATGGGCACTGGGAATGACTGGCTTGAGAGAGAGGCAAGGAAAGGGAAGATATGATAAACTAACCACCCATGGATGTGGACATGTGTTTGTAAAGGCTGTTGCTAGTTTGCTGCACTAATGGTGGTTCTTAAGATTTTTAGCCCGTGCAAGTTGGACTTTATTAACCTTAAAGCTATTGATACATGCTCCTGCCTTAGCTCAGTTTCTGATCTTGCTCTCAATATGCCCTTGGATCAAAACTGGTTGTTGTAAAGGGCAAACTCAGCTCTCTGATCACAGAACAGATCTCAGTTCTGATGTTCCTACTTCCCTACACATGAAACTCCCATGGGTGTGACTGGAACAATAGGATTATTTTCCAAATTATTTTTTATTGTAGTAACGCCCAGGACAGCCTTGTGCCAGACATGGCAGACATGGAATAAAAAGTTTTCAATTTAAATAGCAAATTAACACGCAGGCTTTTGGGTTTGTTTTTCAGGCTGATTAACACTTTGAATACCCAGGCAGAGAGGTTTTCCAAGGCTTTGTTTTCACTGAACTGGCTCTTATGTGGCTCATCCTGGAGATCTCTGAGCTGGGCTGGGGTAACAGCCTGATTTATCTACTGCACACAACACAGCCTGGTGTTCAGATGACCTGGCACATTGGTAGAGTAGCTACTGGAGAAAAGTGCTTTGCTCTTGAGGTACTGGTCATGTTAGTGGGGTACAGCTGTCCCCAAAAGCAACTTCCTGGAGCACCAGCAAGAGTCTTGTCTCAGGCCTGGTACAAATGCTGGCTCAAGGGTACCTGAGCTTCAGCTGCCTCACTGAACACAAGTGGCTAATCTGAGAAATCTAAAAGGAAAAAGAGAAATTGTTGATCTCGAAGCAAAATAAGAAGATGGATTTGTCTAGACTGTCCTATTGTTTCTAATCACCTCCTCCAGCAGAGGAAACATTAGAAAACTGTAGGGTTTTCTTGCACTTGAGGAAAGGCTGTTCCCTGGTGGTTTCAGTGGGGTTGTTGTCATGTCTGGCTTTTTGGCAGTCACCTGAACCAGGAGTGATGTGCAATACAGCTGAGCCTGCACACCTGCTGCAGCTTCACTGTGGAAGAGGTGCCTTTGGCTCATGAAATCCTGTTCCCAACAGTGATGGGCAGCCACACGGTAGGTCACTACTTAGAAAAGTCTGCTGTGTAGTCCCTTGTACACCAGAGCCCACAAATTCCTTTACAAGTTGCTGACCAAATGGAAGACCTAGACTGAAACAATTGTAATGTGCCACAGGGAAAGAGAAGGGGGCAGGTGGAAGAAGTGTTGCTAGAGGAGTTGTGGGTTCAGTTCTCCTGACACAGCTGTTTGTGCAGCTATTTCCAGTTGCATCCTAAGACTTGTGAATCTGAAGGTGATACTTTGATCTGGTTTTTGATACCTTTTGGGACTCACTGCTCTGAGGGTTGAAAAACACAAGGAAAACACATCTGTATTCCCTTAAAGAGAAAGCAATGTGCTGTCTGCGGGATCTCTTTCAATACATATTTTTTTCTTTCTAGCTACCAAAAGTATGTACCTGTCTCCAGTGGCAGCAATACTCCATCTGTTCAGCTCCAGGAAAAACCCAAAACATGCATGTTACCTGAGCAGATTAACATAATGCAATAGTAGGAAGCAATGACTTGATCATGCCATCCTGATTTTTTTTTTTTTATACACTCAGCACTGTCCTTTTGACATCGCCTTTTGTTCTTGCTGTAGTTTGTGGTTTTTGGTGCCAGTATAATGCTAATGAAAAACACTGCTTCATTTGGGCCGAGTGCCTGTGTTCCTGTCATGCATGTGGCATTCATTGCTGCTGCTAAGTGCTGGGAGTTTGGCACCAGAGGGCTGAATGGCAGGCACAAAGATGCTCTGTTGTCTGTACAGAGCTCTATAAGCAAAAAACCAAAACAAAGTTGGGAGCAGGCCCTGTCCAATCCCTGCAGACTGGCTGGTGATGCAGATACAGGCTCTGTAGGGCAAAGGGTGTGACTTAAGGAGATGCTGAAACCAGCAGGAGCCTGATTTGTGCCTTTTGGAGGAGTAAATTGTGCTAAGTGTTTTGTTACAGCATAATGTGGCAAGGGGAATTCCAGACAGCTATGGGCACTGCCTTTGTGGATGGTGGAGGAGCAGCTGTAGCCACGACTGGAGCAGTAGTAAAGCACAGGATGCTCTGACAGGGTCAGTGACTCCTTGTACCAGTTTTCCTAATGTTTTCCTCTCTGCGAAGGTTTTGAGGACAAGCAGGTGTGTGTCAGTGCCCTGTTCTACTTAAAATTCACACTCTACCTCTTGCTAATTCAAAGTTAGAATTCTGAATGGATTTTTGTAAACTTAGCGGTACTGACTTTGATAAAAGTTGGTCTGGTGCTATTAATGAGGATCAGGGTCACTGCCTCAGCTTAATCAGTTCTAGATCAGACCCTCAGAGGAGGACACAGACAAGTACCAAATGTAGACTTTGACCACAAGGATATGTTTCAGACAAATAGTTGGTGTGCCAGATCCCAGCTCTCTACTTTCAATCAAGGTCTTAAGGGTTTTTTTTTTCCATGATCCCACCCCTCTTTTTCAAGGTCAGGCTTTTTAGGAATGAGCAAACCAGTACTATGGATGTATTCACAGTATGGAGGTGTTAGACCTATCTACAACCATGTCATCCAGCTGTGCAAAAATGTTTAGACTCAGGTTCTTCTTTTGAAAGGCTCTAATTCAAGCAGCTTTTATGTTGCAAAAATGACATACTTGGTTGTAATCGTGCATGATTTCCACGCTGCATGGATATCAAATGCCAAATTCCATCAAGTCAGTCTAATTTAACAAAGACAGATTCCATGGATATTTTTGTACATTTCCTCTTTCCTCCCTCTGTGAACACTGGAAACTACTGTCTTCTCATTGA
Source organism: Edolisoma coerulescens (assembly GCA_013397115.1). Lineage (NCBI taxonomy): Eukaryota > Metazoa > Chordata > Aves > Passeriformes > Campephagidae > Edolisoma > Edolisoma coerulescens. The sequence goes on along the minus strand of VWZW01007303.1, from coordinate 1,369,583 downwards.
TTGTGATAAGCTTGGGGGAGGGAGCAGCAAAACATTTCAGTGTGTAAAAGAATGTCTGTAAAAGCAAAGAACTTCAAAGGAGTGAACCCCCCTTTTATTTCTGAGCACTCAGTCATGGACTAACTTCTTTCATTTCCATGCTGAAGGTAATTATGGTTCAGGTCAACCATATTTATGGTTTGATTCAGTCTCACTGGCAAACTGAGAGGAGATGGATACTGGGTGTAGGTCAGAGGGACTTTATGCTGGAGGAATATTCCTTGTGTCTTCTCAGCCCTCTGCCCTTATGCACACAAACAGGTATGCAGGCACAGAGGGGCATGTTTTGAATGTGATCAATTTGTTTCTCATACTACCTCCCTGATCAACGCTTAAATCTTCACCTGCCTCTGTTCTATCCTGCATTAATATCAGTGCTGATGCTCTACGAGTGAATCAAGGGTGTGTAACAGGTGAGTGTTGTCATCTTCAGAGCCCCTCCTGCAGTAGCTGCAGCAGCTGGAAGGTGCCTTGTGAATGAGTTTGAAAGTTAGAAGAAAGAGGAATGTTCTCATGGCTGAAGGAGCTGAATGTGGCTCTGGGGAGCTGGATTCCCTCCTTGTCTCTGAAGAAGAGTTGCACACGTGTTCCGTAGTATTTAGCAATTCTGCCTCTAGGTGTTTAATAATTCCAGTAGGGAGAGGTTTTCCCTTAGCTCCTGTAACTTCAGTGGCTGCAGGAGGATAAGGTAAAATCTTGTGCAGTTTCCTATGGATTGAAGAAAGCTCAGCCCTCGAGGTAGTGCTTTTTGGAGGGTCATCCCTGCACAAAACAAAGCAAGGAAAGCACAGTTAAATGTGCTTGGCTGCAGAACTTGCTGAAGATTGAAGCTGTTGTGCAGACTGAACTGTGTTTTCCTCCTAAGGTAAAGATTCCTCTAGGACTAAACTCCCTCCAGCAGGCTCTGATAATCCACTTTGTGTGGGAAAACTTAAGGCTGTTATTGGCAAGTGAGTATTTGAAGTGCACTAAGCACAGAACATATTGCCCCCCTGGGGAAGGGTTATGCTATTGGGAGGTTCCTAGATAAATTGTCCCATCTTACTCTGCTAGCCAGAACTTATTTTTATGGCCACTTTGTTCAGACTCATTGTGGGGGTGGAGTGGTGGTGTGTGCGGAGAGACTGGAGTTCCTTCCAATCTTTGTCTGACCAACATAGTGGAGTGGGAGACCTGGAACTTGTCTTGTTCTTGTTCATGCCTCTGGCTCTCTGCTGCTTCAAATGGCTGCTGCTGTCTGGCTTCAGAAACACCAGGAGCCTTCCAGTTTTATTCCTTTCCCAAAATGAATGGGCTGTTACAAAGATTTTTCTCCCTTTTTCGCAGGAGTCAGGGTAACCTCTATTAGTGACTATGAAGTGCTCAGTGGGAGTAAGGCATGCGTAAAACATCAATATTGACAATAAGATTACTGTGGCTTGTCATGGCTTCTGACTTGCAGGCCTCTTAAAACTTTGTAATGGAGGAGCAGAATCTGCTTTGAACTGAACCCTGCCATCATAAGCTTGTGTACAGCCAGCCCTCGCCCCTGCCAGGTGGTCTTTCATGGATTCATTAGCAATAGTCCATCTATCTACAGGCCTGAATCAATCCATCAACTCTGAACATTCCAATATTGTGGAGACTGCTGGTTACAATTGAACTTGTAGCTGGCTCTTTGCTGGACATCGAGCTGGATGACAGCCTTGATCCTAAAACCCAGTTACCTGGGGAGAGCATGAATACAGCCAAGAACAGGGGAAACTTAAGCCCAACTTGGCTTTTATCTGAGCTTTCCAGTAACATGTGATGGGACTGTTTCCTCTTTAGCCAGGTCACAGCAGTAAAGAGTAATCTGGTCACAGCCAACTGAATTAGCTGGTAAACTTGATCCTGATGAGAGTCAAAGCACATTCAGGGAGGTGTGTATCTGTGAATAAGAATGGAATAATGTAGTTTTATGGAACTGGATGGTTCAGGAAGAGATATCCAGATTCAAAGGCTGCTTGGCTGTCTAGGGTTTCTTGGCATGTAGAGGGCAACTTCTGCTCCTGGCCTAAGGGGAATATATAAATAAGTAACCCCTCCTGATGCTGGGCTCAGCACACAGTGTATGGATTTCTGTTCTGGCAGAGCAAATGGGATGCTGTACTATTTACACAGAGAAAAGGGCACAGTTTGCTTTCATTGAGTCAGAACGGCAACTTTTTCCCAGTGAAAGCCAGTGACCTTCTGATTTTATTGAAATTCCTCTCTAGGATTGCAGGGAAATTGATAGCTCCAGTGAAAAATGTTATGAGGAAACTTGGGGAAATCTATCTAGCTATCAAAACACTCCTACTGTTTTCTGTGCCCTAAATGTTGATCTCTGCTAAGTATAACACACAGTGTGTTATCCTTATGGAAACAAAAAGATAATTCAGTGCAGTTGTTTACACAGGCCAAAGCTTTAGGGCAAATCACAAGCATCAGAAATGCCAACCTCACTGTGATATTTATTGAGAGTGGGGAGGGTCAGTTTGTGTCCAAACACGTGGAACAGGTGCTGATGAAACAATCCTGCATATTAAGCATTTCCTCCACTCCCAGAAAGAATTTTCTTCCTTCTGGCTTGTCCAGTTAAGTCTCTACCAAACCCACACCTAATTTTCATTTTACTCAGCTCTACAGCAGCATAAATGGCTTTGTGCAGAGCCCAGCTGGTAGGACAGTTTCTGCTGGAAGCCGTTCTGAGCTGGTGGGAACATGGTGTGCACTGAGGCCACGGATTTTGGGAGCTGGAGCCGAGTCCTTCAGTCCAGTGAGAGCATCAGCCCGCAGGTCCTGTGTGAGAGGTGGTACCTGCTGTAGGTCTGTCCTCAGCAGGGCACGGCAGCCCTGGGTTTGTGTGTGGAGCGGAACTGTCACCCCACTGGAAGAGGCGATTAGGCAAGAATGCAGCCGCTTTCATTCTCGAGCTGCACGCTCCCGATTCACTGGGTGCTTGCTGAATCCTGATCAGTTCAGCCCGGTGGTTCTGACACTGCTCAGTTTGTGATCCCTTCTCCAGTGAAATGGAGCCAGCTAACAGCGAGGTGGCTTTTTTCTCTTGTGAACCACCTGGAACGTCCTCCAGGGACCCGCAGGATGCAGAGAAGCTTGGAAAAAAGCCAGCAGTTTGGACTAGGAAAGAAGCAAACGGTGCTTTTGGGGATGGCTTTGTGAGTGTGTTGTGGTGTGAGTGTTTCTAAGCATTCACGGGGGAGGGAGGGAGGGAGGGATGGATGGATGGATGGATGGATGGATGGATGGATGGATGGATGGATGGGTGGAGAGATCCCTTATGTACTCTGTGGGCTTAGGAAACAGTACTGTGCAAATCCCGATGATGAGAAGGGAGGGAAGATGAAGCTTCCTGTCAGTGTCTTCCCATGCACGAAATGATTGCTCTAACTCAGTCATGCTATTCAGGAATTCAGCTTTGATATGTGAGTGTGTGGCTCTCCTGGAACCTACAGTATTTTCGCTTGGTTATCTGTTACCTTACACTCTTCCACCCTCTGCAGTCCCTTTCTCTCTCACTGTTGGATGACAGGTTGTAAAGACATCCAGAATCTCCAGGGGTGAACTGTGAGTCCAAATAAGTTTCTGCTGAGGGTGCAGGAAGTTCAGAAAGTGGGGTGCAGGTATGGCTCTGTCCCTGGTGTCTGCCTATGGCAGCAAACTCCAGCTCCAGCTTTCTGTGTGAACCCAGATGCCCTGTGAGATCCTCTCAGGCTGTTCCCCATGTGCTCTGGAAGGTGAGGATTTCTTGTGTTCTCCATCATCTAGGTGCCCAAAGCCATTGCTGCTGTTGCTGAGTCAGCAGAGAGCAGGCACCTCTCAGCATCTGCTGAGGGAGGGATCTGTTTAAGCTCCAAATAGGAGTTTGCAGAGTATCTCCAAGTGGAAGCAAACTATTGATTTTGTTGTTCCATTTAGCCTGAAGGGTCCACAGTGACATCCTGAACCTACACAGTAAATATGATATCTGCTGGCATCAACACCCGTATTCCCTCTGGAAAAACACGTTGTCAGCTGTGACCAAGATGTGAGACCTCGGTCTGTAGCCCCAGAAGGAAACTGTCTAAATCAGCAGCTTGCGGGCCATGATCTGCAGATCCTCTGTTGTCGGTGAAAGTCTTCCAAGAATTAAATAGGGTGTGAGAGGAGGGGGTGTTTCTTTGGAAAGAGCTGGAGGAAATGGACCAAGTGAAACTCTTCTCTCTAAGCAAAGACCAGTTCCATGGGATGCTGCAGAACATCATGCCAAATATGCTGGTGATGAGCATGCATGAGATCCTAAAGGAGCTGCTGTTTGGATCCTTTTGTTTGCTTGGTTGGAATATTCTTTTTGTATAAGCAGCAATATATTCTCTGCCAGCCTGGATGCATGCCAGTGAAAGTCCTAAACCTTCCTTCCTAGCATCTGTATATAATATAAAGGGTCATTTATAATCTCTGTAAGCCATGATGAGGCCTTTCGTCACGTTGTCTGAAGCCTGCTTGCATTCTGGAGGCTGTTCTTGCTGACTTTTGGCTTGCAAAGAGAAGTCTTGGGATGGTTTTGTTTGTCTGTCTTCTTTCTGTCGTAATCACTGTGCTATTTTATCTACAGTGAGTTCCAAGCTGTATATCGTAATGCATCCTTGACCAGCTGTGTTCCTGTTTTTGTCTCACCTGCTTGTGTGCCACAGTAAAAAAAGCCTAAAAGTTGTATTTGTAGGAAAATTATGCTATTCATGGGAAGCCAAGAGTGTGATGTATCTTTCACTCCTGGCTGTGGGTACCTTTGTAACCAAACTCTCTCTTCTGTTAGTAAAGAGAGAAGTTGGAGAAATCTGTGTTCTCAGTTGATTAGCTGAGTATCTTTGGGATCTGACCTTTTATTTTTATGCCCATACTGGTGTTTCTGCTTTCGAGATGAGGTGATAAGTGTGGTACTTTATCAGTCACTGCTCTCTCTGTGCGCCTGCTCAGGAAGGTGAAAGGTTGTCCCTGGATTTGAGCGAAGGGTCTGTTACCCTGCCGTGAGCTGTCAGGCCTGTTCAGCCTGGCAAACCCAGGTGATGGCTTCAGGCAAGGAAAGCAATGGATGGAGAGCCTCGGGGAAGCTTCTCACTTGCTGTAGTGATTGATTCCTTTTATAACAGGTCCCTGAGCAGGTCACGTGAAGAAACGAACCAGGGAAGGTGTTGGGTTTCTCCCCACCCCAGCCTGCTGTAGAACGGGAGCAGCCTTTATGTTCAACTGCTGCCCAAGGTGCTGTCACGAGGTTGGACCAAGTTCTGTTCAGCGCCTCTCACTTCCATAAAAGGCTGTTCCCAGGCAGGAATTACAACCTGACTGCCAAATTCCTTGGACTTGCAAGGGGATATGCGTACCTGTTCTACTTGGTCCTTAGAATAAGCTGTTAAAAATGTGAGACCTACTCAGATAACAGCAATTCGGGGCTTGTTTGGAAAGAAAATCTATGCATTGCAGCAGCAGAAGCCCTGGCAGAATCAGCTCTATATGTAGCTTAGAATAATCAACCTTTTCTTGCAGTTTTTGAAGTAGGCAGCCTGCACAGTGCCACCTCCAGAGCCACAAATGAAGTGCCAGATTCCCAAGCTGGTTGAAAATGGTCCTTGAAGGAGCAAGATGACATTAAATTTGTGTCTATGCAAGGGAAGGCATAGAGGGTAATGGTTAGTTTCCATTTTCTCCTTAGGAGTTGCAATTTTGAGCTGCCATTGTCCATTAACAAGAGCAGATTGGCTGCCAGATTCCCTCTGGCAATTCCAGACTCTGCCCTCATCACCTGCCTTTCTCTTCTGGGGTGTTTGGTGGTGTTTGCCTTCATTCATCTCATTTCCCTTCAGGAATATGAAGCTGTCTAATTTCAGCATCAAATATGGAGGGTTTTTTCAGAGTGCCAGTTGATTTTTATTTTTTTTTCCATCTGACACAGAAGTACCTTGTGTGTACTCAAGAAAGTGCGATGAGTTGTCTCACAAACCCAGCAAAACCAATACTAGTGTGAAATAATCAGTGTAGGATAATCCATGTACCCTGTAAACAGCACTTCTTCCCAGCTGACTCTGGGAGAAGGCCAGAGGGACACACATACAAGCTACATAACAGTTAAAGCATAACATAGTGTAGTTAAATATTTATTTGGATTTCACTGACAAGCCAGAAAGATGATCTTAACATGAGGGGAGGCACTCGAGTCCTTGATAATTATACTCTGATTTAAAATGTTCAGTAACTATTCTGAATTTGTTTGCAGTATTTATGGCCCTTCATGCTCTGTTACGTGTTGCTAGTGTGGATACTGCTGCTTCATTCCTCTCCTGTGGTGGGAACAATTCCTTTACTCCTCACATCTTAATGAAAAGTTTTGGTTTTCATGATTTCAGGACACATTATTTTGCCATTATCCTGGCAGGTTCTGTGCATTGCAGGTTGTTTTACCTGACATGAAATGCTTTTGCTCTGAGGCTTGTGCACAGCTGCTGTCCTTCCCATGGCTGGAAGCACTGGGCTAAAAACATGTTCCGATAAATAATGCAGAGCTGTGGTTTTCCCAGCCCTTCTCGTTCTCCCCCTTTCTCCTGGCTGCTTTTCCTTCCGTGTTCAACTGGCTGTTCCCATGGTAGGAGGAGATATTACCCCTGTCTGGACAAACCCCATGACTAAGGCTTGGAGAGACCAAATGGCTGATTGCACCAAGTGTGCAAGTGAAATGAAAAGGAAGACTTTACTTTGAATTACCACATTTTCAACCTTTAGCTCCTGTCATTGTTTCTTCTGGTCCTGCTCCCTAAACTTTGTGTGAAAGTTGTGTCGAGCCTGTTAAAGGATCTGATGTCACCATGTGATCTGAAGCTTCATGAACTTTATCTTTTTCCCCCTTGTTTTGGACATTGGTTTGATGCTGCAGATGTCAGTAGAGACATTTGGGTACTCAGGTGTCTGATCCCTGTTTACACACCACAGATCCCTGACAAATCTGAGACAAGTGGTTCTGCAAGACCTCCCTGCCCACCTGGGGTCACCTCAGGTGTGACCACAGTCCACACTTGCTGATGAGGAATCACAGGGGGGTTTATGGTGAGCAGGAGCAGTGTCTCAGGGAAAGCTGCACGGCTGAGCCTTGTCCCTGCTGCCGGGCTCGTGGCACTGGGCACAGAGCCACCCCTCCCTGGGTGTGCCAGCGTTCCCGGCCGGCTGTAGCCCAAGGGTCAGCGAGCAGCCTGCTGGCCCCATGTGGTCCTGGCATGTGTGCCTCCTATTCATGGAAATGGGAGCTATCCAGAGAGCAGGGATTCCTGTGGAGATGGGAGGGGAATGCAAAAAGGGAAAAAAAACCCCAAATGCTGTAAATGGCATGTTCTGGAGAAATCAAACTGACATAGAGGAGGTGATTTAGGGAAGGAGAAGGGAATGTGAGGTGCATTTCCACTGTGCAAGCAGTTTGATTTTTGGTGTGCAAGGCTGGGGAGTCACTGTGGTGCTTGAAGGGATCAGCTCTATTGAGAGCTCTTGCTTTAAGATAGATGAGGAGCCAGGACTCCTCTGGTTCAGCAGGGAATGTTACACAAGCATTGGGTGTGTTTTGGAGCACAAACTGGTGTCTCCACTTCCCACAGTGACCCCAGTTCTGATCCCCAATCAGTAGGAAAGCAACTCTCAAACCTGTTAACTACATTGATGTACAAAAGCATCACAAAACATTCCACACCAAAATATTCACAAAAATGTGAACCAGTATTTGGCAAAGATGAGCAATGCTTGCAAGGGGGAAATGAAAATAACCATTTTTGTACCCCCTCAGGCATGTCACTGGAACCTAAAACATTTTTTTTTTTCAGAGAAGGTCCCTGAAGGGACTCCAGGTCCAAACTCCCTGTGCTGACACTGCAGTTCCTTCTGTCTCATACACCTTGCAGTGAGGGGTCTGTCTCTCTCTTATTTTCTTATGAGACAGTGTGGGACACTCGTCCCTCCCTCCCCGGCATCTTCCCTTGCCCATTTTTAGGCCGTAACCTCAGCAGGACAACAACAGGACTTGTTCAGCACCCAGCTTGTTCGAGCCCTGCTGACAGAGAACTCCACCACACCAAAAAGCAGAATTTTCCGACTCTGCTGTCGTTCAGAATGGTGGTAGTCTGGGGAATGATACCATAACAAGCAGGATGGAATTAAGACCAGTACAATGGGAGCTGACTATCAGGAGATTTGGAGCACTTCTTTTTTTTTCTCAAGTCCTATTGTTTCTGATAAGTCACAGAACTAAATTATGCACTGTGAAACTCTGGCCTCTGACAACCAAGCAAGAGGCAAAACTGGATCTGTGGTTCAGGTTGGCAGAAGCTGGGAATCTTTCTGCAGCTATTGGAAGGAGAGGGTGGGGTGAGAAGTGAAGACTGCAAGTTAGCCTGGCTATGGCTGGCAGAAGAAACCACTCCACCCCAGATACTTGGTCTGTTTTTACTGCAGTCTGGTGTGTGTTGGTTCACTGGCTGTTTTACTGGGGCTGATTAATGCGTGTCCTTTCTCTCTGCAGGCACTGGTGTCACTACACAGTCACAAGGACAGTCTCCTGCCAGGTGCAGAACGGGTCAGAAACGGTGATCCAGAGAGTTTATCAGAGCTGCCGGTGGCCAGGACCTTGTGCCAACTTAGTGAGGTAAAAATCTTCATGTCTCATGTTGCCCAGGTCTTCCTGCCCTTCCCCTTTGGTTGGTTGCTGGTGAGTACTGCAGAGAGGGGGAGGTCAGAGGGTGAGCTGGGATATCCTGCTTTGGGGTGGTGTGACTGAAGAATGCTCCTGGTGATAACTGCAGGGTAATCACAGGTGAAGGTAAGTGTAGCACTGTTTCCAATTTTAGGAACTCTCTAAACACAGAATCTAGTTTAGAAAGGAGATATTTTTGATTCTGTGCAAGGTGGAGGTTTCCACAAATCAAGCACACCGAGGGGTAAAATACTACATCTTTTATAGAGGGAAGTTTACATGAACCCACCTATCTAATACACGTTCTCCATCTATCTAATACCTATTTATTTGGGTGATATAATCTTACACAAGATGCTTGAAACACAAAGTTCTTTTCTTCATTAAGCAACATCTATTGTAGAAGTTATGTGACGACATCGGTTACATTCACAAAAGGGGAGAAAATTCAGCCTGGGGACAGATAGTTCAATTTAAAGACATCAGTATTAGGACAAGTTATGTGAAACAGTTTAGCTCAGGCTGTAGTGCCAGTTTGTGTTTCTCCACACAGGAGGCTGCTGCTGGTCAGGCAGGAAGGCAGATAAATGTTCAGTGTGACTGAACGGGGTGAGCAAGGATGCTGGATCAATGGTTCTGTGTGACTTGTTGGTATCAAGTCCCCATACTCAGGGCTGTAGTGGTAATATTGATCACATTCACTGGAAAGCTGTGATCAAATCCATTATAGGCAATGAGGGACAAAGGTAATGTGCCCTGTATCTTTCAGAGTGGAATTTCTTTAGACTTCCTGGATCTCAATACCCTTTAAAGACATATTAAAACAGAATGTCCTCTCCTCAGACAAGAAACAAAGCTTAAAAACAGCTAGGTGTCAAAACCTTGCCCTAGCCTGATTTGCCTTTCGATCATTTGTAGTCTTGGAACCTACATTTGAGAAGTAAAAAAAAAGTGTGAAATAGCTGTCCCCAGCTACTACCTTTCAGTAAAATGTCTTTGCATTGTTGAGCTTTGCCTTCTCTGAAAGACATTCTGAGAGCAGAATAGTGTTACCCACCCATCTGGGAATTAGGGCAAAAAAGCCATTGTGCTCTAAATTTGCACCTAGCTTCTAAAACAATTTCCCAAGTAGACGAGCCATAACTTAGTTCACAGAGCTCAGTCATTTTATTGTTATTGTTACCAATTCACCCACAGGGCACTGCTTGAGGTCCTCCTGTAGTTGATAACCTGGCCAGAAGGTGATTGAACTGCAGGCTGAGACCCACCTCTCTGTTCTTGTGACACTTCATCTGGAATTCACGTTTTGCTGTTCATGGGGCTGTCCCCATAGCTGGTTCTCCAGTTTCCACTTGGCCAGTGGTCAGTCTCAGTTTTTTCACTTGTAATATATCTGCTTTGGTGTCTCTTTGGTCTTTATGCAAGGCTGTGGTTGAAACACTTCATATTTTACACTGTCATGGCCAAACTTCTGCTGAAGCTTTTTAATTTCCCAGGCTTTTTAGACACATAATTGTCATTAGAAATTTGTGAGCTTTCACCTTGTCTTCTAAACTTGCCAAAATCTTACTTATTTTTCATTGTTAACACAACTGGAATTTCATAAGTACCAAACATTTGATCACGTTATTAGTAAAAATTCTTTTTGTGGGCCCCTGCAGTTGATTGATGCCATTGATTCTTACATTAACCCAGAGACTTTAGGAGTAGTGTGTGCTGTTGTGACATTGTTCATGGAACATTTTCAGTTTCAAATGTAGTTTGGTTTGTTTGCCTGATGAGTCCAATTGTTTGGAGACAATGCAGAACAGCAGCAGACATCTCAATTTTTCTTTCTGTGTGAAAATATCATGGAAAGAAGCTGGGGTTATTAAATATTCAAGATCTCAGCTGGTGAAAGCTCAGCTAACAGGAGCTGCATTTTTGGAAGATGATCTCTATGGAGAAACTTTCCAGAAGAGATGGGGGGACATCAATGCTCTGTTCCCTTTGAGTTGGGAGGAAATGCAGGACAAGAGGATGGAACCCTTCCAGGGAAATGACTCCAATGTCTGTCCTCTAACCACACATGGTATGACTTGCATAAAGTAGAGAAAGACCCTGCACCTCTTTCCCAAGGACCTCTCAGAAAGCTGCTGGCAAAATGCTGGAACCCATCCACTTATCATCAGAGGTAAAACAGGTTCCTGATAATTTCCCCTACTGCCACTGTCTGAAAGGGAGAGCCCCAAGAACGAATAACAACAAAGGTGAATCCTCCGAGTTCCTGAGAGTTGAATGGGCTGTTGGATAAGTTATCCCCAGCCAAGACATCTTTTATAAGTGGTTGTTTGTTTTCAGCAGTGCACCTGACCTTGATAAGAGAATGAAAACCAGCTGCTGAAAACGATGGATCTTGTGATGTGTGACTACTGTGGACAGTGTTTGGTACCTCTGAGCCAGGCTGTGTGGTTGAGGTGGTTTTTTCTGAGCACACAGCAGCCCAGCACTATTTTGTTGCCATAGGGATGCTTGAAGTGGCTTTCTTTTGTCTTGGAGTCAAGCTGAAGTTCTAAAACTACTTTTTCAAAAAAATACTTTTTCCTTCTCTCTCACCAAAATGGGTACTGTCTTTTTAAGAAACACTGATCTCTCTCCTAATTCAGGTAACCCCATCTCCTGTTTTCAGATGAAAACTCCTTGTGTATAAAGGATAGAAATAAGAAAGACAGTTCCCAAAGTCACAAGGCAGTGTTGTGCCTTTTCTGTTCAGCCCCTCACTTGCTAGTGCAGTTCCTGGCAAGTTGTATTTGTTTACCTCATTTTTCTGTTAAGAAACTGGCTTTGAAGGGGCTTGTAAGCTTTTTTCAGTCACCAAGCTGTACAACTTCCTTTGACGGGTCTCTGAAAATCCCTGCAGAAGATGAACAGAGCAGAAAACTCAGCTTGAGTGCCCTACTTGTTTGTTTCCTCCTTACCTTGCCTGTACAGCCTCTCTTTTTGGGATTTCTGGAAGTCTAGCTTCAGGCAAGGTCAGGCTTACTCCAGGTCTGGTAGTGGCTAGAAATGTTCTTGCTCTCTATATCCTTGTGGTTGTTCAGGTAATATAAATATATCTGCTTTTCTTTTGCTAAGAAAGTAAATTTAAAGTGTCTTTTGGCCTTCTGTTTTTCTCTAGGGAGATGCCTGAGCTTGAATTGAAGGGCACAGAATGTTCTGTGTGACTGTAAGCAATGCGAAATGTCAGTAAGCCATTGGCACTATTTTGGCTTTGTAGTGTTTCTCCCAGCTGTGATTTGAAACAAACTGTTTTCATCTCCTTGTTTACAGGGAGTCAGCCGTATCTGGGAGAGCTTTCATTCTGCCAGCACCCGTTATCAGGCTGCTCACTAGCAAAAGGGACGTCAGCCAAGGAAAAAGGCATCTCTCAGACTCGTGGTGACAGCTGAGAGGGGATCTCTGCTACAGAGATTCCGCTTACGAGCAGACATCGGCCTGGCCAGACGAGGATTTAATCCCTTTCCTGTCTCCCATTCATTCGTGTTGGGTTTCTTTCCCTTATTGCACAAACTGCAGCTCAGGGTCAAGCCTTTGCCAGAGGAGGATCTGTGAGATCCCAGCCTTGCAGCCTCGGCTGTGAGATGTCCTCGCTGTCCATTCACTTGTTCCTGGGAAGCTGCGGCGGAGCTGCTTTAGCAGGAGTGTCATCTTGGCTGCGCTGAGCTGCTCTGTTCTTGCCCTCCACCCCAGGCTCTTTATTTAGCTTGGGTGCTGAGTTGCTCTGGAGCAGTCTTGGCTGGAGGATTTCCCTCAGCAGATCTGTTCCTGAACTCTCTCCATTTGTGCAGCAAAGGCTTCTGCTCCTGCGTGCCACGGGCTGTGCCTTTGCTGTGTCACGCTCCGGGGCGCACGGCAGTTCTGCAGCAGCTTGGCTGCAACTCCTGGGCTGCTTCACACTCACATGCCATTTGTCTGTCTGAAGGAAGGGACAAAGTCCCTACCTTGGGGCTTCAATGGCAGCCTAATCTCTGGTTCTTTACTGCCTGGATGGTCGTCCCCAGCTCCCAGTAAACCCAGGCATCCAAATTGTAACCCTTCTCCTCAGCAATCCTTTTGCTGCAGCAGCTGCAGGGTGATGCCCAGTCCTGTCCTGTTGGGACACTGCACTCAAGGCTCACTGAGGAAGGTGGTCTTGAAGGCCAGGCAAGGATTTGAGACCTACATTCAGTTGCTGGAGCTTTTGTGACTTCCTGTGCCTTCAGTCCAGCCATGCCACCTCACCTGTAAGATGAGAACAGTGCTGCTTTCGTCTTACTATGTTTTATGATACAATAGGGCAGCTTCCTGCTGTACCCTAGTTGGCGAAAATCAGTCTACTTTTGATGAGAGTATTGGTATATGATTGTTGTGGTCAGTAAAGCAGTGTCTCAGGAGGTGAATGGATGGGATGATCGGCCTTGGCAGATCATGTGCTGTTACAGCCTTCAGAAGACAAACACTTTCTGTTTCAAACTGTTGTTGCTGTGAAAATCCCCATCTCATCTCTGGAAATGTGCTGCTTCATTTGTGGTGGGATATTCCAGCTCCTCTCCTACTTGTCCCATCCTTGCAAATGAATGTTCCCATCAAGGCTGTGAGAGTTATTATCCTGCTATGCTTTGCTTTACTCCATGGTCACAGAGCTGTCTCACTTTAGCTTTTGAGTCTCCTGTCTCTGCAGCATTTTCTGCCTTCAGAGACTTCGAAGATTTTCCAGGAAACCCACAGCTGGCTTGTACAGGGATGGGTTTACTCGGTCTCTTACTTTGATAAGAGTCATTGAAACTCCAAACATTAAGTTATTCATCTGTTGGCTTTAAACTTCACTCAGAGATGGGAGAGATGGAAGGAAGAATGTTCTTGCAACACAGCAAATCTGGGCTGTGATGCCCTTTCCAGCTGCCTGTCACTGCCTGTTTTTTCCTTTCAGTATTGTAGCTGCTTTGGCTTATCACAAATGCTCTCTGCATTTAATGTAAGCAGGCTACACATCTTGCATGGATCATTCTTGTTTGGTGTTTTTGAATGCTGGGTTTTCTTTTTTTTTGTTCTTTTCATTTAAACTGAACACATTACTGCTCCCAGAGGGATTTTACAAGCTAGTTTGTAGAATAACAAAGAAGGAATTCTGCAGGCTCATCCAATTTGGTCTTCTGTGCTTTTGAAAACTCTGTTGCTACAGGGTCAGTAGGAGAAGTTGGGGATCTGTCACCCAGGAGATTGGCCTGTAGCTGATGTTTCCCCTCAGTTTCAGAACTAGTAATGCCACAGGGAAATCCTTCTCTCTTTCTTGCTTTCCAGTCAATTGAATAATGAATCCCAGAGCTTATTCCAGTGCATTAGGATTGCTATTTGAAGTCCTGTTACACATAAACTCTTTTATGTGTTTAATTCCCTTACGACTCCACATCTTGGAGAGAAATGTGCTTGGAAAAAGGCATCTGCTCTCTGAAGCACACATGGGATATAAATGCAGGATGAACAGTGCTCCTACAAACAGGACAGACAGAGGCCCTGGGTGTGTAGGATTAGAGCTGTAGCACAAAGGGGCATTCTCAGCTTTGAACAATGACTGTGTGGTGCTGGCTGGGCACAGGTGGAGGCTCACCTGTTTCAGGGGTTGTGCTCAGGCTGCTGATTGAGGCCTTTTGATCTTGCCCAGACATTCTCTGAACACTCCTCCTCCTTGCTGCAGTGATGCTCTGCAACAGCACTGACATCTGATTGTTAATAAAGACAGGAACTGATGAATACTCTGGTGGCATAGAAACATCTGTCTCTGTGTCCTTGGCCTTTTTTCTTGGAACTGAGAGCCCGTCAAGTATTGCTGTGGACAGCAGGGCATGGGAGGTAGATAAGTTTGTTTCCTGGGTTTAGTCTTTTGCTAAGTTGTTCAAACCAGACATGTTCAGAGCTAAACAGAGTCTTCTTCCTCCCCTTTGGTAAAGGCAGAAGACACAATGACCTCCAGCACTCCTGCAGCTGCAGGTTGTTTGTTTCTTTTTAATCTGGTGTCTGCAGGAGCATATTTGAAACTCCTCTGGTTATGTTGTTCCCTGGGGAACTACTGCTTTCGTAGTAGGGAAGCTGGAAGAGCTGGGGCTGCAGGAAAAAAGAGCACAGGTCTGATTCACAGTGATGGTCTCTGCCGTGCCTGTGAGTGCAAATGTGATGGCAAGGGTGCTTCTTGTCCCTGCATCAGCTGTGGCACTGGTTTGAGGTGAAGTTGTCTTGTGTATGTCACACAGAGGAGCTGCCTGGTGTAATCAGTGTCTGGTAGGCTTTGAGAGGATGGTCTGATGGTCTGTCTGGAGTGGGCGTGGTGGTGTTGGCAGCCAAATATATACCTGATAGCTTCTCTGAGCTCTTAAAGTCCCTTCTTTCCAAGTGCTTTGAGATACGGTTACTTAACCTGATGGATTTGAAATCTGATTTCGGAACACTCTCATTTTCTGTGGGGAGTTGTAGGGTTTTGGCATATCTGTAAATCAGGGCGTTGGTACCAAGAGTTAGAGGAACTACCTCAAACTTTGTTCTGAATGCCTTTTGGTACACTTGTTGTAATGAAGATGAGGGTCCCTGGAAGACAGTGTGCCAGTTATTTGTACAGGGTTGGACCCACTGGGTTGATCTGACTTCCATGCCATGAAAGAAGTAGACAGAAGAGAGCTTGGATTCCTTGGTTTCTGGATTCTTTGCCAGTCAAAAAGGCAAGTTCGTTCATCCTGTTATCCTGAAACCCATCAGTAAGTAATGGTCAAACTTTCAACCTGGGGCTTGAATAAAAATGAATAGAAGCCTCTGAGGGTCACCGAGGTCTCCTTGGGCACAAACTGAAACGGCTGAGTGAATCAAAGTAACAAAACCTTCTCTTGTGATGTGGAAACGAGTTTCACGCCTTCCCTCTCATGTGGGCTTTGTGCACAAACAGCTTTGTTTGTGAGTGTCAAAGGGCAGGGGAAATCCAGAAAGGGGGAAGGTATTTCCTGTGTGTGACAGGCTGTCCTGCCTGGGTCATGGCAGAGATCACGCCTTTCTCTTTTGACCCGATTTTTGGGGCTTTGATCCAAGAATGTGACACTCTTCCCCTTTCTTGTGTCATGTCTGGCAGTTGTGTTCAGTGACACTTCCTTGAAAGCAAGGGGGACACATCCGTGTGTGCCGAGGAGTGAGACTTGTTGGCTGCCATCCCTCAGTGTGTCCTGACCTCTCCCCGAATCAGTTCATCAGTCAGCTCATGCTCCTTCCCCAAATTACCACTTCTTGGGCAGTCACTTAGAGCCACAAGCAAGAGATGCTGTTTCCCAAATGATAATTGTATGTGGACAAGCTCCTGTAGCTCATCCTACAGGGATCAGGCAGCTCCAAGGACAGCCATGTGGTGGCTCTGATCTAGCAACAGCAGTGGCTGTGGGTTGAGCTTTCTGGGCTCTTCCCTGGGATTTGCCCCACTCCCTGATATATTGTTGTGAAGCCTCAGCAAAATCCCTGGAAATGACACCTGGCTCTTGCAGTGGAGTGGCAGATCCTGGTAGTTTGCTTCTCCATGAAGTGCTTGGAGTTCTCCTGCTGAAGGGAACTGTGTGTGCTGAGCACATCCTTTGGCTCACTGAGGAGCAGAGCAGTGCAGGTTGCAGCTCCTCCAAACCTCTTCCACTCTGCTTTGGCAGAGTGCCAGCATTTGTGGCTTGAGTGACATCCAAGGGAAAGGCTTCCTATTTTGCTACAAATCCCTTTTTCTGCCTGTTGTGCTTTCCACACGTTTTCATTCAGGGGCTTCTGATCTTTAACAGGTATCTTCCTTCCCTCTCCTTTTCCGTATATTTTTTTCATCTCCTTCAGTTGCAACACTGCAAGTGTTGGATGGTGGTGATGCTTTGCTAAAGGTGCTTTCTTTGCTCCTCTCCTGGAATAGCAGTCAGAAATCTGCACGATGTAATGCTATAGGTCACAACAGACCTTGGTGCCATGTCACAAAATTGAGGAAAAAGGATGCTATGAAGAACAGAGCAACTTTAGAACAAACTGGACTTGCAAGCTGGTCCCAGTTCAGATGCCACGATGCTGAACAGAGCTGCACATGTCAGGACTCTTCCAGGGAATTCAGGGTGGGTGGTAGACTGTGACAGCTGAGCTCCATGCTTGTCATGCCCTGAGAAGTCCTCCCTCATTTGAGGATTAAACTATAGCTACTTCCCCGACACAGAACTGCTGCCAAGATTCCAGTCTGGCTCAAGCCACTCTCCACACTTCATAATGAAGTTTGAGAGAGTTTTAACATCTTGGTGTTGGCAGAAACAAGGTTTTAAAATCACGGTGTGGTTGGAGACTCGCTGGCTCTGGACACTGGTAACAAGGCTGGAGACTTTCATCTGAAGGTCAGATCCAGCTGTGGTGTTACTGACAAAGTTGTGAACTTCTGACTGATGGTTCAGGGCTTACGTGTGGAAAGATGTCTGGAGTCCAATGCCAGGACTGAGTTGGGAGACCTGGGTTCCATTCCTGGGCTTTGCCAGAGCTATTCTGAGAGACCCTCAGCAAGACATTTAAAGTCTTTGTGCCTTAGGTCTCTTTGTGAAAATGTTCTGAAGGTCTACCTACATCAGCGTGCTCCAAGTCCTCAAACTCACACATGGCTGTGGACTCCTGAACACCATTGGATGCAGAAGAACAAAGAAATAGGTGGGATGAGCTGGCACTGTCCAGCCCATATCAGACAAGTGCCTGGATCACAGTTGTGGGTATTGGCAGTGACTGGTGTGCTTTTTGGCAGCTTCAAGAGTGAGGACATCATGTTCTCAGGAGGCAGCGCCGCTCTCCTGTCTCTGGGTGAGGCTGTTCCCAGGGCAGGCAGCCCTGTGCTCAGGAGGAAGCTTGTGCAGCCCCCGCCTCGCCAGTGGCTATAGGAGAACTTAGTTTCTGTTTTTGGCAGCTGGCACAAATCATCAGCAAACAGCTTCCTGAGAAATTAGTTTCCCAAAGACTCTGCTAACCACGACTGAGCTGCTCCCTTCTTTCCAAGACACACATGGGCAGCCTCTCCTGGCAAGCCTTTGTTACTGCTCTTTGGAGCAGCTATCAGTCACTGCAGTGCTGTCCTGGGTCTACACCTGCGCCTGCCTCCCCTTGGAGCAGTTTTGGATGAGATTCATGCAACCTCCAGCTCCGTTCTGTCCCTGTGCCCAGCTGAGCCCGAGGCTGTGCTCTGTCTCCTGCCAGCTCTCAGCAGGAGGAGCCTCTTCCCCAGGGACAGGGTGCTCAGGGCTTTTGTCTGCCTGGCTTGGAGAGACAAGCATAAGCTGCAGCCTGCAACACTGTAATCCCAAAGCTTCAGACTCTCCCTGTGTGTGCCAAATTCCTTTGGCTGTTAAATAAGGGTAGGAATTTCGAGGGGAGCTTGTAGAGTACAACTTCTGTGTTTGCTTTTAGCTTCATGAATAGCAGCAGTGACTTGTTTGGCTGTATACTGGGAAAACTCAGAGCTGCCAGCTTTGACGAGCTGCTGTTTTAAAGGAAAAGTTGTCACTTATGCAACTGTGTTGACTTCAGAATCACTGGTGCCTTGAACAGCCCTGCTGTGTCTTCAGGTCACCCTCCAGGTCCCAGTGGGGCATGGCAGTGCTCGTGCTGTAATTGGGGCCCTGGGGATGCTGTGCTGCTCACAGAGCTCACAAACCTGTCCTGCAGAACCTTGGCTGTGGTCCAGAAAAGCGGGACCCTATTTCAGATTGGAGAGAACTGAGGCACAGGTCAGATAGCTGGAAAAAAGGCTCCATGAAGGTCACTGATGTAGTTGCCATGTTGATGTGTTGGTACATCCCAGGTCTGAGTGGTGAGGAAAGGGAAGACACTTGGGAGATGGGAAACTCTCTTACTGCTGAGTGAGGAAAAGCTATTGTTCAATGTCACAGAAGTCCCCAGGAAGGGAGAGTGTGGGAAACAAGTCATCCTCTCAGTACTTGCAGGACTTTGTAGTGGTGAGATCTCCACAAAGCTGCTGGTGGTTCCTGAGGGAAGAGAGGTGTGGGGAAGATCCAATAGAGCATGAGGGCTTAAGGAGGAAGATAAAAGCTGTTGAATCAGATCCACGCTCTTATAAATCCTTGCTGATATTTTGTGTGTCTCCTTTTTCTGTAGCTGGGGCTTGCTGGGTGCTCTGGGATATATCCAGGTGGGAAGATGTGCTATGAATTAGTAGCAACACTGCCCTTCAGTAGGTCACTGCATTCTGCTGACTCCTTGTTTGTGTTAGTTACAGGACTCTCATCAGGCCCACGTACAAAATGTCCTACAGAACTGTGACCACACTGGAGTGGAGGTGCTGTCCTGGCTTCACGGGGAGCAACTGTGAGGAGGGTGAGTTATCCAGCAATGCCTCTGTCCTTACAGAGCAGCAAGGATGGACTGGCTGCCTTGAGCTGGGGTTTGTTCCTTAATTTGCCCTGCACCTCTTAAACACAGGAACAAATCACCTGTTCCCTTCACTCCCCATTGTTATCTGTATGTCACACACAAGCTCTGAAAGGTGATCTTGGAAAACAGATCATTCTGAATGCCTGCAAACAGGCCTGAAGAGAGAGGGGGAAAGAAAGGAAGGAAAGGGAATCAGATATTCCCTCAATCTGTTTAGAGATGTGCTCATGCTTGGCATCCCTGTTGTGTTCATAAAATGTGCTTTCTCCTTTTTGTGTGTCATGTTCTCCCTGTCCCTGTTATCACCATCAGTTGCTGTGTCCAATAGAAGCTGGTTCCTGGATGGCTGCTGCTGAAAGTTTTATGCCTGTAAGGTCTGAACATAAATAACGTGTCTTCCCAGAGAGCTTTGAATCAATACCTTTGGTTCCCCTTTCTACCTGCTCCTTGACTTATTGGTGCAACATTCATGTTGCACAGTGCATGTGAAAACACAGTTCTGGGTTTGGCATCACACAGAGGGCTCTTTCCAGAGCAGGAGGAAAAAGTATTTTTCTTTTTTTATCACGATAGGGCATATTTACCATTTTCCTTCCTAACATTTACTACTTTAACTGTTACTTCTGGGGGTTTGAAACAAGTCCTCCTTCTCCACCAAGTTTCAGGTTTAGGCATCTGCTGAACCTGATATGAGAGTTCACAGCTTATGAATGAGAGAAACTAAGCCTGGAGTTTTCTGTTCATTTGCATCAGGTCAGCACAGCCTGTCTCTGGCTGCTGAAGGGTCATTGGGGGTGTTCAACATCTCTGAGTCTGCTGTTTGTACTCGTTTTCTTTGTGCTGTGATATCTTAATACCAATCACGCAATTCAGGCAAATCTCTGACCAGGAAGTTGTCTCGTTAGAGTCCCAAAGAGTGATGGCTGCAGACAGCAGCTGGCTCCAGGCTGCTGAGGAAACAATAGCTTCCCAGAAGCTCCAGAAAAGTCTTACAAAGTGGCAGAGCTACCCTAAGTTGCAGTCTGCAGGAGAGAGCTTTACATTTTAACATAATGCTAAAAGAAGTGAGCCTGAGAGAGAAGCCGCTGTGTGCCGCTTGAGTTTTACCTGTCCCTGCGGGGAAAGGGGAGCTGGGGATGGTGGCAGAGCTGTTTCTTCCAGTGTAGCTGGGCGAGGATGTGCCTGGTGACCTGAGGAGGCCCTGTGTGCAGCCTGTTCATGCCTGTAGGTTTGGACAGGTGTGAGTTATTGCAGCTTAGTGGTGTTGCTGGTGCAAAGGAGAGATTCCAGCTCCCTCCCGCAGTGCCAGATCTGTCTCTGCAGAGTTCAGTGGAAATAAAAAGCCAACATAAGCTTGTTTGAGAAAGCCGGCAGCGATCTCACAGGAGCAGGACTGTGGAATGAGGTGACAATTTTATACAGTTACATTTCAAGGTGGAACTGTTCTTTTGGGCTTGGATATGGTCTGTGGAGTGTGAGCAGAAAGCCAGTAGTAAGCCCTTACTTTCATGTGTGAGATTCTTTTTACCTTTTTTTCGTCTCCCTAAAACATCTGGTGCTACCGACTGTCCCATATCCTTGAATGAAAGAGGAAAATAAAAAAAGTCCCCTTTCTAGTGCAGCAGGGTTGTGCCACTTAGTTTTTAGTGTAAATACTGGTGCTAGTGGTCTGCATGGCCCTTCAAGCTGTCAACTTCAAAATGGAAATATTTACTTACTCCTTATGTTAATTCTTAATGTTAGTGTCACTTGGAAATGAAAGTAAAAGAGACTAAAAAGAGGCTGGTTTAGGGTTTTTGGCAACCCAATATAAGGCCTTTCAAACTCTTTCTTTTCTGTGCTCTCCCCTACTGCAAGTTTTGTTCCTCTGACAGGGTGGGATGCTTATCTGTGTGAGTTCTTCCTGGAAACAGCAGACAAAAGGAAACAGAAAACTAAACTGAAGCAAAACAAAAACAGTGCACTGGAAGCCACAGTGAATTAGCAGGGTAGAACCTCAAAATGCTTTAATCTTTCTTTGGTAGTTAGATTTCTCTTCAATATTTCAGTTCACTTGTATGTGCAGCTGGTGCTTTAGAAGTTGATGTGAGGTAGGTATGACTGGAGGCAGCCTGGACCTGCACTATTTTTCACTTGCCTCCTTGCTGTGTTGCAAATCCTCCAGTTCTCTGGCAGCCACTCTTGTTCTCCATGTGCCAAAGGAATGGCAGCTGCAGTGGCTCTGAGCTTCCACTGCAAAATCTCCTGGTTCTGGAGACTGAAGGGAAACACTTCCTTTGCCCATAGGTGTTGGAACAGTAAGGTTGTGTGTCCATCAGTAGGATGGACTAAGCCAGGAGATAATGGATTGATTAAGCACATGGCAGAGTTCTGGGAGCTGTGTGTGCATGGGCATGGCTGATGGTGGTCTTTGCATCCTGATGCTATAAATCTATCTGTAAGATCTATTGATTCCTTCTTTCATCTCCAGTGAGCAGGGTTAATATTTGCTCCTTTTTTGTGCTGTTCTGGAACAGTGTCTTTGGGGGAACCACTGTAGCATGTCTGGAGGACAGATTATTTTTACTAGCTGTCCTTATATCAAGCCTTCCTTGCCCTTTTAAAATTTATTTCTTTTAGCATTTTATGAGGGAAGATAGGATGGGCAGAAGGTGAACCAAGGAAAAAAGTCAAAGAATTTGAAACCATTCAGAGGCTGCAGCTATTTCTGGTATTAGAACTTGTTGTGATCTCCCAAATGGCAGGTCAGCTTTTCTTTTGCAAAAGCCGCAGCTCAGTGTGGGTGTCTAGCCCCAAAGTATGACAGATTCCTGATGAGACTGGCTTGCTGTAGCACACCTTCAATGGGAAAACTCCCCTCTGCTAGAGCAAGCTGTTAAATGCAATTCAATCATTAAAGTGCCTCCATCCTCAGCTGATAAGTTTAGCTTCAGACAGTAACCACTTAACTGTCATCAGTTAAGGTGACAGGCACCTACATTAATGCTGAAAGCTGCACATTTTTAGATTTAAATTATCCTGGGAATCTAAGTCCTGCATTGAAGCTGATAAAGAGCAGCATTGTCTGGAGGAAGCCCAGCTCTAGAGGTGGATGGAGATTTTGCTCTCAGTGGGCCATTAATTTACTGAGGTAAGTTAACCTGTTTCCAGCCTGTTTCCTTTTTCCAGCTGACACTGCCTGGGCCTTTCTCCCCTTCCTTTCCTTGCTTTCTGCTCAGCCCAAGGTACGTCAGCATTTGAAAGATCTCTGGTTCCTTTGCTGGTTTTGTGGAGCTGTGACCTGCTCATTGAGTTGATAGCCAAAAATCACCAGTTGTACCAGGCCTTCCCAAAGGGTTTCTTGCAACTTCATTGGATGGAGAAAGAGACTAGATGCAAACAAGTCTGGTGAATATAACTGTCACTAGATGCTAACTTTTATTTTCCAGTTTCAGGGGGTTTTTGTTTTGTTTAAAGTGGAGCCCAAGCCTAGCACAGGAAATGAATGCACTGAGCCACCCAGTCTGCTGACTGCTGATATAAAGAACATATGGATGAGGGCAGTGCGGGGGTGAAGTGGTTTAGCCGTTGCAATCATGCATCAAGCTGATTGATTTGAATCCAAGATGATGCTGACATTTCAACTCAGCCTTTTTTTCTGTATGGCTGAAAGTTCAAAGGCAAGTGCAACCTCTTGGGAGAGGAAAAGTGTCCCCAGCAAGTTCAGGGGCTCAGAGCTGCCCTGGAGCTCTCCAGCCAGGCAAGGTCTTATTTTACTTTACAAATATAGCATAGCTTTCTTCCTTGTTTGTTTGTACTGCTTGAGTTTGGGACAGTAGCCAGTATCCTATTTACCCCAGAAGCAGATTGATGGTAGATAGCTTAGCTGTTTGGGCAAGAAACAGCTCCCAGAGTAA
The DNA here is from genome assembly GCA_013397115.1 of Edolisoma coerulescens. Lineage (NCBI taxonomy): Eukaryota > Metazoa > Chordata > Aves > Passeriformes > Campephagidae > Edolisoma > Edolisoma coerulescens. Next base: position 1,346,495 of record VWZW01007303.1, on the reverse strand, counting down.
CCTCAGCACCTCTAAAGTGATGCTATTGTGATTCCAAGCTTACTTTTTTTTTCTTTCCATAAGAATGTAAGTAAGATGGGAAATTTGCGCAGCCTTGTTCAAGTAATGGCTTAATTGGAGAACTTACTTTTTCTTTTTTTTTAATATCTCCCTCTCCTCATTTCTTGGAATATTATTATCTACTTTTAATAACTATTGTTTGCATCTTTCTTGTCATCCTGATATTTTTCAAACCTCTTAGATTCCCATGTGTTTACAGTTTTCAAAGCAGCATAAGAAAATGAGGACTTTCCTCTTGGTACGATGGAGTGCAAAAACCCTTTTCATTTTTACTGCTGGTTCACAAAATTTCTTGGTCCCAGGAGGAGAGATGCAGAACAACACTGCCAGGAAAATCTTACATGAGCAAATGCAACTATGAGACAAAATTTGATGAGACCGTGAGAAAGGACATCAAAACAAAAGACCTGAAAGGTTGAAAGCCCACTGAAGTGCTCTGAAGGGAAGGGAATTCAAAGTGGTGTTGATGGGCCCTCACTTCTCCGAGCCTTGTTCTTCTTCCCTGTGAGCCATTAGAACTGTCCGTGGGTGTGAAAATGCAACACAGAGATTATGGAGTAACATTTCCTGTGGTATCACAGCAGTTCTCTCCAGGAGTTGAGCTTGTGTGTTCTCCTTTTCTCAGGTCCCACAGTTCCTTCTTCAGCAGAGCTTTTTGCTGCCAGTGGGCTTTTTCTTCTTCCCTTAGAAACTGAGAAAGTGTAAGAGAAAACAGTGGGAGTCAGAGCCATTGCAGTGCCTGTTCCTGTTACTGCTGAATCCTGGTTCAGTGATGTTTGCCCGCTTCAGCTGAGTCCAGCTCCTGTCATGAAACAAAAGCTTCCATGTGAACAGTGAAATTCTTCCCAAGGCAATCTCCTCAGTGCCCTCTGACTGGCTGGGCAGTCCTGTGCTGCAAACGTGGCAGACGGAGGTTCCTTCCCTTCAAGTTTGGCTCTAACAGGGATGTAGTTCTCTACTAGAGACTGGTTCAGAAATTCCTTTTGGGAAATGTGGCTTAGCTCTCATTTGAGACCTTTGAATCCAAGTACAACATTTAGTTCCACACAGCAAATTTGCTTCTAAAAATATCTTCTCATGCCAAAGTTTGTTTGTTAGATACAATAAGTGAATTATGTGAATAAATGTTATGGACTATTAAGTGCAATGTGAATTTACTCATAGTTTTCCAGTTAGTAAGTAGGTGGTACAATGTGGTAACTATCTCTCTAAATCTACCTTCAAAAATATTTTATGAAAAAGTATCAAAACGCATGAGCCACCCTCGATGGAATTGCTGCTATGTGGAAGTGGCTTCCTGAGTACTGATGGTTGTGATGTAGCACAGAGGTGTTGGGCAGTACCTACCCCAATATTTTCTTCCATAGCACACACCTCCTGCTGCTCCAATGTTCCACCTCCTGCTTGTGTTTCTGGTGGCCTCTTCAATATTAGATCCACCAGGAGTTGCCCAAACCACCCTACAATGTGTCACCCACTTGCTGTCTGCTGCCATCACCATGCTGACCATTCAGCAACCTCTGGCTTCAGGCATAACATGTGTCACCCTTGATCAAATTGATCAGATTTTCTGAGGAGTTCCTGGAGCATGTGGTCACTGTTGGAAGTATCCACAGCCTGCTGAGAGCACTTTCTGGCATCAGTACTCTGTGACTACTTGAACAATTTCTAAATGTTCATCTTCTCCTTCAATACTTAGTAAAAAAAAAAAAAAAAAAATCCCAGTTAGATTTCCAAATATTTTGACACTGCATTCCAGCATCTGAGTAGTTTCATTTTTTTGGACATTTCTAATCTGAACAGGGAGATTTTTATTGAGCACCTAATGTCAAAATATGTGAAGTGCTAAATATCTGCAGATGTTATCTTAACATAATTGGGAAAGCTGTATGCTGTACCATTACATTGTCCCAAATATTTTAGCTCCCATCAAATTACTGTGGTATGTAGAGAATCTTTTGTATTTTGATAAGCTATTGGTTTGCTGTCCCAAACACATTGGATGCTTTCTGCTGTGTATTTCTTAATTCACGAATGAAGGACCCACCTGTTTATAGTGAATGACTTTTCTATGAATTTGCTTTAGTTCTAATTAGGGGTGAGCATAATCTTCCCTTGGGTAGGGCTGGACAGGGCTTGGAGCAACCCGGGCTAGTGGAAAGTGTTGCTGCCCATGGCAGGGGTGGAATGAGATGAACTTTAAAGGCCCCTTCCTACCCAAACCATTCTTTTAGACTTGTATAAGCTCAGAGACATCTCTAGTGGTTGATTAGTTAGATATTGAAAGTTTTGCACCCAGGTGAGCTCCTGAATTACTTTAGAATAGAACTTGGGAAGTGTGGGTTCTGAAGAGCCCGTGCAACCTCTTGACATTGTCTTCTTTCATAATCCCTACTGCCTCCTTCAACTCTGAGCTTTTAACATGTTGCTTTCTCACGCAGCTGTTCCTTCAGAGCTCCTGTTTCCCCCCAAATTATCACTTGTTTCCCATTCATCCTCACAATGATCAAACTTCTATTTGCTTGAGGCTGTTAGAAGGGAGTTGTGGGTTTTTTTTTTCCTTTGTGAGTCTTGCATTGTTAAGAGCCTTTGGGAGTTGCTGACAGTGTAGTGTGCTCTGGGAAAAGGGAGATGTGACATGTTATGCTGTGAATCCTGCAAATGTACTTAGTACCAAAATCAGAAAAAACGTTCTGCTGAAAAACTCCACCCTATCTCTCTTTTCCACAGACATTCCCTTGGAGGTGGTGGGGAAAGGGTGGAGCTGTGTTTATACCAGAAGTTAGTACTTTTTGGAGTGTACACTGCCATTTGCATAGGGAAGAGCTAAATGAGAGGAATAGTTTCTGATCAGTGTCCACTGATCAGTTTGATGCCTTCCATGTGAATTACAGATAACAATGGAAGAAGAATTAAACTCACCTGCTGATGCTGTTTCCAAGTTTCCTTGCTGCTGCACTGACTTGTTTTTTTATCAGGAATAGGAAATGAGGCTTAGGCCTTTGATATGAAATGCCCACAGCTGGAAGAGGTGGCAGTGAGGAATATCTTTCTTTCACTGACTTTGCAAGGCTATTACCCACTTAACCAGCTGGTTTGTGTTTAATTTTTGAGCACTTACAAAATTACAGCTCCCTCCCCATCGCTTTTCAAGGGCTTAGTTATGAAATGTGTGGATTTAATGTTGCTGTCAAACAGTGCTGAATGGGATGGTTTCTTGAGGAAGAACTTACTGAATTTCTTGCAAGAGAATGCTTGAGTGGTCTGATTTGCAGAGTGCCATTTCTTTTTAGTGCAGTAATTTATTTACTTTTAGTTATCTTTGATGTCTGACTAGAAGCAGTGGAGACTTGAGCAGATGTGAATGTTGGTGAGGATAAGAGAAAGATGAGGGACAAAGTTCCAGGTTTTCATGATCTTCACCCCTAGGTGTGACTCTGTGTTCAGAATCCTGTTCCCATCTCTTTTTTCTGTCTTGTCATATACTGAGGGAGAGACAAGAACGTACTTTACACAGCACAAGTTCTAAGAGACCTGTGCAGAACTGATCTAATAATGAGCTGTCACTTCGTGTGAGTGATGGAGAAATATCTTGCACTCATGGGATTTAAAGACATGAGAATAAAGGAAAAATCCTGAAGATGGGAGACTTCGTCACCAGCTTTCCACAGAGAGCAGATGGACAGGCCAAGGTACTCTTGCAAAGAGTTTTTTAATAAATTTAAGCCAAGCTGTTGACAGTGCAAGCTGTTTGCATGTGCGAGTGGCAAGATTTGTCTGAGGGGGTGTGAGACGAAGGGGAGAGGTTGAAGGAGGCCACAGAGTACATGGGATGGTGCAGTTGGTAGCAAGCTGAACTGGAGCCAAGATTTGGGAGTGAAGCAGATGGAGACATTCCTGTTTCTACCTTAGGGATTCTTGCCTTTTCCCCATTTTTTTTACGTAGGTTTTTCATTAAACAAGTTAATGCGATTGGTACAGTAACACTTGTGTTTTCTGTGGTAACTAATTCCAGTTGTGGGCTGCTCAAAAACATCAACACAAGGAGGGTTTATGCAAGTGCAGGCTCTAAGAAGGGTAAGCCTCATCCACACAAGCTTTCTTCAGGCAGAAGAGATTTACTAGGTACCTAAATCCCCATTACAACTATTCTGGGATGCTTTGCCGTGGGGAAATGGGATTGCAAGGAATTCAGATCCAGGTAGAACTGAGATTGCAAGCCCAGGAGTAGGAACAAAGGTGAATTTTCCAGAGAAGTTTGAGGCTGGTTTCATGTTTTGTAGACTTCAAGGTGAAAGCAAGAGGTAAGCATTGAATTCCCATGTTGCTGAATCCTAGACTTTATTCTTACTCCATGCCTTGTTATGAAATGGGGAACCAAAAGTGTTCCTCCAAGTAATAATTTCTGCTGGAGCTTCATTTCAATTTGATATGAAGCGCTAGGCAAAAGCATCTTCCGTGCATTCCAATCTTGTCTTCTCTGTGTGAGCCCATTAGAAGGATAAAGGCAGCTAAGTTAGTACAGCTCCATTTGGGAAGCTACAGAAACATGCAACTGCAAAACACACAGTTCACTCAAAAGAAACTCTGTGCTGTCATTAGTGAGGGTTCAGACTGTGCCTGTTTGGGCAGAGGTGGCAAATGGAGTTGTACCAGAGACTGTGCTCAGCCCAGCATGGCTTGTTATTCCATTTCCAGGTTAGTGTAAGGAATGGAGAGCCCTCCCTAATCGGATCTGTGTGTGTTGGAGGCTGAGCAGTACTGGGAATATGTGGTAGACTAGGATTAAAATGCAGTTAAACCTTGATTAAATTGTAGAGTTGGGCAAGAATCCATGAAGTGAGATTTGATCAAGGACAGCCACAGAGGCAGGGAAAATTAAATGTACAGATTTAAATAAGAGATTCTGAAGGTAGTGGGATCCCAGGGGTGGGAATGGAGTTTATGGAAGATGTCAGAATGAAGTGTTGCTCTAAACTCAGGAGAAGAAATGCCATGTTGGAGTTCGGTGCTACAAATGCTCTGACCAGGTGTAATATTTACTACTAAATAATCCATGGCACTGCCTGATACACAACGAGTCAAACCTTCATGGACTGTGGTACCTGCATGTGTTTGTGTTGGTGGTTCTCAGAGAGGTCAAGTTTCAGCATTTATTGGAGCTTCAGCCTTTTAACTGCTAAACTCATGTGAAAGCCAGTCCTAATTGCATTGCACATCTGAGACCCAGGACCTTAAATATTGTAAAGGGATGTGTTGCATCTGTGAAGGGAAGTGTTTGGCTCAGAAAGGAATGTGGCTTTTGTGGTAGATGGCGTTTGAATATGTTGTACAGTTAAATAGTTAGATTGGTTAACTTTGGAGGAGTCAGTAGGTGTGTGTTATACACAGCTGAAAATATCAACAGCACAAACAAGCTGTTCTAAATATACCGTGACTGGTGGTCATTTAGGGCTAACTCATGGTTTTCAGAAACTGGACAAGAAGTAGGTATAGACCCATTCTAATGATGACATGCATGTGATTACAGAAAGTCTGATTAAATGTTTCCTACGAGTGTAGCACTGCAAGATATCCTGATTGTCATTGTCACTGCAGTGTCAAGAAGTCTTGTTGGATGGTTCTTTAGCAACTTTACTATTCCTAAGTAAATGGAGGCTGGGAAAAACTTACTGGAGAAATGAGCTTTGCTTTTATGTGCCATCAGATTTCGAACAACATTTAATAAAAGACTTCATCAAAATTTGTAGGCGGGTGAAATATCACCATTTAACCAGGCTGTACTAGGTCCCTCAACCACCAAAGCAGGAAAGACACTGAGGAATGGCTCTGTGAAAATCCCCTATCATGAAGTTCATTAAGGACTGATAAACTTCATCCTGGACTCATAACATATGCTTCTTGCTCAGGCTCCTGATTTGTCTCTCCTTGGATAGTGCATCCAAATCCACAAGTAACATGCAAGTTTGCATTTCATTTTGAGCCCAGCAGGCATACGGCAATGAGGTTACAAGACCTTTCCAAGTGAGCCTGGAGGGACTTGTTGGCTAGAGTTTGGATTTCTGGCAAGCAGCTCCCTCCAGCTCTCTTCTGTAATAAACTCAGGGTTCAGTCCCCGGCCTCGCGCAGATACCGAGCTCTGTTGCGTGTCTCTGGGTAATCAGTCACTGGGAAGGCACAGATGTTTCAAGATGCACAGCAATGGGTGCAGCATAAAAGAGAGGCAACAGCAGGGTCATGCTACAGATGCAACCACATCTCACATGTGTTCGTTCTTGACAGGAGAATTCTTGTAGCATTTGTGGTTTTCTGGTTGCTAATCCCATCAAACGAGGACTCAAAGGCTAATAATGCTCAGGGCTTTTATTGCTGTTCCTTAAGCCGTGCAGTGCCAGGTATGGCTGATGCCTCCACTGCAGGCAGATCCAAGAGAAGAGCATTAAAGTAACAGAGAGAGGTGCAGGAATCCCCCAGGCAGTGGCTGAAATTAATTTGGGCAGCAATTCTAACAAAGTCAAAAGCATTAAAGAAATCTGGGGCTAGAAGATGTCCTAGCCTTTACCTGGTTGTGGAGATAAGAGACGAAAAAAATCCTGCATTTTTTTTCTTCTTTTCCTGTAAATGAAATACGCTCAAGCCTAAAAGAGAAGGCAGACCCAGTCAGGATTCAGAGTTTGATGTTTCATTTGTGTGTACATAATGACTTTTGTAGGAGTAATGCTGAAGAAGTTTTGGCGTGTATCCACTGTGGGAAGTGCAGGGCCTGTGTTCATTGCTAGGTGGTCCTTCATTCTAAAAATCTTGAGGGACATCCATGGCAGATGGGCTTTAATTAGACTATATCCTGCTGCCAATGACTGTCAAATGTGTCTCCCCAGATCAAGCACTAGAGCTTTCTGTTGAAGGTGTCAGGTCTTGCTCTCATGGAAAGAGAGTTTCCTGCAGCGTGAGCTGTAGAAAGTGCTGTGGTACCCCTGAGACACCGACAGAAATTGTGAAGTATCTTGGTTAATTAGTTCTTCAGCGGCCAGTTTGGGTGGAGATACAAACCTGTTGCTGTTGTCAGCCAGTGTTTTAGCCGCAGTGGCAGAGGCCTGTTCTAAGTAACAAAGGTTCTGGTTTTCTCTTTACTGATGTGGAGAGTTGTTAAACCCATATGGCTCAAAGTACTTGTGTAGGGATGGCTCTGCTGTGTTGCTGCAGGGCTCTGCACTGTAAAAAGTTACAGCCCATTCAAGGAGGGGAACAAGCTACTCCTAAACTTGGCTTGTTTGATCTTTTCTAACTTAGCCTCAAGTGATTAAGCAAACTGTCTTTTCAAGCATTCTCCCGTTGTGTGATCTGCTAAACACATCTTGCAGTGTGATCTGCCAGAGATGCCTTGAACACTGTCCTTGTGCTGTGCACTCGCTGGTCCTTGTGGGAACATAAATAAGCAGTTATTTCTATTGCATCTGGTGTGTCTGGGTGGGATGCAGAGGATGCGTATTGGTTTTGTTTAACATAAACTTGAAGAATCTTGCTTTTGTCTTAATATTAGCACTCCCAGCAAGGCGGCAGCTCCTTATTAGCTACCCAGGAAAATAGTCCATTCTTCTTGCAATGTGAGGGGTTCATCTAGAGTGTGATGTGTCTGTACAAGGTATCGTTCTTGCCCTGCCCTTGCCTTAGGGAAGTAGAATATCTACCCACAGTAGTTGGGATACTAACCATAAAAACTGTAAGCTCCTTACAGAGCAGTGTAACCAGATCCCTCACACACCTCTTGGGGAATGTGAATGAGCATTTACATGGCTCCATTAATGCCTAGTGGACACTTTTTTTTTCTGCAGTGGCTGTCCTTTGACACTCAGCACTGCTCTCCTGTACCTGAACAAATGTGAATGCTGTACACACTGGAATAAAAATCTTCACCCTGGAATCTGTGTTCTGCTACAGGTTCAGCTGTTAAGCTTTGGTCTTTGTTGATTGATGCAGAAGAGACAGCAAAAGTACATTTGATGCCTCAAACTCATTAGAAGTGGTCAGGAGTAAGAGACGATGGTTTTCCTGAAGTATATCAAAAGCTGATTATTTATCAGTCCTTTCTCCTTGGAATTGTGATGATCCCAGAGTGAATGAGTATCCTTTTTCCTATCCACATCTTTTTGTATGTTATTTGTATCTCAAATCAGCAGAAACTCTGATCTTCACCTGGCTTTTTATGGCAGCTTGTAGAACTGTAAATGTGAATATGCTTTGACAGCAAACCCTAAATCAACCTTTGGTCACTGCAAGCTGGAACGATTTGAAAACCTGTGTAACCTTTTGACCAAACCTGGGCTGATGTTCAACATCTTTAACAAGAACCAAAGCCAGAACAGCCCTGATGACTTCAGACTTTCATTATAAGCCAGCTGTAGCCCCTCACGTACAGTCAGGTTGGGACAGAGGATGTGATGGGTCAGCTGCACCATTTGGGCAGGAATGTGCTTGCTCCCAGGGGATCCATTGAGCAGTGGTGTTCTCAGGGCTGCTTTTTGCTTTGGCACTGAAAAGCTGTGGGCACTTTCTTCTCCTTTTCACCACTGCTCCTGAGCGCCAGCCATCCCGGGGCAGTCCTTGCCAGCATCTGTCACGGTTTTCCTTTGCTCCCCAGCTCTCCCCATGGCCCTGAACAGTGTGACACTGAGCAGCTCCCTGGGAATCATCCTGAGGCTCTGCACAAACCCTGCACTACAACAGTGTGCCGGGTTTGCTGGTCCAGGTGTGCAGCTGATTTGAAATGTCTGTTAAATCCCTTGTTCTGCCACAGATCCCTGTGCAGCTTGATGTCCCACCCATGTGGATTGGAGCAGGCAGGGTTGAGCTAGCTCTGGATCTGCATTAACCAGCTGAATAGAAGCTAACTTCAGTTTGGGTGCAGTAATCAGCCTCTGCTGGTGCAGTAGCATGGGCTCTCTCCCATTTGCTGTTAGCTGAAATGGTTCCCAGTTTCTGAGAGGGTGTTGGAAGAGCAAAGAAGTAATCATCAAGTTTTTTCTGACTACCACAGATGACAGAGGAGAGTTGGACCACTGATGTTTATATAAGAAAACTCTGTGGAACCTGTATAGAAAGGGAAGGTGATTTTATTTCAAAACACACCAATATGTTAATTCTACCCATTCACATTCTTGTAACAGTGAGCACTTGTGTGGTCTGGATCGGATCACTTGTGTGACATGGACAAAAAGGGACAGTGGTTGTCATATCCTTTGTCTTTTGGGTCTTTTCCACGCTGTTGCAGAAAGCTGGATTTTGGAGAGCCTTTCATGCCTTCTAGATGTCAGCAATAGTTATGATGTTACCTTTTGACTTAGGAGTTTGCTTACTTCACTGTCAGTAACTACTGCTTAGGGCTTCTGCCTGTTGTCTTTGACCTTATTTTGGCTGCCGTTTGTCTGCCCATTGACAGGAAGGAGCACAGTGTGTAACCTTCATGTGTATTTCCTTCTCACCAACATTAATGTTCCTGTCAAAAAGACCATCTGGCACTTGGACTAGGTGATTGTTGTTGGTCCCTTCCAACAGGGACTATTTATTCCAGAAAACCGTTTCCCTGTGTGTGACATACCCGTGCCTTTTGAGATGCACGTTTTGGGCCGAGTTCCATCCAATGCACCTGTAGATCCAGTTTTCTCTTTGGGATCTTGGAGTTGCTTTGGATCTGACGGCATGGGAGCTTCTCAATGTTTGCTGCCATAAACACAGTTTTGATGTGCCCTGAAGCATCTCCCTGTGTGCTCTGCTCCCACCTCCTGCTCCTGGGGTGTCCAGCCTGCCCATGCGAACAACCAACCCCAAAACCCCAAACATCATTTAGCGTTCAGATTGCACAGCTTCCTCCCTCACTCCAGTGACTAAATTCCACTTCATTGATGCAATAGGATGCTTCAGGCCATGTTCTCCAGGGCAGTGATTGCAACTCCTCATGTGATTAAAGTCACTTGGCCAGCAGCCCTTATCACGGCAGGGTTCATTCCTCCAGTAAGAGCGGCTGGTGCACGTTAACTACACTGGGGTTCCAGATTTCATAGCCTTGGGATTTCAGCCTCAGTACTGAGAATATGCTGGGATTTGTTGTGATCCCACCTGAGCCCCATAGGATATTTGGATAATGGGCATACAGTAGGATCTAGGTGCCTGTAGCCATCAATCTCCATAGGCACAGTAGATGTTTTTAATGCCCATGCTTATCTGGCTCTCCCTCACTCTTTTATTATGAACCATACCAAATAAAGATGACTGAGGATTGAAGATTATCCGTGGTATTCGTTACTTGTAGGAAGGGGAGATGGTTCAGTGTTGGCTTTTAGCATTTGCTAGGCCTTGTCTCCTTGACAGAAAACAACAGACTAAAGCGATTACCAAGAACAGCTGCTTAGAAGGGGCTTTGAATATTTTTTCCGCCTTTGCTGACCTGAACCACAGCAATTATAAGTTCTGGTTATTGTAAACTTACCACAGAACACAAGGCATACCTTAAAATGATGTCATGTCTAGACACACAATTCAGGTATAAATTATGGAGAGAAAGTAGCTTGTTCAGTGGTTAAACTGTAAAAATTTAACAAGATATTTCTGTGTCTCTAGCCCTCACTCTTGCATACGTATTTCTTTACCTCTTACCAGGAGAATTCTGTGATTGCCTCTTAATTTTTTTGTGTTGGGAGATGGAATTTCCTCCCTGTTCTCCATTTCATTTCCTATTTCTGCCTCGCTGGGTCTCAAGGGAAGCAGTGTAGCCATCTACACAGAGTCCAGAGCTAGAGAAGAAGACTCTTGGGTCCAGTCATGACTCAGGCAAGGTCACACAAGGGGTGATGTACGGCAACCTTTCCAAAATTTGGCTTGCTATTTTGGGTAGCTTTGTTTTATGGGGTGGTAGGGGAAAGAGGACTCTGCTGTGGTGCCCAGGTGCCCGATTTTCCAAGTACTCAGAATTTGGAGTCTCGGCAACATCCCAGGCTACGTAGGCCTTACATTTCAGGGGAAGTTGGACCGCATTTACAGCAGGCTCATCTCTGTGGCTTTGTGAGCTGGATTTCTGTCTGGAGTCACTGCTGCAGCTCTCAGGGGAATAGTGGGCACAGCTGATGGGCAGTCTCACACCTGAGGGTTCGAGCCCTGCAGGCTCAGAGCAGGGGTGGCTGTCACAGGTGCTGGGGAACAGCACGTGGCAATCAGTGAGCAGCACGAGCAAATCCGTGTCCTGCCCACCACCAGGGACTTGGGCAGAACTCCAGTGCTGCACAGGGAGGGCTCCCCTGCCTACAGGGCCTGGCTACTCTGGCTTGTGTGAAAATACAGCTCCCCACACTTGGCCTGCGCTGAATTTCACCATGAGGTTGGAGTGGTTGGCTTACCACCTGGTGTAATCTATACCTCCAGGTAGCTGTGATGAAATGCAGGCTTTGGAGGTGGAGGAGGCCTGTTGGGTTAGCAAGCCAGTGCAGGGCTATTCTCCACAGTGTATTCTCTTGTGCTTTTCCTGGCCTAATTACACAGTCCTCAAGTGAAGGAATTTGGCAAGAACATTCTTCTGTTTTAGCTGGTGTTTGGTCTCAAGTTCTCTTAGTAAGCTTTTTCTCAGTCATCTCCATCAGAGCAAGCTGCCATCTAGAATTTCTCTGTGTAGAAGCCTGTTGTGGATTTTGCTTCCAGGTCCAAATAGGATACCTCTTCTTACCTGAGGAGCACCTTGCTCTCCCCAGACACCTGGTCTGCCATCTGTGTGTCCCCTTGAGAGCAAGGATCTAACTCTTGTCGTACCTGGGCCTCTCATGGTCTTTTTTAACCCATAGTCACATCAGTTTGTTTCCTGGAAGCTGTCTATGCTACAGGCCTCTGGAGACAACTATTAATGCTCAGCAAGCAGAGATGGCAATTGATTCTAGAGAAGTTGCTCTGGTCTTGTTGCCATGGGGACAGTTTGGAATACACTGAAGAACAGTTTCACTCTGTTTTCAGCATATGCAGCAATGTTCTCAATTCCAAAGGGGGACATGTTTCTGCAGTCTCATGAACTTGAAGTGTCTGCACTGGCAACTGGTGTGGAAGACTTTTCCTTGGTATCCATGAACTTAGGTAGAGAAGCCCTAAGCCTTAGTTCACTCTCAACACCCGTTTTTTGGTAGAACAGCAATCATGTCAACTTTCCCATTGCCACATAGATGTCAGATCTGTTCTGGAACTGTGGCTTTCCTGTCCTGACCAAGTGTTTGTACAAAGGAAGTCCCCAGGTCCTTTTTGCTGTCCTGTTTTTCAGGATCACAGCAAGACCTGTTTTCATTTGGATGCATTTGTATCCATTGTTTCTCCTGGCCTTTTTGTCCCCTGTCAGCCAGGAATGACCTTTCTGCTGGTTTTTCTTTTTTCCCTCCTGCTTTGCTGCTGTCTGCAGGGCAGTGTGTGGAAGGTGAGCACTGTGCATCCTGCCAGGTGCCCAGTGTCCTCTGAGGGATTAATGCTCTGTGCAGGGGGCACAAACCTTGGGGTATTTATGAAGGCACCACAAATTGCTATAACATCTTCAGAGATCAACAAATAAAGTGATTTTTGAAGCAAGGCCATGGAGTAGGTGCTGCCACTGGAGTACTTTGTTGTTTTAAGAGCACTGAAGAAATTAAAACTCCCACTGCACTCTTCCAATGCCTTACACAGGCTGAGGTGGCCTTAGGGCCCCTTTTCAGCTTTTGATTGAGTGATTGTTTTTGTACATGGATGTCTTTTTTTTTCTTTAATGGCTATTAAACATAGGAGGAGAGTGTTATTACAGCTCTAAGTGCTGTCAGCCAAAGTTTGTCCTCACTTCTGCTTCTAGGATATCCACTTGCAGTTGTCCCAGTTTTCTCTATTCATGGCTTTTAAGAGGTTCTTTTTCTTTCATGAGACTCTTGATCAGCTCAAGTACAAACAGATGGAAAGCAGCAGAGATCCAGCTCCATAGCAGCACCCAGGCCAGGGTCTTAACTCATCTGAAGTGTTTGGTGCTCAGGGACAGGGGCTACAGCCAGGAATTTCGTAGCCTGGGGCAGGATGTTGTAGGTTCCTCCATGTGTTGTCCTATTCTTCCATCTTTACCTCTCCCTCACCTCCCCTTTCATCCTGTCTTTCCAAGGCTCTTGTTTGCCCAGGTGGAGCTGGCTTCCTTTCCCGGAGTACCGAGGTGTCCCCTTCCTGGCCAAGTCTGAGGACAGGAAGCTACAGGCTCAGCTGGCACCTGCCCCCTCCCTGGGCACGGGGGACAGGGAGTGACAGCTGATGGTCCATGGGAGCTGAAAGTTGCAGAGAAACAGTTGGTGTTTCATGGAAGAGTTGTCTTGGCACCCTGTTCTGTTTCATGGTGTTTAGGAAGTGCTCCGCAATGGAGGAACAGTTTCTTTGGCTAAAGGATTCTGGTCCTGCTGCTGAGTGTTGTGAATGCCAACTTCTGCTGTTCCTGGAGCCTTTACATCAAACGCCCTAAAACAGAAGCCTTAATTAGCATAGAAATTGTCACTAATGGTCCATCTTGCCTGGAGCAGGGGAGGTGGGGGCCGGTTTTGAGCCCCTGGTCACTGCATTGCCTCAGGAATAAGGAGGCCTGGCCATGTCCTGACTTTGTGCCAACAAGGGGAATTCTCCAATGGACCACTGTGTGTGTTTCTCCTGTGGAATGATCACCAAGTAATTTTGCTAGGGTCAATGTGAGCCATCTTTCAAACAAATGTCATATGGAAGTTTGCAAATCCTATTGTCCCAGGAAAAATTAACTTTCTCCAAAGTGTTGAAGTGTTGCAGGAAGCAAAACTTCAGACTGTGCTGGGATATTGAACTATGTGGAAGTTGGAGAATTTTCCCGCTTCTACTCCATGTGGAGTAACTTAGCTTTTTCAGCACCTTAAGGGCATTGACATACATCCAGAGAAGGGAAAGGAGAAGAAAGGCAAGAAATGAAAATGTGAACCAGAGCTGCTTAGGCAGAGACCACGGCCTGGATATGAGATTCCCTTTTGCTTCAGATTTTATAGGATTTTTATGGGAAAAGGAAGAGATAAGATCTCTGGGAAGAACACACCTATTCTGCAGCTTTCTACTCAGAGATGGCCTTCAGCAAGTCTGTGCGTATAGATAAGCTCTTAATATGAAGCAGAGCTTCTTAAAGTCCTTAACAACATCTCTCTAAGTATCACCACTAGGAACTCTGCAGGGAGAGATTTTGTTTAATTTTAACAGAAATTTTTAATTCTAATAGAAATTTTAACTTCTAGGAAGTTAAAGGTTGGTTAACAGTGGGACTTGCTTTTCATACATTGTAGTTGGGTGAATGCTGTGTTGGGAACTGAACGTGCCTGTTGGAAGTGAAGCAGTGGATGGAGTGCAGTGTGAAACCTGCTGTGATGCTGATTCTGAATAGATGTTGTGTTGTTTAACACAAAACAACAATTTCCCGTGATATAAGTTCTGAATATACAGAGAAAAAATGTGTGTGGCACCCGTGGATGTGCTGAAAAGGAGCATCTTTGCTCACAGATTTCCATGTTCCATGTTTGTGTGTTTGCTGACAACCCACTCTGGCATTTTGTGTCATGTAATTGCAGGACTCTCAGCCTGTCCTACCGTTTTCCAAGTAGTGCTCTTGGCCACGCCAGCAAGCCAGGTTGTGCACGTTGTGAGGACAGACTCTATCACATTTTTTTATAATCTCAGCTAGTTCCTGAAGTGGAGCTTTGAGTGACTGGTGACAGATCTGCTCTAAGTTTGGAAGCAAATGCAAATTATTTCAGAGAAAATCTTTTTCACAGAGCAAGCCTCTGCTGGCTGGGGAGGAAGGATCAGATATATTCACCTAGGCTTTCTCATCTAGCCAGCTTCACATTCCTTTCCCTCCTCCTCCCAGGCTTCTGTTTCTTTTGTTTCCCCCCAAGACCCATTGTTCTTGTTCTCTTTCAGTGGTTAAGGCACAGCTGGGGTCAGGAACAGGCAGAGAGCAGTGTTGGGGTGCTGGGCTGAGGTGGGCTCGAGATTCCCAGCCTCAGCTGCTCTTCTGTGCCCAGTCCTTGGTGGCTCACAGCAACTCCCACCAGTGCCATCATCCACAGCTTCTGCTGGGTCCACAGGGTCAGGTATTCCAAACTCCTCTGTTTGTACTCTACGAGTACAAGGCCCCTCCTTCTGCATTGTTAATGGGGAATAATCACATCAGTCCCTAAGGAAGCTTAGGACGTGGGGAAAGGAACAGGAGGCAATTGTTTCCTCATCTCCCTGGCCTGAGACACCCCAAACCTGGGATGTTGTGGACAGACTTTGGTTCTGTGTGTGCCATAGGAGAGCAGCAATGCCTGGGGAAGCCCCTCTGCAACTGGTACTAAACTAAATTTCACTCTTGTGCCAAGGGGGTTGGTAAAGGATTGTCTCCACCTTGTCTCCATCTTGTCTCCACCTTGCCGTGGGTTTTCAGAATGGCAAAGGCTGCTCTTCTGTGCTTGGCTCCTCAGGCTGAGGAAGGTGAGTGAACTGTCAGAGCTCTCCAACTGGGACTGCACAGGGGTCTGGAGGCTCTAACTCCTCTGCAGCTGCTCCTTGTGGAAGGGAAGCAGAGGGTGAATCCAGCAGGACCTTCTCTCCTGTTCCTCAGCTACCTGAGGAAGGAATCTCCTGTGCCTGCTTTCTGCAGCTGCCTTCCCTGGAGGGCTTGATGTAAATGCAGGAGGGCTGTTGGCTTGTGAGAAGGAAAGTGATACTTTGGAAATTGCCAGGCTCCAGGATTTAACTCTTTAGCCTCTGGAGCTCCCAAGCACTGACTGCTTCAACGTGCTGAGTTAGCCCCCACTTCCCAAGTGTCCTGCAACTGAGCTGAGCCGTCTGGGATGTGCAAGACAGCCCATTTTCTTCCCTGCATCCATGGGATCCCAGCTGTGCAGGCAAGAAATCACCAGGGGACAACCCAGCAAGAAAAGGAGGTGAGAGCAAGTGCCTGAACTCTGAAAAGCAAAACTCGGGGAGTGGCTCACCTCCCTCCCCACCTTTCCTAAAGCTCAGCAGCACTCATGGAGCTCGAATGGGGGCTGCATTTATCAAATTCCTGTCTGCAACAGCAATGCAGTTGTTTTAGATTAGTGTACAAATAGACATTAGTGTAATACATCTGTTGTTAATCCACATCTTGGTAGAAAAGAGATGCCAACACATCATTTATTAGCTACATCTATCCTATAATGTCCTTTCTTTTGTCTTTTGAGTATATAATGGGTTCCAGGATGTCTTTTATTTCATTGTATACCACATTTCCTCTTGTCTAATATAGCAGGACATAATGTGTTCCAGGATATAATTTATGCCATTTTGGAACTGGACACCACACAATGCATCCTGAACTTTTCTGAAAACCTTCAGTGTGTTGTGCTCTGCTCACAGGTCTTTGTACAACTGATGGGTAGAAAGAACTGGAAAACTAGCAGGAAGGAAAGCAATTTATTCTTAGTCCAAGGAGAGCTGAAGGACCATGAGGAACTCTGGATGCTGGCATGGGAGGCTATAACTCTTACACTTGTTTTGTTTAGAAAGCTGGGAAGGGAAGTGCTAGTCCAGCTTAAGAACCTATCCATGACTGCTTGTGTAAAACCCTGATAGTTTCTGTGGGATTCCACTTTGAAAAGGAACCAGTTAAGGGGTAGCTGTGACAGATACAAATTTCCTTTTTTGTGAAAATTGAGAGCTGCTGCTTATCTGATTATTTCAAAACTCTGTGCCAAGCCTAGGTGCAACCTCCTGTCTTTTTCCCTGTTTGGTGATGTTAATGGGGTTTGAGAAGCAGATGACATTCACAGGTGATGAGGGAAGCAGGGACACAAGTCCTGCTGAAAGTTGGGGAGTTTGGTGGTAATTTGCTTGTGGAATGATCATCTGGGGAGGAATTGGCAGTGGTCACCTGCCTGATAGCTTCTGCAGGAGTCTGTTCCTTTTGCTTGTGTTTGTCATGAATTAAAATCCCACCCAGAACGATGGAATCCCAGTCCTGCATCCCCTCCCCACTGCAATATCCCAGTGTCAGCTTTGGCTTGTGCCAGATGTTCACTTTGTGGTGGAGTTGGACACTGCAGCAAGAGACTGGTCCACAGGGACAGCACAGGATTTCAAATCAGCTTCTGCATGGAGGAAGGATCACCATGAGCAGAACCTTTGAGTTTTAGGTCAGACCAACAGTTGTTGTCAACCTGTGAAAAAGTTTTTAAAGATAAAATATTTTGGCAAGATAAAATATATTCCTTTTTTTTGTTTATTTGTTTTTGTTTTGTTAGTTTGTTTTGTTGTTTTATTTCTTTCATCAAAGGATCTCACAGGAGACAATTTGTCTTGCACTGTCCCAGTTTCCCTGCTGTGGACCCCATTCTGTCTGTGTGTGTCTGGCTTCTGATGCCTCAGTCCTGAGGCTGGAGGTCTGTGAGGGAATAATGGCCCTGTTAACTGCAGCCCCGAGTTCTTGCTCTGTCAGACCTTTTTCTTTAGTATGTGCTGGTTTTAAGCACAGGAATAGTACAGGGAGTTTGGGGAAGGGTTGCTGGGGTAACCGAGACGTAAGACCAGAGGGAATAATGTTAATAAAATAAATTGCTGACTCGGAGCAGCCTGATAATTCAGACGGATGAGTTCTCAGGCTTGACATCATGTTTTTTTCCTTTCCTCCCTCTCTGCCCTGCATCAGCTGCCTCTCACTTGCAGGCACTGTCAGTCACAGGCCCGTAGTTCAGCTAAATCCAATATGGTGTCATGCCATTAGCACACAGGTCTCCTGTGCCAGGATCTTGTTTCCAGGTCTCCAGAGAGTCAAATGTTCAAACTTTTTAAAAGGCAAACTGTTGTAGAAATAAGAAACTCTTATTCCTCTCCACACAGCTCAGCACCATTCCTGTGCAAGGGGAGATAGGACAGAATATGAAATAACAAACAGCACAGACACCAGTGAAGTGATTAATTCTCCTGCCAAGGCATAAGAGTACTGGAGGATGGGAAGGAGTGGAGAAGGTGGAGTTATTTATGTTGTGAATAGCAGCTGTAGGTCTGTATTGTGCTATAAACACAGAATGGAGTCTCAAACTGAAAGATCTTCCTGTCTGCACTGTCTGCTTTAGTTAAAAGATCACAAAATTAAGGCAGTTGTGAAATTGTGTGTTTGCATATGGACGGTCTCGAGATCTTAGTGTCACAGGACATGAACACAGCTGAAATTTCTGTGTGGTTCAGAAGATGTTCAGAACTTTTTATTGCTATTGAGACCTCTTCTGGTTGCATCTGAGCAGATAAACCTCCCAGAGCATAGCCCAGCAAGTAAATGGTGGTGCTTGAGAAGAACAAGTTTTTCTGTTGACTGTCTGATGTGTGGTCCTTTATGCTTTCATTGATGCCAGCCCTTTTCAAAAACTTGTTCTTCCTGGCACTTTCTGTTGGCATTTACCTTGTTGATACCTGAGGCAGGTAGTTGCTGTTGAGGGCCTAGATGGCACTTTGTCCTACCACCATAAAATTGAAGAGCTCCTCAGGAGGAACGGTGTGTGCCTGTACACAGAGGAGGAATTAACAGCACACTTAGGTCTGTGCAGGTTGGAACACTGAAGGAAACCTCCAGTGATTTTTCTGTGGTTAACAAACAGTGCTCTGTAGAAGATGTTGGTGCTTCTCAGCTCTGTGCCTCAATCCAGTTTGCATTTTCTCTCCCTGGAACAGAAATGACAAATATTTGAGTGATGGAAGTTGCCTTGATGGTGTAAAATTATGTCCCTGTCCTTTTCCTCCTAGACAAAGCCCACTTTGTGTAGCACTGCTGGGAGTCTGGTGAAACCCCCTGCCCTGCACCTGCCTGGCCCCCAGCACGGCCTGTTGGGGGATGTGGTGCCCCAAACACTTGACCTCTGAGCAAATTGACTTTCCTGGGGTCCAGATGAAACTGGCTTGTGGTCCTCATCCAGTCCTTGGTCCATCGGCTGCTCCAGAATCATCTTTAGAGACACACTCTGTTTTAGTGCCTTACAGTGGCCAAGGAAGCCACTTCCTAGGCCTTGTGTGCTCCTGCCTGGGCCCTGCAGCCAGAAGATTGCAATTATTTCCTTGCTCTTTCAGACTTCATTATGTTGCTCCACATGCCTTCATATGGTAAAGGACACTGCAGTTCTAACAAGCTGGGCTGGAGTAATCATTCCTTCTTGGCAAATACTTCCCCTGACTTGAAGCTGTGTGGTGAGACCAAGGAATCATCTTTATCGTTTGCAGTGGGATGGTGATGCTGCTCACTCAGCCCTGTCCCTGCTGAGGCAGGTACCCATTCCTGCGGGAAAGGGAAGGAAGTCTATTTTGGCTGTTGAGCCGCTGTCTGCAGTTCACCAAACTCTAGGAATGTGCTGTTCCCATGGTGATCCCAGGCTGGTCAGTGCCACGTGCTGGTGACATGACTCCCCAGACCACTGGGGGAATGGGTTAAGAAGCCTGTGCCCAGTTAAGCACAGGAAGCGTAACACAGAGCTGTACAGGCAAATGCAGGGTGCAGTGAGGGAGTGGGATGGCTCTGTGGGAACTGTAGGCAAAGCAGTCAACACTGAAGACTCGTAAAATAGCCTGGAGGTGGTTGATTTTCCTCATGCACTTTCTCAGATGAAGCTGGTGCACTTTCAGGTACTCTTTTACTTGGACAATGCATGGTCCAGCAGGTTAAATTTGATTCCTTCTTGCCCCTGAAGCCCCTGGAACTGCTCTGAATTTACCCCAGCAGAGCTGAGGTTATCATTAAAGCAGATGGGAAACTTGGCAAGCCGTGCGGGCAGGATGGCCTGTGCAGGGGCCAGGCACGAGTGCACATCTGTGTGCTCCTGCCATTCTGTGCATCTAGTGAGAGAGGGGGCTTAAAGGGGGTTAGAAAAAAAAGGAGAAATCATGATGTGATGCCGTGTTTTGGCACCATTCAGTTATTTTGCTTAATAGTTTGGAGATGATTTAATCTTGGAGATAATTAAATTGAAGGTGTCATTTCAAAAGATAACAATGTCTGTATGAGCTCTGTTAAGTTTGGCATAAGCTTAGGCTTGTTTTGTGGGGATTGAGGGATTTTCTTGAGTGGAACATGGGGGAGGAAAGTGGAACATGGGGGAGGAAAGGCAGGGCTAGTTTGATGGTCTTTATTTCCACCCTTTCTTGCCATAAAATAATCTGACATAATGCAGAGCAAGAAAGCAGCCCCTGTGACTCCAAGGGGGTGAAAGCAAAATACTCCCCTACTTCAGTGTAGCTTCTGATAAAGAAACATCTTAGATCCAGTCTCATCTTCATGTGTCTGCTCCCATGACCTGCTCAGGGAGAGAAACTGGTCTGTGAAACAGGGCTGGGGTCAGGAAGCACTCTGAGCTCTGCAGGGACCCTTCTTAGGCGTGTGGGGTCCCAGGGTCCTTCTGGGCTCCCAAAATGTTGCTCTCTTCTCCACTGTCACTTATTTCAACTGGAAGGTCCCTGTACGTGTAGCTGACATGGTTTGTGGCTTGCTCTGTGCCTTTCCTGCAGGACAGTTGTGCCTGACAGCCACCTCTCCTCCAAGCCCAACAGGGAAAGTTCCCTGCCCTGTGCTGGGCACAACTCAGTTTGTCCCCTGTGGGGACGTGCTAATCCTTGTACTTTGGGTACAGGTCTCCTCCAGAGCTATGTGTGATGTGGGGGACTTACCCAGCCGAAATTTAACGTTTAGCCTTCTGGTATGTGACCTACAGGTGACTGGAACACGTGTTCCAGAACCGAGGTGCCAGCCTGCTCCTATAGACCCTCTTGCATGGTTAGAGGGAGACAGCCTGCAGTTTTCCCAGCCAGAATCCCTGTGAGTTGGCAGGGAGCCCTCAGTCACACGTTTCAGTGCTCTGCTCCATCCCTGCTGTGCCCCAGGCCCTGCCTGTGACACGGGGGTGACCAAGGGAGCTGGGCTGGTGGGGTGCAGGTCCCTGCTCAGGACACCTGCCTTGGTGAGAGCTCCCCTGACTGTCCCCTCAGCCCAGGCCCCACTCAGCAGTGGGTTTGTGCACTAAGAAATTGGTAGCAGTTTTCCTTCTCTTTCAACACTGCATTTTTAGTAGTATTTTGCCTTTTTCCTAAATGCTGCATTTATTTCTCTGGGTCTCACAGCTCTGCTGCCACCAGTTTAACACCAGCTGTGTGACCCTCAGAGAAGAAAGGCTCTATGTAATAATGTGTGTGTGTCTGTATTTTTTTTTTCACTTTAGCTCTGATGTGAAAAGCCCTGTCTGGGCATTTAAGTGGCGTGGCTTGTGATATACACCAATTTATGTAGAAGTTGGCAGGGTTTTTTTTTCCTTGCCAGCAGGAGAAGGAAGGGGACCTGGGACCTCCTTCTGGTGAATTACTTAGAAAAACAGCCAACATTTAAAATTACAGGTTTGGAATTGAGCTATAAATTCCAGTGAAGTAAAAGATCCATGAATAATATGTCATTAGGCTGAAATATAATTTGTTTGTATGTTTTAAGCAGTAGAAAGGAAACAGGATATAATTCCTATTAGCAACGTATATATTTTCCCCAAGCAAGAACCAGCTGCCTGATGGAAAGTTTATGTTTGCTCCGTAAACGTTTTTAACTGTTTGGTTGTATTGGGTTCTTTTTCCAGTGGTACACAGAGCTTTAATCTCTCCTGGTTCAGCTGGGTTGATGTGCTGCTCTCAGTCTGGGATTGTGTGCCCTCTGTTCAGTGTGAGCATGTCACAGATTGCCACAGATTTAACACAAGATCCAGAAATCAAGAGTAAGTTTGTCTGTCTGCTCTGATTGGCATCTTGAGAATTACAAGCCAGGCTCGCAGAACATCTTCTCACATCTTTGCTCAGATCTGACCAACTGTTCTGTGATCTGGAAAACTCTGGTGAAACAGGAGGAGGTATTTTTACAAGGGACTTTTTGCATTTCTCACATAGTGTTGGACCCAGCGTAATCATAGAGCACTTTTGGTGTTTTTAAATGGGGCCATGTGATTTTGTTTATGCCAATAGAAGTCTGAGTGAACAGGATCACTTCTGTTTGAGACAGAAATTTCCACCAGTCCTCCCACGGAAAGGTTTAAGGCATTTGTGGTGGCCTTCAGTGTCTGCCCTTTCAGTGAGCAGAGGTGGATGCCAGCTGAGGAATCTGGAGTTTCTCTCATTTTCCTTTATCATCATCTGTCTCCTCACTGGGGTGGTGGGGACACTGTGGCTGCACTTTGTCATCTCACAGCAGGTGGCTGTGAAAGGCAAAGGCTTACAGAAAACGATTTTTTTAGAATGATTCCAGTTTAACATATGTGGGTCCCATCTTGTGTTTAAAGTCAGTTTGGGTTTAGTTTGGGAGGCTGGAGTATGTGACTTGGTTTGGGAAGTTATGCTGGCTCCAAAGTGGTGCATCCCAGGGGTGAGTTGGGGCTCACAAAGAGCTTTTGTGGGATCTGAAAAGGTTCTGAACTTCCTGCAAATCTTAACGACCTTAGTAAGGACTTGCTCTGAATTCAGCTTCAGTGAGATTGAGAATTAAAAAGAGGACAAGTTGTTAAAACATGTTCTGTGTTGACACCTGCACTGCATGTGGCTGAAGGAGCAGTACCTGTCCAGCAACACTTGTGTGCAGTAACTCTGGGAGGTCCTGGGCCATTCCCACTGCTTGGAATTGGAAGCAACTCAGCCAAAGGCAGTGGAAGAGCATTTCGATAAAGATGGCATAAATAGAAATGTGGTGGAGACCTGCAGCACCCCTGTGAATCCTGGCCCAAGCCAGAAAGAGTTAAAGAGCTCCTGTCCAGGGAGTAATGGCAGGAGCTGCCATTTGGTGCTGACAGACAGGGAGTCACTTGCTGCCTGCAGCTTCTATCAATTTCCACTCCGTTGTTAGCAGGTTGTAAATAAAACCTCTGCTGGGCTGCTCTTTGTGCTGGCTCTGGCACTGCAGCCACCTCCAGGCGAGCGCTGATGGACACGGAGGCCTGATGGATATCCAGGGGCCTGCCTGTGCCTCCAGCCATCGCTCAGGGCAAGGGAGGCATCCCGACATCCTGCTGGCATGGCCTCACAGGCTTCCAGAGGCAGGAGGAGGCCCAGGGCACTGTGTGTTTCTGTGGGGTTGCTGGTCCACCCCAAGGAAATAAGCTGCTGTCTGATGTGAACTGGGCTTGATTTTTTGGCAGCTTCGAGAGAGAGAAATAGGATTAAAACTAAATGGAGGAATTCCTCTTTTCAAAAAGAAAAATGGAAGAGGAGGGAAAGGGTCCAGCTTGAAATCGAGCTTAATGTTGCTGCTCACTCTTGGAGTTGCTCAGAAGGCATCCAAAAACTAACTCGTGTGTTTTTGGAAGTACCCTGGCCCAGCACGGCGAGCTATGAAGCGGGGGCCCCGAGTTGTGCTTTGTGGCTCCACAACCAACTCCTGCGTGCGACGGGGACCAAACTACTCAGGCCAGCTTTTCAGACGCAGTCAATAACTTTTGGGCTGTCTGGTTTGGGAGTTTCCGAATCCAAGCAGCTTCCACTGGCTTCTGTTGGTGGTTCAGGGTAGGCAGAGCCTTGAGCAAACAAACAACCACCACCCCCTGCTGCTGCTGCTCAGACATCCCATCTTAAGACACCCGAAGTCTGCAGTTCCCAAGTCCTTTTTCCACCTCAGAAAATGCTGACTTTCATCTTTGTGTGTTTCTTCATCCATAAAGTAACAGTGTTACAACCAATTGCTTATACCTGATAGTTGATGTAAGGATTAAAAAAAAGTTAGTTTCCTCAAAGGAAACAGTTGTGAAGCAAACTTTCTAAATGTGGTGCCAAGGCTTTCATGACGGGCCTGTCTCTATCAGAGGCGAAGATGCCGTGTAACTCTGTTTTGAACTAATTTAGAGCATTTCTTTTCAGGCTCCTGTGAGTCTTGTCCTCTCTGAACATGGGTGTTCCCATTCTCCTGCTTGTTTTTCACATCCGTGCGGTCATCTGGAACAGCCTGGTTCCTGGGAGAGGCTGTATGGAGAGCATTGGGTTTGAGCAGTATGGTGTTCATCCCCAGGAAATGGCGATTTGAGATCACTCAAAAGCAACAACCCCACGAGGACACTGGCAAAGCTGCAGCTTTGGGGGTTAGAATGGCAGCTCTGGGCCCCAGGTCTCTGAAATGAGGCTGAAAGCTTTTAGATTCTATTAAATGGGCATTTTTACTTGCATTTGCTGCTGTGATAAAGGCAGAGGCCGTTCATGTCTCCTCCTGCCTGGGGGCAGAGTGTTTGGTGCTGTAATTTTAGCTGTTCAGCATCTGCTCTGTTACACCCCTGCTCAAGAAGGGAACTCAGCACTAAACTTTCCAGGTCTGTCTGCAGTTGATCTGCTTTAGTCCTACTGGCATTTTTGATGGGAATTTTACGACTTCTTTCTTGCAAGTTTGGTACACATTTTGTTTTCTTTGGAGCCAGTATTGGCTCCTCATGCCTTTCTTTTGGAAGCTCCAGTGATCAATGCCTTTGGTTGTGGGAACTCTTGCAGAGAAGAGTTCTGTCATCATTTATGGGGGTACGGGAAAAACAGATGAAGAAGTGTAATATATGCCAAATATTATCCTCAGAACTGCTCTTATCTGATATCTACAGCTGTACTCATTTAATGTTAATATTATTTTGCTTAGCTGGATCTTTCTTTAGAGAAGTTTTTGTGAAAAAAGTGGAGTTCTCTGAAATCAGGCATCTTTGTTCAGCAACTAGAATTATCTGTGTTGGTATCTGTGTGTATGATTCACTTTTACTGCATTGGGATTGGTTTTTAATACTCTGTGTTTTCTAAAGTCACATTCTGGTGGAAGCCATCAGGAGGAAAGGAGGCGTTGTGGTTTCAGAAGCTGGGTGCTCTCCACTGGTCAGCTGGATAAGACACAACACCTTATTTTTAATCTGGCACTGCTCTGCCACCCAGATTGGTACCTTGGGTAGGCTCTTGAAAAAAATAGGAATTCTTGGGTAGCATGAGCCAGCAGGACAGATTCTCCATTTGTGTCATTGTCACGTGATATGTTTGTGCTGCCTTATGATCGGTCACCATCTGCTCCTGAGCCTGTTAAGTCATCTGAGCAATTAATCCAAGGCTCATTCATCAACCAGGGACTATTTATACTTATTTTTGGATCTCCTTCATCACAGTGCCTGGACCTAATGAAGGGAGTGTGGCATAGATGCCAAGGCAGGTGAATGAAGTAAGTAAAACTAAAAGTTCTCATATCCCCCAGTAACTTTTATAACCAAACAAGCTGATTTTGGAGACAGAGCACTTGGCCTTTTAAGGGAAATCTGTTGTTCAGTCTGGTAATTCAGGCTAACGCTTAATCTTTAACTTCTGCATCACTGTTATGACCCAAGGAAAGGCATCCATCCCTTTTGCAAAAGAATTGTAATCCAAGCCCTGACCATTCAGGATAGTGATGATAAAACAGGAGCTATTAAAGCACTCACTGCATGAAGCCAACAGTTAAAACAACATTTTTAATAGGTGTAAAGGTGTCTAAAAATATTACCTGCCTGCACAAATAAGTTTAAATCGGAGTAAGGAGTAGAGTCTCTTAAACACATCAGCCTAAGATTCAAAAAACTTTTTTTTTTTAAAGTGAAAAGCTTAAATAATTTCTCCAGAAAGCCAGTTTGTAACTTAAGCCTTACCAGGGAATGATCCAACGTCCAGTCTAATCGTTTTATGTGACTATTTAATCTACTGTTTAACAAACAAAAATACTTGCAGCACCATAGCAACTACTGCACAGATTGGTGCCCTTGGGACAGAGATCAGCTTCCTGATCCAAAGCAAACCTGCCTACTCTGTATTCTGAGATATACTTTAGGGCAACCTTGTGCAATCATAAGGAAGACTTTCAAATGCAGGCTAAAATGGACTCATTTTTGGGATGTGGAGGTTTCATTCACTGGCCCAGAGATGCATAAATATGCTCCTTACTTTGGGATAAATAGCCATCCATAATTCTGCAAGGCTTCAAGGACATGAAGGGTTCCAGCCTTTTCCCTGGATGTAGGTGTATTATAGCTAGAAATCACTTTATAATTTGTGCATAAAACCTGTGTGTATTGAGTTTCAGAGGAATGCCCAGCTAATGGTTTTATATCTAAGGTAATAAAGAACGTCTCCTACTCTGGCTGTGGCTGAAAAGCTTTAAAAACTTTGCAGAATCATTGGTTTTGATAAAAAGCTCTGTCATGAGTCTAGATCCCATTCTGATTCCTGTCCTATCTTCTGGATGTTTATTCCACAACTTCACTGCTGCAGCTGAGGGTTTTCTGTCCCAGCCTTTCATATGCTTTGCTCTGGTGCTGTTGGATCTGCAGCATATGGAGGAAACTACCCTGGACCACAGCACAGCTCAAAAACACAACTTAATTGTGATCCTGTTTCAATCAGTTACGTTTGTGTCCCCTGATGGACGTTTCCTGCACCTATGCCCGTCCTGGCACAAAGCAGCTGGGCTTTATTCTGGAGAGCATGGATTTATCCTTAGGCTAGAAATACTTCCAAGCCTTCCACAATTTGTTTTGCCTCTAGAGCTGGTCAGGATTTTCCCAACAGAACTGATTTGTGTCAGAAAGCACTGACTCTGTGAGATCTTTGCTGTTGTTGTGAGAGATGTGTCAAAACTGCTGGCAGGAGCCAGAGAGGCAGGGGTGATGCTGGTGACCAGCTCCAGGTCTCCTGGTGGGCTCCATGGCTGCCTGGGAAGGGTGGGAAGGGATCAAACCAGGGTGAGCTGGGACATTGGAAGGTGCTCATCAGCTGAATGCCCCACTCATCAGCTGCCCCCAGGCTGGAGGACATCCCAATGGACGCATCCTTGTCTTGGAAACTCTGCAGTGTGGCATTTCCCCTTCTCCTCTTGCACAACCAGCCAAATATTGGCAATTTGGAATTGTCTTTGAAGCACAAATCCCTCTCTGGTCTCGTTTGCAAGAGAGGTTTGACTGGGACAGAAGAGCTGGTTACTGTCCCTGTGTGTTATACAGGGCATAGGGCTGTTCTTGGGATGCTTCCCATTCTCTGCTTGGGTGCCTGAATCCTTTCATGGCATTACAGCCTGGTTTGCAGGCAGGAAAGAAGGGAGATACTTTGGGATTTGTTAATGCTCCCAGGAATGTGTGTTGCCATAAAAGTTTTTGGGTAGTGATGGTGTGACTATGTAGTAAATATTTGTCTATTCCCTTCCCCCCACCCCCTCTGCCCCCCCTTTCTGCTTTTCTTCTTTCCTGCTGTTATTCTGTGAACTCTCATTTCTGCTGTCTGCTCTTTTGCATTAACAGCACCAACAAAAGCTGTTAGTATGTTTGCCTAAGAGAAATAATTTATCATATATGTGTGTATGAAGTTTGAGAACCTTTCTGGGTCAAAAGCATAAGTAAAATATTGAGCTACCACGATCCTAAAGCAAATTACTGTACTTCGTCTAAAAAGAATCTGTCCCACACTGCAGGATCTTTGGGCACTCTGTGTAAAATGATACCCCTAAGAAAATAGGGGTAAGAAATAGAATTTATTAATGAAAGTTTTGACAGAGAAGATTTCACTTTGAAAATAATGTTCCCCAAAGCTTTTATAATAATTAGGTTTGACAAAAGTCTGTGCAGACACAATAATTTCCAGGCTGAGTGATCAGATATAACTTTCTTCTATCTATCTTTTCTTTTTTTCCCCTCTTCCCTTAAAATTACCCCTCACAATTGGACCTGCTGTAAATTTAATACTGGAAAGCCCCAATATGGTATAACAAAGACAAAAAAAAAAAAAAAAAAGGGAAGGAAAAAGCAGAAGGACACTTCCTCCAAGCTTTCTTAGACTTCTCCTTTTCAAATTATCCTTGATCTTGAAAGAATTTAAAATCGAAATTGTACCTTCCATTGCAACCCCAATAAACTGAGGTCAGGGCCTTTCTCAGCGAGCTCTGTCTTCCCCTTCTGCACTTAAATCTGTGCTTTTCTCCTGCACATAACTCGTTAATACCTGAATCATATCAATGCCCTGCCTTGCCACTTCCATTATTTTAATTTGTTTTTAGTATCTTTAATTACATACTTTTGGACTGTGCTTGTGTGTTGTACTGAGTTGTATCTGGATTATTTACTTGGAGCTGTGAGTTGATGTTTTCCCATTTATCCCTCAGGACATGATGGGAAAGGTTGCTTTTAGTGATATCCTGTGGGGTTTCAGGGGACAGCAGGGCCCATCCATCTCCTGCTACAGCAGAACTGCAGGTGAAGCTTGTGAGGCACCATGACAGCTCATGGGGTCAAGCAAAGGAAATCTTAAAGCAGTGGAGATCTGGGTTAGATCCCCTGGCCTTGGATTTGGGATTGTGTCTGTGACAGGAGAGTGGTTGTACCAGGTGTGCAGCAGTTCACCTAACTCAGGTTAAAATCACGGGCAGAGTTCACAAATTGTTTTTCTCTTATGCATTCATTGGAAATAACCATTCTTGCTCACACTGATTGAGGGGATGTGACTGTTCATGTCACTTAGAGATTCTAGAGGAAATACTCTTAGAAATCTCATGATTGGTACAGGTAACTTTGCCAGGTTTGTTGCTTGGGCAAATCAGCTTATGGTAATTAAAAGCATTGTTCTAGCAGGGAGAAGGAGCTGCTTGTCCCCTCCCAAATTTAGGTGATATCCACATGCAGATATTAAACTTGAAATTGCTTTGATAGTCTGGTACTTTAACTAGTGCAAATCCCGTGTAGAAATGCTTATTTTGGGTTGCATTAGGAGTAGGGATGGGTGTGTGCTCTGCTCACTGCAACTTGATGAGTGTCAGGCCATCAGTTTAGTAGGCTCTGGCATTCTGTGCCCTCTCTGCATGTTGTGACACAAAGGACAATCTGTTGGCTAGAAAATCCTGAGTGTGCTAAGAAATGGTTCACCTGACTTATGTTAATCACAGAATCCCAGAATGGTTTGGGTTGGAAGGGACTTAAAAGCTCATCCAGTCCCACCCCCTGCCATGGGCAGGGACACCTTCCACTGTCCCAGGTTGCTCCAAGCCCCGTCCAACCTGGCCTTGCACACTGCCAGGGATGGGGCAGCCACAGCTTCTCTGGGCACCCTGTGCCAGGGCCTCAGGTCAATTCTTGGCCAGAATTGCAATGGGGGCACACACAGAGTCTGCATCCTCATAGTCTGCACACCTGCTTTAAATTTTGGTGACTACCAGCATTTTTAGAGATAATCCCAGCACTGACACAGCTGGATGCTGCCCTGCTGGAGAGGTGCCCGTGGGATTTGGCAGTGACATCTGGAAAAGAGCCAAGTGTTGTGCCCTTGCAGCACCATGAAGAAAAAGCTCTGCAGGGGTGGTGTTGCAGTGATGGAGTTTTGTGCTTTCCAGGTGAATTCACTGTGGATACACTGAAGGCCATCTCGTTTTTAAAATGGTTTGCTGCCATAGGCCCTTGACATTGGGATTTATCCTATACCTTGATACGGAGTAGCATTATCTTAATTGTTCTTGGCATGGTGCAGGACAGATCCAGCCTTTCAGGCTTTGGGTGGGAGGAGTGAGAGCCTCTGGGGAGCACAGGGGTGTTTTTCTGTTGTCTGGCTGCTTGATTTAATTGCTGGGAGTTCAGCTGCCTGAGCGGCCGAGTTTTAGTGCATGATTTGTGTTTTGAGTTTTGTCAGGAGGCCTAGATCCTTGAACCAGCATGCTTTTTGCTTTCTTCTTTTTCATCTTAATTTTGAATAAATAAAACTAAATTATAGTGACAATTTCTGGAATTTTATCACTCTCAAAGCTTCTCCAAATACTGGGCCTACTCAGATCCCGGGCAGCCAGGTGAGGAACATCTGTCTATCGCATAACATCTGTCTATGAGTAAGACAGATAAATTAAGAGACTTTCTTATTGGTCTGCCAAAGTTATTGGTCTTAGAGTTAGGAATGGAAACTGAGACCTTTGCTGTGCTCCTCAGACCACCCTTCCAACCACATGCTTATGTTTCAGTGCTCAGGCTCTTCTCAAACACATGCAATTAGTGATCTGTGCTGCTCATGCTATCAGGCATCTCCATTAAATTTATTATCCTGCAAAAGATCTAAGCTTTTGCATAGTTATACCCTGGCTGTGTTCCTTTGTGAATTATTTACGGTAGTATTTTTGGTCTTCAGTCATCCAGTTCTGGCTAAAACTCTTCTTCCTCCAGTTTCCTGCCATTTATCCTTCGTGTTCGAAGCCAAACTGTTAGATTGTCCGATTACCACATTTCAGATGTTGTTCACCTCTACCTTAGAAGGAGCAGCTTTATCCAGCAGACATTACTGAAGCTGTAGGTAGCAGATGAACATTTTTTTCTTCTTAAAAAGGATGGTGTCAGAAGCTTTGTATTGAAAACAAGAAATTAGAAGTCTCTGCGTTTAATAAGCCAAGGTTATTTTGTAACATAGGGAGGGGACTTGGTTTTTAACAATTGTGTTTTAACCATTGATTTTGTTTGCTGCCATTTGAGTTTCTCAGTTGGACAATGAAAAATATTCCTCTTTCAGCCAAATCTTACAGCAGGCACTGCTTTTCCCTTCCATCAAGGGAAGTTACGTGTGGGACGGCTGCAAGGAATCAGATATTTTCTTATGTACATTGTTTTCTTTTCAGTTCTCATGCTCCAGGACAGTCCTGTGATCTTTGCTTTGTCAAGCAAATATTTCTGATTTTTCAAAGCCCAGCAGAACATCTCACCAGGAGTTAACAGCTTTGGAATTTCAGAACAATAGTAAAAGCTCACCTGTGGAAAAGTTATAATTGAAGACAAACTTTACTATCTTCCCTCTAATTATAATAGTGACTGCAAAGGTGCTGGAGACATAAAAGATTAATGCATTGCCAGTAGTGGCTTTATAGCCAGTGTAGCTGCAGAAAATAACCTGGTTTCTTACTGAAGGTGAAGAGGGAGAGAATTAACTCTTCTGATACCTGAGAGATGCTTTGTGAGTGTGAAAGTTGGTCCTTGCTAATGGAGATTTTCTGAGTATTTTTGACTCTAAATGCAGATATTATGTAGGCAGGATAAGAGTAAGTGGGTGATAATGTTTCAGTAAGTAAAAAGGAATTACTCTGAGGAGTCTGTGGCAGAAGGGCAGCAGCAGAAGATATCTGTGTATATGTGTGTGCCTGTGTCTTCCTTCACTCTTGCCCAATCCCATACGAATTAAACCTATTTAATCTCCCTTGCTCCATTTTACAAGCTATGCATGGGTTCACATACTAACTCTAGTTTGTGTCAGCTATAACAGCATTACAGATGATGGATGGACTGTTGTGCATGTCCTTGTTCATTTAATAGAGATGGGAAAATTCTTCCTGCAGGCAGGTTCTCATTTCTCTTCCTGCTTTCTCCATTGCTGTCTGGTTGACAAGAAGATCTTTGTTCTGTAGGAGTTTATCTGCTCCTGCTATTTGTTCTGCACCTGGAGTCAAGACATTGATTTGTGGCACTGTGTAATCCCATCCAGAGCAGCCCACTGGGACAGCTTGAGCAGCGTGGGGATGCTCCAGGTGGGAAGGACACAGAAAGGAGAGGGTCTTTGAAAACAGGAGAATCCTCTCCTGCAAATACCCTGCAAAACAGAAATGTGAGGACAGCCCCATGGCATCAGTCCTATGAGTTTGAGTCCTGAGATCTTCTTCAGCAAGTAAAGGGTCTGTATTGGGAAAACCTTTGGCAAACTTTAAATGCCCAGTGTGGTCTCAAGTTTCTCTTTGGATCATGGCTTTGCCTTGAACTATCCTTTTGGGGACAGCTCTTCTTCCCCTCTCCACCTGCTTATCTCCTTATCTCTTTCAGGCTAAACTGTAGGGCTTGGTTAAAATAACAGTGGAGTTTTTAAGGGAGCCAGAACAACAACAACAAAATCTCTTCAGTGAAGTGGCTACAGGTCCTTGATTGCTTCCATCCCATTTTGCCTTGGGGCTGTTATTTTTGCTTTCTTGGGCTAGACGCTTTACGGATTTTAGCATCCCCTTTCATCTTGGAGACTTGAATATTTTGGTACCAAACAGTGCTAAACTTGCCTTCATATGAGAAGAAATTTCGCTCTGCCAATGACCAAGGAAATCTGGCTCAGTTGCCTTTTGTAATATCTGCAGGGTAACTTCCAGTTTGCCTTGTCTTCCTCAGTTTTATTGCCATAGGTGTCAGCTGCAAACTTGTTCATGGTTGAGTTTATACCAATGATGCACCCAAAAAAGGAAGAGGCTTTTTCAACCTTGACCTGCAATAATCCAACTAACCAAATGTGTGGAGAGAAGTTCAACCTTTAAAACGAGATGCTTGAAACTTTCAAAGCCAGAGGAATAAAAACTCTTGAACATTTTTTGCTGCTTTAGCAGAAACAGCTCTGTGGACCTCTAGTGGTCTAAGGATCTGACTTTTAGCCACAGCTTTTATCTGGAATGTAACTTCAACACATTTCAGAAGTTGTTCTAAGTTTGTAAACCTAGTCTCTATATGTAGAACTGCTTTACTGAAAAACTGCTGGATTCTGCTTTGGCATTTTAACATCAAAAGCTGAGCAACATTTGAAAATCTAACTAAAAAACCCTTGTCCAGCAAAAAGGGGAAAATAGTCCACCCAGTCAAAAGAAAATGCAGACATCAAGGAAGAATCTAAGGTCAGATTTCACCCCAAATTTAGGGCCTGTGCTCTCAAAAAAACATCACGCAACATTTCTCTCAGACTTGGACTTCATAGAAGATTTTTTTTTCTGAAAAATGTTCTACCAAGAGAAATGTTTTTGCTCCATCAAGACGTGTGTGTGTAATACAGAACATGGTATCCTTTACATCTCCAGCACTCCCACATTTTCCCAGCACATCAAGAACCAGATCAGTGAGACAGACTTGGAATTGTCACCCAGAACACACAAGGGAAGCGGGTTCTGAAACCTGGGAAGAGGAATGTTTCTCAAATTCTCCATTTTAATAATGTGAGTGGATCCAAATTATTGCTTGAAGTGTTGATTTCAGTTATCAGACTGATGTTCTCTCTGCTAGGAGGCAGTTTTTGAGCCCAGCCATGGTGTGCAGGATGCAGAGGAAAAAAGTCCCACCTGGCCCCCTGTTCCCTGCTCTAATACAGACCTGATGCTGTGGAGACACCAGGGAAAAGGGGAACCAATCCCAGTTTATGGTGCACGGTCCCAAACAGTTCATAAAACAGTGCTATTTTCTTTAAATTGCAAGTTAGTCCTCACAAAAGAACATTGTATGACCACTCAGTTGTTTGTATTCTTCCCTGCATTTGGTTGTCTGCTTCTCTAAAACCAGATTTTATTGTAGCAGTAACTCCAGAATACTCAGAGCATCAGAAATTAGATACCTGAAATGATAAATCTGGGTTTTTTATATGTAATTAGGCTGTGACGATCCCCACAACTGACTGGAAGGGGGAAAATTCAAACTGGAAGGGGGAAAATTCAGGTCAGCCTGTTCTTATCCAGCTGCTGCAGATAGAGAAAATGTAGTAGAAAGACAGACTGGCTGCCCCATTCCTAATGTGCAGTCATGGCAGAGGAGAGGACTGTGAAATTGGCCCAAGACCATAGTTTCATTTGGGAATGTGTTCATAATAGTTACTGTAATTTTTCATAGACCTGATCACGAATTTTCCAGCAGTTCTCTAAAATGAAGCTGCTGTTGGAAATAAAGGTGCAAGTTGTTCAATGTCAAGTCATGCTTCAGAGGATTTGGAAGCAGCACTTGCATTCAGGCTGCCAGTGTTGTTCCTTACAGGTACCAGTCGCTCTACAGAAAATCTTAGTTAAATGCAAATGGGCTAGCAAGGCTGAAGGCACAGCATCAGGATTTCTTGCACCTTTATTAACATTGTAAAAGTGGTTGTGGGTTTTTTTTTTCTTCCTAATTTTCTGGTGGACTGGATAGGTTATTTTTTTTAATCACTTGGAGTTGAAGGGAGGTGTTTGAAACAAAGATGATGGACCAGCCTCCCTGGTGTCCGTGGCATGGCTGTGTGTGCAGTTCTTACCTTGCAGTGCTCTTTGGGCTCAGCTCTTAGGATGAGGGGAATGAAGCAAAGTGATGCTGCCTGAGGAGCATGTCAAGCAATCTCTGCACACAGAGGCCCAGATTTCTCTGATGTTTATTGTCATTTGTCTTGCTCTCGAATTTTGCTTCGCCATTAGAAGAGTTCACCCTCACCTTTAGAGGCACTGGCTTGGTTCTTTTCATCCTGAAGTGCCTGAGTTCCCTGTGTAGCCGTGGCCACTGCTTTTGGAGATGGAGTTTGGATCTCGGCCCATTTCTCCTGACTAATTCAGTGTTTGTGATGTGAGGAGGCCACAATTAGTAGGTGAGAGATTGATGTTGGCATGCAGAAGATGAGAGAAGGCAGTGGAAGGATAGGATGCCACTCAGCAATGTCTGAAATGGAAGACAAAGATCTGGTGTGCAAGTTGGGGTCCCTTCCAGCAGGAAAGTGGGCCTTTGTCTTGTGGGACAATGTTAGGGCACAAAGCCATCCTACATGCTTGGAGTGGGGAGCTTAACAAATGAGCTCATTCCTACTGAAACTCTAGCACTCTGAGCATATTACTACTATGGATTAATGCAATTTATTTCTGTCACTGACTGATTCATAGGGTGTTCTCCTGCAATTTGCAAAAGCACCTCGTGAATCATTTAAGTAGGAATTATAAAATTAAATGCTTCTTTCCTCTTCTGACACTAGTCCTTGGAGCCAGGCTATCTGTGGGAGGTGTGAGGGAAGGGTGTATGACTGTGCACGAAGAGTCATGCCAGCAGTTTCTCCTCTCTGCTTCTCTCAGATCAGAGCTTGGGAGACATTAGGATGTTGAGGAACCCTCTTGTTCTGCTTTGCATGCTGCAGAGAGGGTTGACTCTCCCTCTACAGCTTTGCACGGGTTTGGTGGATCAAGTGCTACATCCATTTTATGTGACCACCTCTGTTTTGTGTTTAAGACCCACCTACAGTGCTCTCCTGGCAGGTTTCAGGCTGCCTGCAGCCAAATTTCCCAGACAGGCACCAGCTTTGTACCGTGGGTTTGGTGTCTGGCTTTAGCAGGTAACCCTGAGCACGGCCACCTCCTTTGGCAGACCGTGGACACGGGCTGTGGCCATCTCAGCCTGCCCAGACCACCCAGCCTACGGATGGACAGGTGTTATCTGCTCCTCCTGTGTGTCTCCCAACCTCCCTGTGGTTGCCATCACACTGTGGTGCTAAGATCAGGGAACTGCTCCTCCAGGAGCTGTTCTCCATCCTTCACCTCTGGAGTCAGTATTTTAGGAATTGTTCGTTTATTCTTCCTTCCTGCCCCTCCATCTTGCCTCCTTTTGTGGGCCAGTGCTTGATTCTGTCTGTGCCCCAAAGTACTTCAGTCAGTCAGTACTTTTCCCTTTGTTACCACCCTGACACTTTGGAGTGGGGTTCTGGGGCTGGGTTTGGTGATGTGCTGAACATCCCCCACTACTGCTGGCCAGACACATGGGATCAACTCAGCCCTAAAGAGCACTTCTACAGTCTGTGTATTTAGAGAGCAATGAGTTGGATATTTAATTGAATAAGCTGAGACCTAAAAGGATGGCACCTTCTAGCAGGTGGACCAGTGAACACTGCAAACTGTTGGAGAGCCAGAACACTTCTACAATATGATGTCAAAAATTGTGTCTGAGATAATTTGATTCATTAGCCAGAAACACTGAATCTGTTTTACCTATAATGTACCTTTTCTAAAGGGGCTTAGGAAGTGAAAACATCAGGTGTTGTTTCATTAGAGTATTCCTCAGTTTGCAGGGTTTTCTCTTTTTTTTTCTTTAAATGACTATGCCGTAGCTTTAAACCCCCAGAATATTGTAAACATATTGCAGGCATATGCTTTCCTTGCAGAAAACCACAAAACAATAAACCTAATGTTGAAAACCACATTAAAACAAGGGAAAATCACTTCACTAATGTTTTGTTGCATATAATTTTTTAGGACTTGGAATGGAGTTGAGTCCATTCTCTTGGCTGCTAATCAAAGAGCCAGCATGCTTCACATAGGAAAAATGTAAACTTTGGAGGGCCAAGGATTTTACTTTCAATGCCCCTTTCAGACAGTGGTTTTTATGGGTTAACAAATGTTAGCCAATACTTCTCTGACAGAGACAATCAGTACTTGGGTATCTGAGGGTAGCTGAGTTCCCTTTGGGGGACCTGGAATCACTTAGTTCTTGTTAGCCCGGTGATTAGAGCTGTTGAGTTTTCAGTGTGTCACCATTTTTGTAACCTGTTAAGGAAATAAACAATATTTACAAAGGGAAATAAATTAATGTGGATTCCTCAGTTAATTGCATTCATGTCTTCCTAAATCAAGATGCTTTATTTGGATTTGCTGGAGGGCTACAATTCTTGTCAAAGGCTGATTGATTTGGACTTTTCTGTGCCTTCATCTGGATCTGATTCCCTCTTGTAAAGTCGACTAACAACAGAAACATCTGATAAAAGGGTTTTTCACTTGGAGCCCTTTACAGCTGTAATTGCAAATTATCAGCCTGAATTAAGATAGGGGAAAATTATTAGTAAAAAGGTACTTGGCTCAATAAGTTCCATACATCGTAATTTTAGCTAAGAGTCTTCTGGCTGCTTTCACGTTACATTCTCTGATTATTCAGAAGCATGCCTGTTGGTCTCAAACTCAATTAGATGATCTCCTTTGTCCATGAGATCACCTCTGATTTTAGCATTTATAAAACTTTTTGGAGGTTTAGAAGACTTGACAAGGCCAGGGTGCAATGCCAGCCACAGGGGCCATGCACTGCTCTGCCTTCCCTGACTGGATCATCCGCACTGGGGAGACCTCAGGTGAGTGCACAGGGACTGGAAAGGCTACAGGGGAACTTTGCACTCCTTAGTGCCTGACAAGGACATCACAAATGGGAGCAAACCAGTGCTCCTTTGGCATTTCTCAGTGCCTGAGGGAGAATTGCTCGGGAATCCAGAAATGAGGGGATGTGGAGTGGGGGTTCATAGTGTTGAGTGCAGTTGCTGATCAAGAAGCCATTTTCCTTTTGCCTGGGAATGGAGTAACAAAACCAAAGCAAGTCAGGGGCACTCCTGTCACTGAAGCTGCTACTGCAGGGTGCTCTGGTGCCATGGATGAGTGCAGTGTGGGAGTAGAGGCTGGTTTAGCTCTTCAGTGTCTTCCTTTAAGGGTTTTCTGGAGATGAGGCACCCGATTCTCCCTGTACTGCTGGATTTCTGTATCAAACATCCTTCCTTGAAGGTGTCAAGTGATTTGCTTCATGTGGGGTGTGATCCAGAGCCTGTGAGAACCTTGAACTGTGCAGTCAGTAGATGTCAGTAGAAACTGAGCCATTTCTCACCCTGTGAGACTGGGCTCTCCCCTCAGCTCACCAGAGCTGGAGGTGTCTTGGTTGTGTTTCACTTATTGGTGATTCTTCTCCTGGTCAATGCTCTTTGTGCACCCCAAGCAAACCGTGTAAGCATGGCTTCTTCATTTCCTCGGCTTTATTTCCCAGGCACCAAACTTCAGCCTGGCCCTGAGCTGACCTCTGCCTCTCTTGTTGACTGGCTTCCCTTGTAGAAAAGTTAAGGTTGGAAAAGACCTCTGGGATCATCAAGCCCAACCATGCAGACCCTCCACAGGCTCTGCTGCTGCAGCACCTGCAGTATGAGCTGTTCAGTGCTCAGGGCTGTAGCGTTTGTTCTTGGCTGTTGCCTCCCTTCCCTCAGAGCTCCCATTTGCTCCTATGAAAGGCCTGGATGTAGATACCTTCAGTAAGGTGGATCTGGGTAATCTGTATAAACATGTGCTGTTGCTCTGCATCCATTTAGTCTGGTGGAGTTCTGCCTTCATTTTGACTCCTAAACCTGCCTGGCTTCAGTTTTAGTTGCTCTAGCTGTTCCTTAAGTATTTCCCACTTTTCTTTTTGTGATAAATTTCCAAGACATGCTAAAGAGTCCTCATTGATGTTCTCCCGGGCATTTTCAATCTATTGCTCAAAGAGAGAAAAATCTGTACATTCCTTTCTCAAGTCCTTACGGTCTCCTCAAGAGCTCCTCAGATCTGCTGATAACATCAGAATGCTCCTGAACATTTGATGGATGTAATTATGGCCAGCATGATTGTGAATTGTGAAGATTAGGAACACCACAGTGCTGGATAGTGTTGGCTGCTCAGCAAGTCACACTAGGGAGTTCCTCCTCTCCCAACACATGTTCACCCCTGCCTTGCTGTGCCTTAGTGTCATCTCAACCAGTGTCTGAGTCATTGGAATTTTGGAGTGATCAGACTCCTGGCTTCTGCCTCAGGGTTTGGGTTTTTTTTCCTTTTTTAAAAGATGTGTAGCAACATCCCTAATCCATAGCCCAAATTTAGTATCCTGAATCTCTGCCCAAAAAATCGTCAGATGAAAAGTCTTTAAGCTGTTTCCTTTCCTCTCTGGGTTCTGTTTTCCCATCTGTCTCTCCAGCAAGAGCCATTTGCTCTCCCTTCTCCTTCAGGGAGTCTCTGCAATGCTAAGGTGGGACTGAGGAGGGAATGCTGCCTTGTTGCCACCTCTTTAAAGGATGGAGCCGGGCACCTAGCAGCCTGGAGCTTCTCATCTGCTATCTCAGCCTGCAAACATTTATTTTTCATTAAAAATTCCACGAGACATTTAGTTGCTTTGATTGAAAGTGCTGTCAAGGAGTGAATGAAGTGTAACCAGTGCAGAAGAATGTTCTTGTCTCTGCAGGAAACTGGGAACAGGTGCTTGGATGGGAGGACGGGCTGCTCTGTGCTGCTGAGCACAGTCCAGGGAAGCTGCTGAACCGCAAACCACTGGAGTCTGGGAGGGTTTCCAGGTCCAGTATTGCTTTGTGCTTGTCCTGTACACTTCCACACACAGCAGCTATTGGCTGCTATGGAAATTGGGATGCCAGGAAACCTGTGACATGGGTCTGACCGAATCCTTAAAGTGGTATTTTATACGCTGAGTTCTTTCTGTGGAGGAGAGAAGAGATTGTGTTACTCACTGTGACCGGCAGCTTGTGTAGCAGGTGACAACCTGAGCTATTGCTTCTTCCCTCAGTCCATCTGAGCAGCCTCAGCACAACTCCTGGGCTTTATCTGAACCCCTCCTTATTCCTTCATGAGGTAAACCAGACCAAACTCAGGGGGTTCCTGGCCTCAATGCCTTCCTGAATACAGATTTTAACAACTTTTCAGGCAGGACTTCTTTGTGTGTGATACTTTGACAGTGTTTGGCTCGTCTATCACGTTTCAACTCTTTCTCTTCACTATGAACCAGCTTCTTTAGCTCATTATAACAAGATTGTCATATTCTTATGCAGAAGGAACTTTGTGTAAACTTAGGTCACCCAAAGCCCTAAATTTTGGGCCTTACCAAGTGTTGCTTACATATTTTTGAGCAAAACAGTGCTGGCTTAGGCGTTGTATGATGAAAGAGAGCAACTGTATGCTGGAGGAGCCATTGAGTGGCAGCTGCTTGATGGAAATGTCACAATTCCTGAGTGTCCTCATTGTGATTTGAAGGCAGACCCAGATCAAGTACTTTGAATTACAAGGATATTCAAAGCTTAATACAAGAGATGTAGTTCAGGTATATCTTGTGCACCAGACATGGAGCAGGGTGGATTTTTTCCATGCCATAACTTTCCCCTCCTATCATAGTTTGGATTGGATCTGTGGTGGTTTTGTTTGTTTGGTTTTTTTTTAGCACGTTTGTTTTCAAACTGTCCTTGCCCCGTGTAAATGTACATCCCACAATCCCACATGCCTGAAACAAATACAGCCCATGTGGAAGCTGGTCAGGAGGACTGTTCTGCCAGTTCCCTCTGCTTGCCCAAGGACAAGGAAATCCCCTGTGCAAGTCTGGCCATTCTATCGCTCCTTTCTCTTATTCCACTTTGACTCAGCAGGTTTCAGAGGAAGCCTAGGTTTTCATCTGGCATGGAAGGAAAAACAGTTACCTTCCCATCACAGCTCTTTGTAGAAAGGCTCTAAATTATCATCACAGCTGTGTGTAATGTCTGCAGAAGAACAGGATCCGTCCTGCCCTGTGCCAGCCCCTGCTGGCTGCCCTCATTCCCGCGCAGATGGATCGGAAGCCAGCCGGGAAGTGACAGCCGGTTGCACACCGCCACAGCCGCCGGGAGCAGCTGGAAGTGCAATACACCATGGAACTGCAGTGCATGGAAGAACAGCCATCACTTATTCCCTCCTGGACAGTCTGCCTGGGTCGCTCTTGGATGTGCAGTTCCTCTTTCATCTGAGACTTGGCAGGCACTGCTTTCCTGGTTCATTGAGCTCTTTTTCAGAGAGAGACAAAGATTTTACTTTTTTTTCTTTAAGGCGGTGTGGAGGAGAAGTTGTTTGCAATCCATAATTTGGTCCCAAATTGAGAGCAGCAAAACTTTCCAGGAAAGGATGAGTCCCCCTTTGGCATGAAATTCAGTGGTTTTCGTTGTTTCTGGTTCGTTGCCTGACTTTTCAGAGATTGCTGAGTGTATGCAGCTCTGCCCAAATTCACTGGAATATGGAGATTGAGGACTCCTGGAAGTCACACCTTCCTTGTTTAACTTAAGCTCATCTTACTAGATCACTGGAGGAACTAAACTTTAATAAGTGGCAGATTTATGTCATCCTTTAAATGGCTTGCACCTCACACTGCATTTTCTTTTGATTAATATCAGGCAATGATTTAATCAACACTTTTAGTTACAAGCACATTTCATTCCTGGCTGGAAGTTATAAATCAGCAAACTCTACGAAAGGATGTAAATAGAAACCTACAGAATTAATTTGTCAGCCAAGAGGTTCTAGTTTGTCACAACTGTTACTCTAACCATGAGAACGTGTTTTTACAATTAGAAAGAAATGTTCACTTCAAATGGTATATTACATTAAATAGAAAAAATATGCTGTCAGATTGGAACTCGAGCTGGGGTTATGGTGGAAGCAACTGAATAAACCAATGAGGAGAAACTGAAATAGGATTTTTCTCTGTAAACCCATTCAGTGAGTTACCCAAAATATATTGTGTGTGTAACTGAGTATAATCCAAATGCAAGGTAAACAAAGTAAAAGCAAAACAAAACCATAATCAAGGTGGTAAGGAATAACATTAAAGTAAGTTGCAAATATTTTGAGAATTTGGGGAAAAAACCACAGCTGGCGAAAAGTACCTTCCAAGGGGTGTTTAGAACTTCTGACATGATGGGTCTGGAAGTGCTTCCCATAATTCCAGTTGCTGTGTTTGTTTTAATTATATGCTCTGTATGTTTTGACCAAATACATGAAACAACAAAAATAATAAGCTTGGATAAGGAAATTGATTAAATTTAATTAGAGTTTGACAGAAAGAGTTTGAATTAGACAGAAACAGCAGATAATAATAAATAATTGGGAGAAAAATGGCCAACCCCATATACTAGTGTAGCCCTCTTTAAAGAAATGAAAGCTTTAGCAGCTCCAGCCTGAGGTGGGAGGGTCCAGAACCCAGGGGAGTCTCCGCAAGGCTGCTGGAGATGGGAGCAGAGAGGTGCTGATCCACAAGGACTCAACAACAGGGATCAAAAGAAAACTACACAAAGTAAAGGAAGTCCTTGCCTTGTCAATGACCTGATTGATAACTGAAAATCCTGGAAAACCAACTGATGAACCATGCAGATAAAGGAATTGCATGTTTAAGGAACTGGTTCAATGGATGTATGAATCCAGTGCAAAGCAAGCAGATGGAATATTTGCAAGATCCCAGCTCAAACTGCAGACTATAATTTATGTTCCCAGTGTGGTGAAAATGTGAACATTTCTGTGGAATGAGATAAAACCTTCGGGGAAGGTTGGTACCCCCTGACATGTGGTGGTCCCCGGTGCCTTAGCCTCCTCAGCATAGGGGAAATTGCTCTATAATTGTGGCTTTGGATGCTTAAACCTCTGAATGGTTTCTAATCACTAACCTAAAGATGCTTTCAATAACTCTGTGTATCTGCCTGCTCTGCAAACTTCTCAGGGGGCTTGGGCTCGGTTTGTTGGCTTGCAGCAGTGGGTACAAGTGCTTGTGCATTCCTGGGATGTGCTGGGAATGCTGCTGGGATGGCTGGGACAGCGGCGTAGGCGGCGGGCACTTGTGGCCATGTGCTCTCCAATCTTTCAACATTAGCATGCATGTTTCAAACGTTTTTTTTGGACCTAAGTGAGCAAAATTAAATGTAGCATTCAATTTGAGATGAGCCGCTGATTTATATAAAGCACACACATGATTGCCTGAAGTGGTTGTGGAGCCTCCAGTGTTGGAAATCTTTAAGAACCACTTAGGCAAACATGTCAGGAATGATAAGAGCTGAGCTGATCCTGCTTTGGGATGAGAGGCTGGGCAGATGGCCTCCTGAGGTCCTGGCCCCACGGCTGGAGGTCAGGGAGGCATTTCAGAACGAAATAAAAAACAAAAATCAGACCTCTACAGATCAGCTCTGGCCAAGAAACACGCCCATTGTTAGCAAGTACAAAAGGAGAATTTGAGCCACTTGCACTTCATGAGCCTTTAAAAAAA
This sequence comes from Edolisoma coerulescens, assembly GCA_013397115.1. Lineage (NCBI taxonomy): Eukaryota > Metazoa > Chordata > Aves > Passeriformes > Campephagidae > Edolisoma > Edolisoma coerulescens. The sequence continues at coordinate 1,303,827 of VWZW01007303.1, read as the reverse complement.
AACCCCTCCTGAAATAGCATCCAGTTGTTTAAGTGACTCAGATTTTTTTGCTTTGACAGCGTGCTTGGTAAGCTACATTGTTTTGAATGATTTGCTGCTCAGTTCTGTGACATTTATTGCTTTTTGGATGAAAAGGAGAAAACTCCCCTAGGTCTGTTTAGAATTTGTTCATCTGTAATTTCCACGTATGCTTCCTTATTTAGCAGCTGGAGTTGGAAGTGTGTGTTGGCATTCCCTCCTTTCAAATTTATTGAGTTGCACTCAGAAGAGCCTCTATTCCTCTCTGTTGGGCAATGTGTACAGAACAGCTTATTCAGCAGTTGCTAAATAGGTGATAGGTATGTGTGGTTTCTTTCCCTTTAGTCCTCTGCCTTGTTCCCAGCCTTGCCTACAGTTGCATTTTGGGTTGCAAGTGGAGATCTTGCTCTGAGAGCTGCCCCAGCAGGACGTGCCTGGTGCCCAGGTGCAGCCCACTCGTGGTGTCCCGGCCACACGTGTCCCAGATGTGTCCCAAACGCCGTGGCAGGGGCTGGTGGGGCCGTGGGACTGGCAGCGGGGTGTGCTGGGAGGGAGCTGCTGGCCAGCCCCAGCTCCCAGCTCCAGCTGCAGGGAACGGGGCCAGCAGGGGCTGGGGAAGAAGTTGATGTCATTGGGTTGACCTGGGACCCACCCACAGACGTGCCCAGCCCCACCGTGGACGTGAGGGAGATGACTGTCATCTCCCACTGTGCACCCTGGAGCACCTCCTCCCTTCTGCTCCCGCAGGGGTTGTGGCTGCTGACTTGCTGCTTCCAGCCATGGGAAGGGGTTGGGATGGGGCCTGTAGGTTCAGGAAGGTCACTGTCTTCTGGTGTAGCAATCTCAGTCCTGTTACTCTTATTCCTCAGTATTTTTTTGTCTAGACAGTCCCTCTTCTCTCTAACACATTCATCTCATATGTGCCTCATGGCACCTGGACTGGAGGTGGGACAAGCAGCACATCTGGTCTGGATCCTGGGGGCGTTGGGTGTGACCTCCTTTCCTCCAGGGATTTTCAGTCCACCCTGAGTTGTAGCTCTGGCTGTGGATGCCCTGGATCGCTGTCATGCTGCAAAAGGAAAGCTATGTGTGGCTTCTCCGACATGGAGGTTGAATATTCTTTTTTTTTTTCCATGTTCAAAGACCCTTGAAGAGTTCAGAAGTCAGATCAACGTTAACACAGGACAGAAGTTGTTTAGATTTTAGTTCAGCTACCAGGGTTCATGAAGTGCCTGTCCTATTGATAAGGAGTGAGAGCAGCAGAAACGGTACAAATTCCTCTAACAAGACCTGCTCTTGCAGAGAGAGGAAATTAGGCAAATATTTCACCAGTAAGGTACAGTCAGTTCAGATGAAGAGCGTGGGTGGATGTGCCCACCTTCCAGCTGGCTTGCTGACAGAGGAAACGTCAGGCGACAGAAGCAATAAGCTCCAGATAGAGCCCATGGGCTCCAAAAACCTGTACCAGAATCGTGAGCAGAGGTAGAAAAGTGCCAACATTCAAGTAATTCTTTCCAAAATGCTGCCAGAAATGATTTAATAATGTTCCACTCCTAGCAGTTCTTCCTCATTGCTGTTCATTTCTGGAGGAAGTCCTAGTGGCATTTTCTGGACTATACATACCCTGATTGAGATCAGGCTTGAATTTCATCTCTTCCCTCGTGTTGTTCCAGTCCGTTGTGAATCCTCATTCCCCACCCTCTGCAGGCTCATGAAAATTTCCATTCTGGCCACAGTGGCGTGAGCAACCTGGGGGTTGGTTACTCAGTTAAGCTTTTTTAATTTCCTCTGACCACTGTCTGGCAAAGCTAAAGGCTGCAGCATGGACTGTAGCCCTTTTTCCATGCAATTTGCAGTGTTTTTTCTCCTGGGTGAGGCCACTGCATGGGTCAGCCAGGAGAATCCAGTATTACTGGGGGTTGCATGAGATTTTAAGCTGTTTTTTACGCCTGTGGGCTTGTAGTGTTTGTTTGTAGGTCATCACTTCTGACTCTTTGCAGAGGTTAATTGAACAAATCCATTGTATGGTTCAACCTTTTGGGTTAAGCTGGTAGATGGTGACCCGGAAGAGCGCCAGTGGTTGGTCTCAGACTGTGCCTCGTGACTCCTAAAAGATCGTCTGTGACATTTGCTGGTCTGTGATGATGAAGATGGGGGAGAGATCCCTCATCTCACATGGTTGTGGAAAATCTCTGCTCTGTTTAGACACAGAGTTCCCAATTGTGCGTCCCAGCTGTTGGACCCAGCTGTTCAGTGAGTGGCAGACACAATAATTTAACAGAAAAATACGTAAGTGAAAAAATGCAGTTGATGTATGGGAGTTCAGCTTTTCTGCCGTGGTTTGAAGACACTCGTTCAGTTATCCTTGAGATCCTACACAGATCACGGTAGGCTACCTGCAAACTTTGAGACAGAAGTTGGCTCCAGTGTGTGTGTTTGGGGACAATCCCATTGTTTACAGAGGTTTAGGTTCCTCCCTTTCTTTTTAGTGTAGCTGGTAAAATGAGAGAAACAGTGGTTTTAGTTTACAGGAGTTCAAACCCTAAAAACCTACTGCAAACAAGAAAGAACTGCTTTGAATTCACAATGTGAAGTGCACAGGACGTTGTAGGAGGTCCAGGAATGATCCTTGTTTGCAGGTTAACAGCAGGGATCTGTGTTTTCAGGGGAGCGTTGCCCTGGCGGAAGGCTCAAGCAGCTCAAATCTGAGCAGTCTCTTGTGCTGAGCCCTAGAAATGCTGGACGATGGTGCTGAGTGAGCACTGGCATTGCCGCTGCTGGGGCAGTGATTGCCACCTCTGAGCTCCCCTTGCTGCCCCTCTGGGCTTCTCAGACTGGAGAGTGAGCTCAAACCCCAGCAGATCAAACACTTGTGTGCCACTGCTGCCCTGGTGGAAGCTGCGGGTGGCTGGCCCAGCCTTTCAGCCTCTGCAGGGGCACTCCCGGCCCCTCTCTTCAGGATTCCTGAGAGCCGAGCCTTGTCTAGCAAGGCTCCCCTTCTAATCAGAGCCGGAGGAAAGGATTCCTCCAGGGTCTGTTCAGAACAGGAGCTGATAAAGATCCAGAAGGTGATTTCACTCCTCTGTCCATTGATCACAGGCAACCCAGGGAGACCAGACCAAACATAGACATGTCGGCTGTGTCCCAAGGTTATGTGATACAAATGCTCTTGCTTAAGAGGTGGGGTTTTTTAAACTCCTCTTGATTATGTGGTCAGTGTGTTTAATTCCTTTCTCTGCTACATTATGAAGTGGGATAAAATCTCAGCCTCTCTTGCTTTCAAGAGTATTTCCTGCGTCTCCCTTCCTCCCAAATGCCCATTTCTTCTTGCCTAATGGCTGGAATCTGTTGGAATAGGACTGGGGCAGTGTGTGAAACCACTAATACACAGCAGCCTTCAGGAGGATCAGGGATCCGTGGTCCAGAATGCAAATACATGCTTTAAAAACGTTCCACTGAGCAGGAAAGGAGAGAGGATTAAAGTTTCACTTCCTTTTTATTTTTATGAGCTGAAGTTATTTGTCAGTTGGAAACATGATAAATTAGACAAACATTATCCTTTCCCTCCTCCAGGTTGGATGTTCTGCTTTGCATTTCACAGTGCAATGAATAACTAAGCTTCATTATCACCAGGCTGTCAGCACTGAAAAGCTATTGCAGAGCTCTTTGCCTTTAATTGAATCGGGTGTGCTGTGCACCTCATTCATGGCTCTGTACATTTGTCAGTCAGAGCGTGAATCACAACAAAAGATGGCTTTGGTTGGAGCATTGCTGCTGCCTGGTGTTCACAGGTCTCTTTTCAAAGCTCCACCAGCATCAGGTATTTGCATTGTGCAGTCATGATAATGGTATCATGAAATAAGTACAGCAGGGACCATTTCATCATTTCAATTACGTGATTGAAAGATGTGGGGAGCTGCAAAGCCACTGAGGTTAAGAATGCCATGATGTATAAATAGCCTTGGATAACTGTAAGCATCAAATTGGATTCAGATGGGTTTGCGGACTTTGCAAGTGGCTTGCTTAAGAATGTCTGCACCACACACCCAACCATGCATCCATCATGGTAAAAGTGCAGAGTTTGTCAGCAGGTCTGAATTATGCTAAAAATATCTAATTTGTACCTAATATTTTGTGTGAAGTGCTTTGCTGCAAAGGATGGCATTGTTCTTCCTGTCCTGCACTTACAAAAATGGTGGCACAGAAAGCCCCTGGTGGCAGAGCAGGTCAGATGGGAGCTGGAGGGAAAACCTGCTTTTGGGGCAGCCCTGTTCCTGCACCTGGGCGGGGATGAAGGTGTTCAGGAGAAACGTGGTGTGGAGCTTTCCTTATGGAGCTTCTTCCTACAGCAGCCAGCAGTAGAAAGTAACCTTTGAGTGGAGCCAGTGAAATCTGCTCGAGGACTTTCCTCTTCTTGGGAATTGGTGAAGGGTCCTTCCCCACTGCCTCCCTCTCTGAAGTGAGGCATGGAAGCCCTCCCTGCCATTCCTGCACTGGCCAGCAGTGGGTTCTCTGGGATTTGGGTCTGCCAGTGAGGGATGGGGGTCTGAAGGCACGGCAGAGCTTGGGCTCCTGCCTGGCACACACACAGCATTCCCAGCCCTACAATGTGGAAATGTTCCTGTCAGCCCCACCAGGGAAAATGGGCTGGGGTGGAGACAACTTTTCCTCATGAGTCTGGATCACTGACTGGTGCCGTGCAGAGGTTTCATTTCTCACCTTAAGATTAAATCTGAGATTTAATCTTTATTTTTGCAGTGACTTAGTCTTCCCAGTGCTTTTGGCAAAATGGTCAGCTTTGATGTTGGTCTTAGCCAGATGCTGTCGTGAGATGAAATGCTGCCCATCCCAAACTTCCCCCGCGGTTCCATTTAGCAAAGGAATTTTTGAGAAGGGTCTTTGGGTTGGCACTTTAAGTGCTGAGTGTAACCCTGAATTTATAAAGCTTCTAAGCCACCACCAGTCACAAGTTCCTTTAGTGTGTGACCTCCTGTTCCCAGCATGGAGAAAGAAAAAGGGGCAGGATGGAGTCAGAATTTGAAATCTCTATAAAAGGGCCATGGCCGCCTCCAGCTTAGATTTGGGAGACGGTCAGAGCTCCCAAACAGAGGATAGATTTGGGTTATACTTTACTGAGAGATGACACTTTAATCCTAAAGCCTGCAAAGATGTTTTCCTTCTGCAGTCTTGTTTTCAAAGATGATGTGGCAACACAGCAAGAGGAAGGTCTTTTCACAAGGCTTCAACTCATCTGACTGGCATTAAAATTGCTCTTGTTGGGGTTTTAATTTGGCTTGTGAAGAAAGGGATGTGCTCCAGCAGCTGGGGTTGAATATAGAAGCAGCTGAATTTTAGAGTTGCAACTCTGAAGTAATAGCTTTGATGCTTCTCTAAAATGTGCTGTTTTTAAGTGTCAGTGCAGAGAAATGATCTGTACAAAAGGAACTTGGTGATCTATAGGCAGTACAGGCTGCATAGCCAGGACATGTGAAAGGAGAGGGAAAAAAAAAACTGAAAAAGAGAATTATAGGAAACCAGTATCGTAGCACTTGGTGAGCAGTTCTTCAATAATTTACGGAAGGATATACCTGGTCTAAGCAGCATTATAATAAAAACCATAGGGTAAGATTTGAGCTGTAACATTCCCCTGTGATTAGTAGCAAAGTTTATTCCAACAAGCTAATGGGTTTTTTTAGAGATATCTTTGGTCTCCTAAAGTCAAACTCGTGGCTAGTTCAAAGTTTTATGGCTGTCTGAGGTACCAATTTTCATTTTCTGTATGTTTCCATACTGTGCAGTTTTTATGGCTCCACTAGAATTACTGATGTTTGTGCATACTTACCAAGTTATTTAAATATCCTGGTGACTCTTAGCCCAAAACACACACTCAGGCTCTCCAGGGAAGTGCCTGCTACTCCGCACAGTTGACTCATGTGGTATACATTGCTGAACAGATTTGAAGTACAAGCTGAGAACAGAGGCCCTGTGCTGAGTGACTAAGATAAATTACAAAAATTGTGTTATTTTCAGCCTACATTCAGGAAACCCTGAAGTCAGTGAACCTTAGGAAAGATAAACAAATGCAAGATGCTCAATGTAATTTTTTTTGGTATCGTTCTCAGTGTTTTGTTTCTTTATTTATTGTTTTTTTGGTTTTTTGCTCTGGGTCCTCACCCTGCGTTATGGCCCCAGGCCACTGCTGATCTACCTTGGTGAGATGCAGTGGGAGAAGATAAAAGCTTGGAACACTTCTTTTTCTTCCTCTTTATCTGACTGTTGGGATGCAGGAGAGTTCCCTGTAAACCCAGGGAAGAGCTACCCATGATGAGAGGAAGAGTGAAACTGTCAGCTCAGACATGGACATCACGGTAGGAGGCCCAAGGAGAAGCTTTTCCATTGGGAAATGGGCTGCAGGTGTGGGACGTGGGTGCCCCACAGAGCCAGCTCTCAGCTGGAGAAGTGGGATGGGGCTGTGGATCCAGGGATGGGAGCAGACCCTCCTGCAAAGAGAGGCCTCCTGTCATGGTCTCTGAGCCCCAGGTCTGGAGTATTAACGGGTATTTGAGTGTGTCTGTCAAGTAGATCGTAACAGTGAATGTGGCATGGGAATCCTTGTTCATTTGATTGTCATGTTAAAACCCCCTAAACTCCAAATTAGTCTGTCTTGCAATGCTAATTCAAAACCAGGATAAATTTGCATGCTGGCTTTCATGAAAAAAATGTGTCTCCTGTACAAATTTCTGAATCTGGAGCTTTCCAAAGAAATACAACTATTAATATCTCAAAGAAACGAGCTGATGTCTAACTAATGATCTTTCAATGCTGCTGGGAACATGGTTTATATTTTTAATTTTATATGATGTCAGCAACCACTTCTGGGGGCTGGCACGTATTGCGGGCGAGTCCAGAACATTTCAGAGACCAGCCAGGATTTTCAAAGCGGCTGTAAGAGTTTTGACTCCTGGGCACTAAGGAAAAAAATGTTCTTTATGAGCTAAGCCCATCCACAGTGCTTGTTTCCCAGGCTGCCTCGTTTATTCAATAATTTGAGACAGTGTTGGATTAAATTTCATCTTCCAAGCTCCGTCTGCTCAAGCTGCTCACCAGCTCTGTCATTTATCAAGGACACTACATGCTGTCCTTGATTTGATTGCTGCTTCTCTGGAAACCACTAACAGAGGGTGAGAGCATTAAGAAACAGGGAGGGGAAAAAGAAAGGAAGGAAAAAAATCAGTGTTTTGTGAAGGCAAGGAGTCCCTGGCTAATCTGCTGAGCCCTGCAGTTCCCAGAAGCCAACCCCTAAACCAGAGTCCTGTCAAAAATGAGTTCTTCCCTAATGTAATACTGAAGGAAGAGTAAATTTACAGCTTGTTCAGGGAGGACAAGAAGCCTTTCTGAGAGGTCTGTGCTGGACCCACCCTCTCTGGTTCTGATTTTTTTGTTTTGAATGCATCTCCAAACAATCACTGAAGATAAACAACATGAGCAGGGAAGCCTAGCCAAGTGGCTGAAATTACTGAACCTTTGAAGACTAAACACATGCAGGATCAATCTTCCCTGTAGCCTTTCCTACTGAAACTGGATCATTTTTTGCTGCTACAGGAAAAATTGTCTGGAAATCCCACAAGGCCTCCCAGAAAGACTGATAATCCCTTACCTGAAGCAAACTCTAATGTGTTTTCCCTCAAACAAACTTTCAAGCCTTCCTTGCTGGGCTGCGTTTTTTTTTCTTACCGGTTTAGGAAAGAGTATGGATTAGCCTAATAACTCATGGGGTCATCCAGAAGTTGTTAAAGCTACTGATGTCTTTGAAAGCCTTGTTCTCTGTAGCAGCCAGAGCTTGTGCTTGGCTTGGAGTTGGCTCCACTGTTACTACCCGTAACTTTAGTAATTGAGCAAGGAACCTTCCTGTAGCCACCTTTGTCTACACTTGCCCAGATAATTTTCAAATTCATACAGATACTGTTTTTAGCCAGGTCACAGAGGTGTTTGCCAGTGTCTGTGTGCTGCTTTGGGCAGTGCTGCTGCTGTACAATGTGGTTACAGTGCTGGCATGGGAAGAGCTGAGCGTTTATTTCCAGCTGGCTTTGTACAGAGGAATTGCCGCCATGCTCTGCAGCGTCTCCTGAGGTACCATTCAGTGAAGCTCATCAATCAATGTGTCACTAATGACTGGAGCCCAGCTGAGCTGGATGCTGCTGCTGCCTGCTGACAGCAGAGCTGGAGCAGGGAAAACAGACCTGGGAGGTGGGAGCAGCGAGCTTGAGCAACCTGCGTCAGATCCTTCTGCTCCACTTCCCCTCATGGCGTGTTCTAAGTGGAGGGTGCCACCAGCATCCAAAATAATTGTGATTGCAACTGCAGTCAGCAAAGTCCTTGGCTGTCTCTCACTGGGAATGCTGAGGTGCCACTGTTGCTGCTTCAGTTTCCTTTCCTGAGGCAATCTGGGAAGCAGCAAGGCTCCACAATAGTGCTGTGTTGCAGCCCAGAAACTGTCAGAGGTTTGTTAGTGGTGTCTTCCTTTAAGTGCCACATGTGTTCAAACTCATATTAAAAACCGTCTTTATATGTTAGGTGAGCCAACATGTGTTGGTCCATCCCAGTTCTGCAGTTGGTGATGTATCCCTGCTGTATTAGGAATTCTTGCAGCAAATGTGTGTTTATTTGTGTGCACTTTTGGCCATCCACAAACTGTTTTATTCACCTGAGCTGCAGTTTCCCTTACACAGCACTACTCAGTATTATGGTGCCTGAGCTTGACTGTGCATCAGCTAAAAGATTCCAGCAGCAGTGTCTGACCTACACTGCTCAGACAGGGCTTGGTCTGACCCTTCTCCTTGCAGCTGTCCTCCCTTTGCTCAGGAGAAACTGTCCTTGTTCACTGAGTGCAGCCTCTGCCTCTCCAGCACTGTTCTTCCTTCAGTAACTTGTGTCTGCAGTGTTTCCACATTTCCCTCCTGAGCAAGTTCATCCCTCAGTCTTACAGCAAGTTTTTTTTTTTTTTGCTGGATGCTAAAGCCTGGATGTCTCCCCTTCAACTGAATCCCTGCAGGATGTGTGTATAAATTCTGAGATTGGGTCACTTTGTGCATAGGCAGAGAGGTCTGTTCCAGCATCATCTGCTGTCTAGAAAGCACTGTCTAAACAGATCAAAGGAGGACTGTGATGTTAAGGCTTGGCCACAATCCCAATCCGTTATGGTCTTCAAGCCCATCCTCCTGGAGCAGCTGCTTGTGGAGCTTCCACCAGGTGCCTACAATGAGGATTTGACACGGTGCCACTTGGCGCTCAGCCCCCAGCATTATGGGCTAGAAAAAGAAGCAGAGGCTTAGTCCTGCTAGAGCAGACACTTTCCAGGTACTCTTGTCTTGATCCCTCTGTCTGTCTTCTTTATCCCAAAGAGCAGGAAAATCATGATAGAATTAAAATGGGATTTGCTTGCTGCAAAATCCTTAGCAGCTGTCTCCTCAAAAGCTGCATATTTTAGCAACTCTTCTGTGAGGGTCCAAGAGGTTGCTGGTGAGATGCAACTGTTGCTTTTTGATGAGATAAGGAGGCATCACATCCCTCTCTCCTTTCTCTTTGTGCTGTCAACTTCCAGGCTCTGATTTCCATAAGAGAATCCTAGGCGGGTTAAACAAGAACCATGTAAAAGATTTCTGTTCTTCAAAAGTTTGAGATAAAGAACAGAAATTCCTTATCAATTACTCTTATCTTTGAAGCTAAGGAAAGCAGATGGAGAATGAAGGCACAGGGATCATATCGGTCACGTTGGATCAGATCAAATATCCATCTAGCCCTCAGTCTTGTCTCTGATAGTGGCCAGGAGCTGATGGCTGTGGAGAAGTGTGAGTAAAAAGGCAAGTGTGTAGTAATGCTTCTGACCACTCTGCAGGCCTGAATCCAGCAAACTGTGGCTTAGGCGTGTCCTTAGCTGTGAGCTGATTTTATTCCTCTTTTTAACCCTCAGTGAGTTTTTCTGTAGCTTGCTCCAACCCTTTTGTGAACCTGTGAAAAATTTGGTCAAGGGCAATGTCCTTGGGATGATGTTACAGTGCAACATTCATGGCAAACGGTGACACAGCTTCACTGCCTGCTGTGTGGAAGAGCAGTTTTCTGCCACAAACTCTGGGATCTTGGTCAAGGAGTTTTGTTTCCCTCTATGTAAAATGGGGATTACATATTGCATGTTCCACAGGGAATTGGGAGGATAATATTTAGAGGTTGTTCAGATACTAGGGCTGAGAGATTTACAGAAACATACAAATTAAATTAACCGATTTGGTCTTAATCTGATTGCTTTCTGACTTCCAGCAGTCCAAGCCATAAAACCAGGCTGTCTTTCTTTTAATTTTTTGTAATTTGGTTTCTCTCTCTCTTAAAAAAAACCAACAAAACCACAGACATATCTCTGCTTTCTTTATCGTGCCTAATATTTGTGCTGGACATGCTCTTAATGTTGGTTTTCCAGTGTTTGACTCTGAGACACAGGATGCTATTGTACCTTGAATGGGATATCATTAAAAGCACTGCAGAGTTAAAGAGTTCCCAGGTTCAGCAGGAATTCACAGTCCTTGTCACATTCAAACACGAGACTCCTCCATAGCAGAGTTTAAAAGGAGTCTGGTGTTTTCCCGATTAAAGGGTCTGAATGTCTCCTCACCGTAGCTGGCTTGGGCTGGAATGCTTATCTCTAGAAAGAAGGAAAGAAAGAGGAGAGGAATAAATCTTCCTTGGTGTCAGCTCTGTCCTGGTAGGTGGAATGTTCTTCAGGGTGGGTGACACCTGTGAAATGGTTGAATTAAGTGTGTTTCGTGCTATGAAACATGAAACTGTTGCCTCGTCTGCTCAGTTCACGCGGAGCAGAAACTCTGAAAAGGCTGATTTATTCATGTCTTCTGTTCTCTAAGAATGAGAAATCATTCCTGCACCTTTTCATTTGTAACTTCATGGAACTCCACATGTGTGGCAGAAATTAGATCATCTAATTGATTTATAGTCAATCAGTGACTGTAAAGCCCTCGCATTCCTCACGAGCAATTTATAGAGGTCTGAGAGTTCACCCCCTGAGCTGCAGTGGAGGCTTTAGCCTGGGTACAATATGGGTTTAAAATGTGTTAAAAATCCCTGGACTTGCTATCCTCTGGTGTTTTAGATTGTTTTAGAAGGTGTTGGCTCTATGGTGGGAATGGAGGGTGATGAGAGAACAGAAGTGAGTGCCTGCAGACTGAGCTCCAGACTGGAGAGCTCTGACCCTGCAAGAGCTGGACCAGCTCTGGTCAGGGCTGGGAGCTGCAGCCGTGGGAGGCATCACTCTTCAAGGGACAGTAAGGCTTCGTTTCAGTTCTGTGTTCATTTAGCCCAAACTACTGCACTAACAGGAGGGGGAGGTTCACCCTGGCTCTTGTTCCTGTTTGAGATGAAGATTTGGGAATATGGAAATAAAGGTGATATGCATTGTTGCTATTAGTGTATATCATTATGTTATTGGAAGCTCTTGCTATTGCTTCAGTTTTGATCACCTGAACAAATAACAATTCATGTAGAATTAGGAGTAGTCCCTCCTTCTTCCCAGATTGGCCACTGGAAAGTATTGGAAGAACCAATTACACCCCCAACCCCCAAACAACCTCAAAAAAATCTCTTTCTGGAAAAAGAAACAGGGAAAAGGAATGTGTATGCACTGGTATAGCAGCAAACATCAGTTTTGGCTCCAGCCACACAGATGGGTTTGGTTGCTTGGTGTTCATCCCCCGTTACCAGTTATATCTTGTGAATTTCCAGTTATCATCATCCACACACAAAACCCCACGACCTTTAGTTATTAATTCCCCCTTCCCACTGACCTGGCTCTCCATAAATCTTAGGCCTGGAATCTTTCTTCCTTTCTTCTCCTCCTGCTCCCACCTCTTTCTCTCTTTTTTCTCTTTTAAATTAAACACATTCCAGAGAGAGGCTGGGAGCTGTTAGGAAGCTCTGCATTGATGGGCTTTCCTTTGGGATGTGCAGGCTGGTGAGATTCCTGCCCGTGCTTCTCCATCCTGCAGCAAGGACTAAGGGGAGACATCAGCCTGTGGCATCCAGCACTCCCTGTTCTGCTCCAGAACCACTTTTGCGTTCTGAGTTCACCAGGAGAAAGGCACTAAAAAATAAGAATAAACCCATACCAAAATCAAGATATGTGCAAGCTACTATTTTGACTGTTTCCTCAAGGGGCCTGGTATTTCATCATAGAGGGAAATTAGATTAGTTTGACATGATTTGTTCTGGACAGATGTATGTTGACTGTAAAGTGATTTGATTATTATCTTCCAGGTGCTTATAAATAGTCTGATTATTGACTGCTTCATTTTTTTCTGGGTATTTATGTAAAAATGGCTGGCTTCTGTTCTCCATTTTTAAAGATAAGCATCATCCTGCCCCTCTGCCTGGACTCAGGATTACAGTGGCCTCCAGAAATTCTTGAACATGTTCACCAGTCACCAGAACACTCTTTAAGTGCTCTCAAGATACTGTGGCTCACATAATCAGAAACTTCAAAATTGCCTTGAGAAGTTAATAATTCAGTAATTAGCATGATTTTTTTGTTTGGATGCTGTGTTTGTGAGAGACACATTGTAAAACCTTTCATTTTTAAACTCTTTGCACTACCTTGGTCATGCCCAAAAACTCAACCTCCCAACTGGGTGAGTCTCTACCAATGTGGATTCCCCCCCACCCAGAGAAGAAAGTATAAAAGAAGCTGGGAAACTGGAAAAAGGATCTTAAGGACTGATTGAAGTCAACCCAAGTATGGCAAGAGAAAGCCCCAGGGTTTTATGTAGTGCAGATCCAACTGAGAAATAAGGCAGGGAAGCAGCGGATATCCCACCTATTAATTTTGCACTTTGTGTTTGGGTTTACCAGGTTCTTTTTGCTGTAGTGCTTTAACACAATAAGTGGTGTAAAATGTTTTAACTTTCTCAGAGAAGCCCAAATACTTTTAGCAGATGACTTGATGTCTCGTGCCAGTGAGCGTGTGCTTCAGTCTCTGTGCAATTTCCCTTTGACAGAGTGCCCAGTCCTGCCGGAGAACAGCTGAAGGCACAAAGTAATTTGATCAAAATTTTAAGACATCTTGAGGGACGTAAGGTTTGTCCCATCAAGAAGAACCACTTTTCACCTTTCCCTCACTTCTGCCTCTTAAAAATCCATAAGGAAGAAGAAAAAAATCCCCAACCCTTAATTTATATTTAGAAGCTGATTGTTTTCCTTGAATCCCTTTCTGGCTCAGCCAAATGCGGAGCCCAGGCTGACAGCTGTGAGTTTGTACCATCAATTTCCATGTACACGTTCCTCAGATAATTACCTGAGGGACCAGGTTTCAAACCACAGCATGTGGCCCACGGCCAAGGCGATAGAGATCTGGCATTGTGTGGGAAGAAGGGTCAGTGCAAATCAAACATGAGCCCCATTCCCACATGAAAAGGAAATAAAACCTCCACGTGCAGGCATGTAGAGAAGCTTCTCCTTAGTCCCTCATCTTAAACATAACCAAGCAGGAAAAATAATGCTGGCAAGGAAATACAACTGGGTTTATTGGCCATTTGGTACCCAGCAGGTCTCAAACTCTTCAGTGTTGGTTTTTCATTAATGCTGCACTGGAAACCCCAGCTGCCTGCTTGTTTTAGGAGCTGAAAATCTTCTGTTTGCTAGAGGCATGAATAAAAGTTTGCAGCAAAGAACATAAAAAGGAAAAGCTGATGTGGCTGTGAGCAACTTGGGTGGAAAGCTGAAAGCTCCCCACACAGTGCAGAAACAGGTTCCTCCAGACTGGGTAACTGTCTTGGAGGTGGGTCACCGAGGGATGTGAATCACCCACCCTTTGCCTCTGAGCGTGAAGAGAGGCCAGGGTGACCACCTTGGCCTTCAGTGTCTCACTTTCAGGTGCCTAAATTAGGGCAGGTAAATCCCACACTTGCAATGTAGGCAGGGACTGTCTGGCAGATAATGGTGCTTTAGGGGGAGTTAGGTCAGTCTCAGGGAAGAGGGTGGCAGGATGTGCCATCATGTCTTGCCATGCTGGTGAAATTCAAACTGTCAGGGATGGCTCCAAAGGCCCCAGGATACTGGGCATGTTCTGTTTGTCCAGGACATCGACCCCGTTGTCTGGTTCCTTTTCCACAAACAAGAGCAACCCAGTTTCCACAACCAAATTATTTCAGTAGCTTGTTCAATAAGCAGCTCCCATGGTCTCAGCTGTAATCATCCTCAGTGTCACTCTGTCAGAAATTGCTGGATTCTGATGTGTGTGGAATGGCTCTTTGGTAACAGGGGACCTGCAGGTGTGGTCATCAAGGTGTTCTTGTGTCCCGTGGGCTGCAGGACAAAAGAGCTCAAGCAGCACGGTCACCTGACCCAGCTGCTGGGTTTACTCCCCACACAGTGTCACTTGTCCCACCCTGGAAAGCCACAGACCCCAGCCTTGGTGAGGTGTCCTGTGAGTCAGCTGTGGATGCTCTTGGGAAGTGGAAGTCAGGAATTCTTCCCATAGAAGAATTCCAGGCCGTGTAATCCAAATGGCTATATTTAGGCATTTAAGCCTCAGCTCACTGAGTGCCCCCAGTGTAACAGAGCAAAAGGAGTGTGAGGAAGTAGCAAAGTATTTGTCCCACATAAAGACTAAATATCCATTATCAGCAATCTCTTTGGCCTGCTTCCTCTGTTGTTTCTCTCCCTCTGGAGACTTGGCAATTGGATTGATTTGCTGCCTGACTCACTGTCTTAGATTGAGATACTGAGAATTGCTGACAGTATTAATAAAATTAGCATTAGGGAGGATGTTTGAACATTTGCCTTTGACGTTTTTAGGGGAGAGAGCTGACATTTAGTCTAAGTTAAAAAGTTACTGAATTGCCTTTGTTTTTTCCCCTGACCAAAGTCTTTGTAGTTTTCATGTGAAAACTTAGTCCACAACTAAGAATTCCAGATTGCAAGTTCTGGTCTTTCTTTTTGCTGAGAACCCCTGATTAGTTCAGAAAGCACTAGATATTTAACAGCGTTCTTGGGAGAGATATTTTCATAAGGCCATAAAATACACGTACAAGTATCTCCAGCATATTGTTTTACGACAGTGAGGATTATTTTGTTCTATCTTAGGTGACATAAAGGTCAAACTGAAATAATGGTCTTAATGTCACAATCTAAGAACAGGCAAATAATTTTCAAGAATGGTTTGCATCATTACTTTTAAATGCAGTTGCCTGGTCTTTAGGATTTGTGGTTAGCTTTTGCTCCCTGTGGGAAATGACTGAATTGAGGAGACATTTGTTTCATGTCATGACTGCTCTTTATCTACACACCCTGCACTGTTTTCACATGGTACAATTAATCCCCAGGAACTAGCAGCAGGCTGAGCTTGGGTTTGCTCTGGTCAGCAAGAGGATCACTTTCCAATAGATATTATAGGCAGTTTTCAGTAGCCCTTAAAGGTTTTAATTCAGGTGTTTGTTATTTTGTGCTCAGGAGCTGCCTGATGTCACCGAGAGTCTTCTTGAATGTTCCCTTTCCATAACCCCTGGGGCAAAGTGTCAGAGCTGCTGCCCCTGGTCAGTGTCCATGTAAGGTGTGGAATTATGTGAAAGATCTTCCACGTGTTAACACTCATTTGTAGGTTGTATCCTTTTAAAGGATGGGGCAAACAGCTGCAGTTGAAGAAAGTCCAGCTCTGCTACAGAGCCAGGGCACTGCTGGTCACCTCCCTCCCCTGTCTCCTACTGGCCTCATCCTTTGGCTGGTGGAAACCCAAGTTTTGGGGCCGGAACTGGCATTACTTTGTGCATGTGTCATTTTGAGGCTTACATGCTGGCTGTGTGCTGCTATTGGCAGAACCAGTGACTCTTCAGTGGAGTTTAATGTGGGGGAATCCAACAGAAAGCCTGTGCCAGTCACAGCTGTACATGTGTGCGGTCCAATTCCCGCTGCCTTTAATGAAGAGGGAGTGCCAGAATCTAAAACAACTTTTCCTGCTCTCCTATAGACAGCATTGCTTATTCCATCCCACAAAAAGTTGATATTCTCTTATCCATTTTTCCCTTTCTCTGGCTATAAAAAGTATAAATTATTTTAGTGCAAAAATTTTGGAAGGTTTTCCCCCTCTTCCCCATTTCCTGAAAAGCTTGCATATGGAGTGAGACACTCATAAGCCTTTCCGAGATAAGAATTTAATTTATTTATGCTTCATTGTTCCAGGCATGGCTGCAGACTGGTTTGGAAATTTGCTGTTTCAACTTTAACAGGTCACTGCATGGAAAGGAGCAGCTGGATTTTCCTCCAGAGCGGCCGTCAGCTGTTGGAAATCTCTTGATACTTCCCTGGCTTCTCCAGATTCAGCATTAACTTCTCCTTCCTGTAACAGGAATTATACTACGTGCTGTAGACTCGTTAGCTAGAAAAAGGAGGAAAGCACAGGAGGAGAATACAGCAGATGCTGGTGGGGCTGGCAGAGGCCACACCATTGCTCTGACTCCTTTTCACCTTCATAAGGTCCAACGATAGGAGAAAAACCCTCTCCAAATCCAGCACGTCACAATCTGTCTGAAGTTGACTCCTGTAGCTCAAGCAACTTCTGTAGCTCAAGCAAGTGGGCAGTGAGTCCAAACTCAAGAAATGTGAACTACTCCATGCTCTTACACTGCTTTTTCCTTCTCACCTCTTCCCCTCTTAGGAAGTGCCTCCTCCATTGCGTATTCCAGTGTTCCAGAGGGAGAGCTGAGGGCTGAAGGCAGCAGCCCCATTTCTCATCTCACGCGGGCTGTATGGCAGCAGGATTCTGCTGACTCCGCTGCAGTTGGTCCCGATTTGCGCAGATAGCATGGCCCACATGTTAAATCTGTGTGATGACATCTGTAGGAGATGTAATGCAGCCAAGCAACTTTTCCATGAGAACAGTTTCAGTGTTGCTTGACTTTCTTTTAGAATACAATGACGAAAACATCATATTGCATTAAGTAGTAATTAATGTAAGCCATGAGAGAGAGAAATTCAAGCAACTTGCTCCTTTGAGCTGGATGTTTTACTGAGAACTGAGCCAGAGTGACATAACTGGTGACTTTTTTCAGAAGTTGAGCTGATGGTTGCCTCTCGTCTCAACTTTACTGGGATTTGTCCTTCAACACCAGCTAAAAAAATCTGAAAGCAGGTTTTCTGCTTGATCTTAAACATTCTTTGTATCAGAGCCCTCATCAGAGTGCTTCTTGCTCTGAACTTTGTGCTGTAATTTGTCAGTCCTGAATGTCTCGAAAGGTTGTAGGCAAAGCTGTGGGACAGGAACTGCACGTGCAGGAGTGTCCCAAGGCAAATAGAGCTGCAGGCACTGGCAGCTCACAGTATTTAACCTCTGCAGGGAGTTGATTGATGGACATTTAGCTACAGTCACAATAAATAGGACTTTTTCATATAACTAAAACTGATTATGGGAAGAGAAAAAAGTGAGAAGGGGAAAGAACAGGGGAAAACGCCACACAGTTACCACTGCTGGTTATCAGGACTTGCAATTTACGTCCTGTGAAAAACATGGGGAAATAACTGAGAGTCAGGAGGAAAGAGTTACTGGCCATGACATCATTAACTCAGTTAATATAAAATATTATATGCTCACAATGGGAGACTTGTCTGTTGAGCTGCTGGTAAAGGGGGTAGATTCTGCCTGGTATGAAATGACATGGTCCCACTTTGACATGTCAAAATATTTGCTGGCCTTTTGTGTGGTTTTGTCCAGACCAGGAGATCCTCAGTTCTCTGAGGTAGGTGTGACCTTTTCCCCTTAGCCTTTCTGGTTAAGATACAGGAGAGAGGATATAAAACTTATTGTAGGATGCAAGGAGCCTGAAGACACTCAAGATGAAGTTTCCAAATCCTTTTGATGCACTGTTGACCATTTTCAGGCACTTTTTCTTTTCCCTATGTTCTGAACTCTGAGCTATTCATTAAAAGGGAAGAAAGAAAAAGCAGTTCTTTCTAGTTGAGGCACTTAATCATGTTTGGAAGATCTGCAGATGCAGCCCCTGAATGGCCTGTGGAGTCGGAGGCTGGGCTCTCCCCGGGGGATATTAGCGGCTCATTGTTCGCACATCAAGCTTCCGTAATGACGAGTGGGATTATCAGAGAAAATCCCCTGTGCACCACCGAATCTGAACTCGTGGCTCTCTTGCCTTTGCATTTAGACTCCAGTTCACAAAATAAAACAGCTGGATTAGCACAGGCAAGGCCAAGTTATCTGGGGGAGGGGTACGTCACGTCCTGCGAGCAGAGCAGGCATGGCCTGAGCAGCATTTCAGGGACTGTCTGACTCTGAGGTTGTCTTGGTTTGTGTGGGGGAAGGTCTTCACAAAAACGTCCTGAATAATGGTTGTTTTTAGAGTTCCTGTCAATGGTCTCATATGACGTGTACAGTACAACTTTCCTTCTGAAATTCAGTGTGCTCACAACCGCCCATGTCCTGGCCAGTGCTAATCGTAATCACTCATTAATTGACAAACGGTGAGGGAAATTGGTAGCCTGCTGTAGAATGAAATGTTCCATGGACATCTGGAGTTAGATGCATGTATCCAAGGGGTGTGAAATGAGAAAGCAATTGTCTGTGTCCCCAGGGAGCTGTAACCCTGTCAGTAATATTTTTTGTCCAGGGAATGTAGCAGGAAGGATGCCTTCTCCTTGGAAAAGTATGGACGGTGTTGGTATTGAGGTAAAGGATTCTCCTACCTACCCCGTGAGGGGGTGAGAGCTGAGGACACAGTGTCTTACTCAAGGCTGATGTGAGTGGAGCCACCTGTCCCATCAAACATGGGCAGGAGGTGGCTGGGCAGGTATTTCACTACCTGAAATATCAACCAAGCTTCAGAGTTTAAAAATGTGTCATTTTCCCTCCACAACGAGAATTCCAGATGCATTCCCACCCCATGATTTCCAGTTAATCTTCCACTGGCTTATGATTTCTGAGGAGCTATAGATTGAATCCAGGCATGCTAACGAAGCTGAATTTCTGAGTGGTAGGAGTTTTTTATGTTTGTTTATTTGTTTTAAAGTAATTTTTTCCATTGAAACCCCTTCAGTACCAAAGGGTAAATGGATTCTTGGGCACTAATTTAAGATATTGCTATTAGTAATAGCCTAATGCTTGCTGTTTGTCAAAAGCTGAGAATCAGCAATGATGAAAGATGAGAACTGCCCCAAGTTTCTTGGCAAAAGTGATGGAGGCAAATATTTCAGAGGTCATTTCAATTCTGAAATTTGCTTCCTCGGAGATTGTGCTGTGGTAACATTTGCCTTCTAGATGTTATCAGAGAAGCACTGGAATTTCATAGTAACTGAAATGAAAGACTTTTAGGATGTAGAGTCTGGCTGTTGGAGATATCCCTGTCCTGCTGTTCTCATTAACCTTGCTGGTCTTACAGGCAGTCACTGTGCAGTCCAGGTCCAGCATTTCTCAGTCAACATTTTACATCTCAAGGTCAAAATGATTTGGTTGTCCCCATTCGCTGATAACACGCTTGACTCTTGTCCTATCTGTTGGCTCTTCAATAAGCTTATGTGGTTTGGGTTTTTTTTTTTTAAAAACAAACATAACCCCAGCCTTGCTTGTGCATTAATTGACTTTGCAGGTTAAATAGTGCTCTCTCATTTAACAGAAATGCTCAGGAGCGCTGAGAGACCATTCAGAGCAGAGCCCTCTGTGGGCTTGGAACAAACTCACAGCTACAGCAGGACCTGCCAGGTGGCAGCTTCTGCAGCCCTAAACATTCCCTTTTTTTGCATGGGAACAATGGAGACTCTGAAGAAATGCTGCATTGGTAGATGCTATAGCTCAAGGGCAGCAATGTAGGAAAACAAATACCTTTTAGGTTTTCTGTGCACCTTTTGATACTATCCTAGTTTTAATGTTGCATAATTCTTGCACAGCATAAAACTCCTGTTGATTTTGGCTCTTAGATAAGTTCAGCAATTCCAGATTTGTCCCCTGCTCCTAGTCTTGAATTCTGACCTGTGTCTTAGTGGGTGGAGCAGGAAGGCTGTACCCAGGCACTGGTAGGAAATTTATTTGTGCTTTTTCTCAGCTAAGCTGAATCTGGCAGCATCGTGAGAACAGCTTTTGATGTGTTGTGCTCCTGCAGTTGGTGCCTCTCCTTGGGGTATCTTGGACCTCAGGCAGAAGGAATCGAAATATCTTTTCAGTGGGAAAACAGGGCATGTATGGAAGCCTTAGCTGGGAGAATGTCCTTTTGTAGAGGCTGTGAAAGCAGGTGGCCTGTTCTCCTAGAAGCCATCAAGTGGCTGCCCTGATCCCAGATCAGAAATGAAGTGCCTGTTTCTGTGAGCAGGTGGAAATACCTCAGGATATGGTCAGACTTCCAAGAAGTTTCAACACCTACTTACTCTGTTTCTTTCCTTATCTCCCTCCAGCAATCATAAGTCATGTGGAACACCTTTTTTCATGGGATTGAGCCGCAGGTTGAAAACCCCTCTGCAGCAGATTGTGAGCAGGTTGCTGCTTTGACTTTTCAATTTATATCACTGAAGACAAATTTTATTAGTAAAATCTTGGGCAACTCAGCAGTGGATTTTTAGGCTCTGACTGGGTGCCTGGAGCTGCATTTCTTTGAACTGTCTTCTAGAGGAACTGCAGCTGTATAAATGGATGAAGACTGTGGAAAGAAACTATAAATATGGCTTTATTAAGGTGGGATTTTAAATCAAAATGACTTTTTGAAATATTTTAATGAACCTTAAAAACTATTTTGCAGTTCTTTCCAACAGTTATGTTACTTTTCAGCAATGGAGGAGGAGGGGGACCTTAGTGAGGGAACTGTGGCCATTGCATCTGTGGCAGTGGATGGGGCAGTGCCTTTTCCATGGACTTGGCTGGACAGAAACTTAAAATGTCCAGAGGCTAGAATGCCTCTTCTGCTACTAATTTTCATGGTGTAAAGTGTAGCCAGGTTTCAGAGGGATAGAGAGATAAGAGATACCACTGGGATGGTGTTGGGGAGTGAGGAATTTGGGGGCATTTGAGACATTTCCTGTTGCCCTGCAGCTTTTTCAATGGGCAGTGGTAGATTGTGCTTTACCAGGAATGTGACAAACCCACTCAATAGATGTTTCCTTGCTAGAAGTAAATTTAAAAAGATTTAGCACATAAAAAATGTGCAAGCATAGCTTGGTGGTGGTTTAGTGCCTTCTATTCCCCTCATGTTCTTGTCACAGAGAGTTTAGGATCTTTACTTAAGTGCACATGGCAGAATTCCCCAAGCCACCTGGTACTTGGTGTTGGCTGTCCTGGGAGTCAGTCATGGGCTCAGTAAGCACCACTGAACTGTGCTTCCTCAGCAGCTGGGAGCTATGAAACTACAAGTTGGGGCTTTACATCAGAAAAGACTCATCCATTCCAGCTTAAACACACATCTCCACGTCCCAGTGACTCCAAACCTGGCTTCAGTGAACTCCAAAGGGACTTAAACTGAAACAGACAGAGAGTGGAGCAAGGGATAGGTGGAGGGGTATGAGTGGTCATTGGAAAGTCAGGGCTAAACCTCTGGCAGTTCTTTCTTGCTTATTCTCCACCATAATACCATGTCTTTGAAGAGAACGCTGGGCAAGGTTCCTCACTGAAGGCCAAGGCCATAGCATGAAGGAAATAATTCAGAAAGCTTCTCAGCAGTATTCCAGAGTGTAGGAATGGCTGTGATGGAAGCAGTTTTCCTCTGGGTGTGTGCACATGTACACGTCTGTGTAAATGAATGTGTAAAAGGAAAGGCACTGGAGTGCATCATCCAGAGGTGGTCTGAGCTGGGATTTCCACTCAGCAGAGCCTGACATGGGGAGGCTTTGTAGCAACTACAGTGTTCTGTTTGGGGAGGCAGAGGTGTTCCAGATACACGGTACCATCATGGTAAAAATGTTTTTGGCACGGAGGTAACCACCTCTCTTTTAATTCAAGTGTCACATTTTACCCGCTTGCAGTTTCCTGCTTGTATGTTTTGGCTTTTGCCCAGCACCTCGGGCTATGTGTGTTCATCTGGTTTTGATAAAACATTGAACTTAGACAATACATCTTCTTGGACATTTCTTCCTGTTAGATTCAAGTGTGATACAAAGCAACCAGTACTTGATCAGTAGCAGACAGTGTTTTTATCAAGCATTGTTGGATGTTCATTAGCCATGAAAGGACTGTAGAGAAAACTTGCCACAGGACAGGCTGGTGCTTCTCCGTCCTTAGCCACCTCAGTGGCTGCCTGTTGGGTGCTCTTTTGAAGCCCATGTTCACATACCAGGCTACAATATTCAAGTTATTTGGCTGGTTATCTTGCCTCTTTTACAGTCTTGTTAGCGTGCTAAGAGAGACAAAAATGTCCATGAGGTATTGAACAGTGGCAGATGAGTAGGAGTAGTAACCTAATTAAAAATCATCTCCTCATCCTGACATTTACGTAGCATTTGAGAATGCAGTGCAGTAAAATGTTGGGTGAAAAGATGAATAAAAATGGCATTTCTCATGGTGTGCCCAAGGAGCACATGTGACCTCTGATATGACTGTAAGTCACTCAGCCCCTTGATGTCCCACTCAGGACTTGATGTCCCTGATATATGCAAGGGAAGGATGTAGCACATCCATGTTTATTAGACGGTGATCTAAAACATGAAGAAAGGCATTCATCTCACTGAAGTTCATCTGTCTGCCTGTCTTCTTTTCACCAGTCCCCTGGGCTCCCGTTGGAGGAGGGAAGGTGGAGTAGGAAGAGGGAGAAGGAGGAATATCTCCAGAGCTGAGCATCCCTGCCTGATTTGCATGCCTGGCAAGCACACCAGAGGTTGCAGTGTCACCACGTGATGTTAGTGGTGCTCAGTGAGCTTGGGATGGCTGCTGTGTCCCTGTGTTAGCACCATCCCTCATGGAGAAATTGCCTAAATTCCAGTCCCAGGGGAGTTCTGCCTTCCAGCAGGGCACTGCCCATGGCCTGTCCTGCTGCGCTGGGCACAGGGGCTGCTGCTGGGGATCCCTGGTGTTGTGCCAGGAGAGCAGCTCCCACAGCCCTTCCCATGGTGCTGATTGTCAGTGCTGGCACACAGTGTCCAGCTCACAGCTCTTCCAGCAGGAGGGAGATGGGTGACACTCCTTGGAAACCTCCCGGGTAAGCTGGTCCTCGTGCTGTTGGGAAGCCCAGGGAGATAAAAGACGCTCGGACTTGCAGAGCACCGTTGTCAGAGGCTTTAGCCTGACCTCAGGCTCTGACAGACGTGTTTATCCAGCATGAGGGAGGCTGGAAGCACCACACAGACCTCTTTGTTCTCAGTTTTTTATCTCTTTATGTCTCATCTCCCTTCCTTCATCCGGTGGACCGAGATGAAAGTTGTGTGCACCCCTCTGCAAGCTTCCTCAGAGATCCAATTTAAATACCTCATCCTTGGAGCGTATGGGAGGGTTGAGCCATGGAACCTATTTCACTGGAGGGTTACAGTCCTGGAGCTTTTTTTCTGTCTTGTTTCTGGGATTATGGATATTCAAAACTGAGACTGAACACTTAAACTTTTATGGGAAAGGCTGGTAGAACTTAATGTGCTCTTTGGTTTTCAGCAGATTTTTGCTTAATGTGGAACTGAGTTTTGCCATCTTGCTGCAATACTATATCCAATAAATAAATGCAGTAGAATCCCATTTAATTTGTATGAGTTGCACCCCCTAAAATCCTCTAGGCTATTTGAACAGATTACAAGCCAAACCCCAGAGTTTTTCCCTAATTTTCCAGCTGTGCAAATCCATCCTTGGTTATGAAAAAGACTAAGTCTCATTATACATTTTCTGTCTCCTGTATCTTGACCAATTTGCTAGAATAATCAACGACCTGGTTCTTGGAATATTGTAACTAACAAGTGTTTTTTTAATCACATCTTAATCCTCAAAGGCAAGAGATAACTCTCAAAGTAAGAGCTGACTGTAGGTTTCTCAGTGACACTGAAATAGCTGATAGACCCTCACTAAATCTGTCTCCAGGTCCAGGGATTTGAAGGCAGCTGACAATGTTCATTAATGATATGTAGGATGAGGGGGAAATCCAACTTACACTCCCTGTATTGGTTGTTGTGATGATTGAAATGTGGTTTTATTTTTGCCTTTGTCACATGTACATGGAAAAGAAGAAATACATAACAGAGGTTCCATTTTTTTGAAGCGTCACTCATCTGAGCCATCTCCGGTGTAAAAAATGAAGTTGCTTTTACAGAAACCATACAAAACCATTGTCAGGGCTTATATGAAATACTGTTGTGTCCTAATAATAACTTCTAGCTGAAAAATCTTGGCATCCTGCAGCTTAGGAAAGGGTTTTAAAATTCACCTTCAGTTTTTGGGCAACAGGCAAAACATGTGGCTCTGTTTAGGAGCTATTTTCGTTAAAGCTTGACAATACAGGATGATAAAATACAGCTGCATTGTTTAAACTTTCAATTTAATTTCTGGTTTGGGTCCAAGCTGTTTCATCAATATGGCGCCATTCATTTCAAAACAAAGCCCTTGGAAGGGTCTCCATTACCCCACCATTGATCAAGAGGGTGTTAAAATGTAGAGCCTAATTATGTTCCTGGCCTGTTTGGAATTCCAAAATTGGATTTTTATAACTGTCAAATTTGCAATCAGGGTAACTTTCCATGACAATTAGTCAGAATTATTAGTGCTCTCCTTGCCAGGGATTATAACTAATGGTGGTGGCTCACTTTTCAAGGCTCAGTAAGCGTCAAAGGCAACATATATCTTACAGAAGAGCCATTTGACTGCAAGATTGTCTGCGTTGAACTGCACCCCTGCCTCTACTACTGTTACAGTCATTTTTATCAGTCCTCCAGGGCTGAGTTGTGGCCACAACCTCTACTGCAAGCTCTGCGCATAGAATTAACCACTGGGTTCTGCCTTGTTGCAAAATGGGCTTCAAGAAATAGTGACATGAGGAAGCTCATCCTTGAGTATTTCAATCAAGCTTACCTTGGTGAGGGCTGGTACTCAAAAGGCTGCTGATTTTGGTCAGTTATTGCTTTGAATCTTTAAAATGAGCCAAGCATAAACATCTGTACAACCTGTCTGAGGAAGGCTAAATCCTCTCAGCCGGGTACCTGACTCGCAGCTAAAGCTCCTGTCTGTGTGTAAGGCTGAGTTTGTGCTGAACTAGAGGTGTTTGCCCAGGTGGGAATTCCTTCTTGGTACAGCCCTACAAATGTTATATAAAATATTAAAGGGAAAAAATAAAGAAGGAAACAGTTACAACAACAAGCAAAGCCAAACCCAAAGATGTAGTAAAGCTGAGGTATCCACCCCGTGCTGTCTTATGCAGTACTTTGCAGGCACGTGGTTCTTAAGCCCAAATGCTGATGCATGAGGGTGTTTGCTCACAGAAGAGCAAACACTGGCAGAAAAGAGCAAACACTGACCCTTGCCTCCTGTGCAACATCCATTTTGGAGGCATCTGTTCAAGATGCAGATGACCTTCTGTTGATATCAACAGATTTTTGTCAGCAGCTTCAAGCTTTAGTTGGAGCACTAACCCTGAGAGCTGCCTGACTGTGGCAGGCAATGACCACGTCTTCATCCTTGCATTAGATAAACGAGCCCCTTCCCAGGGACAGCTCAAACCACCCCTCCATGTGCCTGCTCCTCCTCCCGCCCCACGCTGCCCTTTCTGTCCTGCTGCCACAAGTGGAACTGCCGCCTGGTTTAAGGAATTGATCTCCTTGAAAAATAATCAATTGCTATTTTCAGATTGGGTTATTTTTCATCTTTCTCCTTCTTGTCTGGCAGAGTGTCCATCCATGAAGTGCAGACACCCATTCTAAAAGCAAAGGTGGCAACTCAAACCAGTTAAACCTAAACACAAGTGCTGGTGTCAAACTATCACCTCTGGTTTTCCCCAGGCAGCCAGAGCCTGCCTTATTCTCTTAGGACATCTCTTTTTCTCTTAGAACATACTTTTTTTTTCTTAGAACATTTCTTTCTCTCTTAACACACCTAGAACATCTCTATGTCCACTGACACGTATTTACCTGGACAGTCATGTGATTGTTTTTGACAAAAAGATCTGGAATTTAGCTTTATTGATACAGGTTCCAAGTTGCTCATACCCCTAATCCTGCAGAACATTTGCCCTGGAAGAAAGAGGGATTATACTCAATTTTCCTTAATTAAATCAACCTAAACTAATTGTCAGCTAATAAAATAGTGTTGGTCAGCTCATAAAACAGAAATGAAGATTAAAAGAGCAGTTGCCATGAACAGGTGGTAACTCTGTTTCCAAGTTAGACCACATTACTCTCTGGCACAGAATCTCTGAGAATACATCATATTCCAGTTTTTTTCAAAAAAATGTTTATGAAACTTATAAAATATAGAGCTCATTTTATAACCAATTTTGTCTCTCACCTGCCAAGAGCAGTGGGGGTTGAGCCAGCACAAGGCGGATGCAGAATTTTAGGCAGATGTCCAGAAATGGATTCTCTGCACAGGGCTGTGGAATACATTTCTACCTTTGACTGGCCTTTCTGTTGCAATTCTTGAGATTTAGTTTTTTCTTTCTTGTTGCTATTACAGAAAAGACCTAGTAAACTTTTTTTTTTTTTTTTTGGTCATTGATCTTGACCTGACACTGTTGTGCAAAGGGAGAAACTTTCTGTTCTCACTGTGGATGCTGCTCTAGATGGATCTTGAGTTAGTTAACAGGATCCCTCTGGATTTGGCCTTTGGTATTTTTGTTGACTCTGCAGATCTTGCAGAAGGCATTAAACATTTATCTAATTTCAGCTGGAAAGGACTAAACTGGAATCTTTGCCTGCTTCTCAAAGTAGAAGCAGAACTTGGTGGTTTGAAGTTGCTGTTAATGATTGAATGATGAAAGAAAATTTATTGCATAGTGATTATTCTATTATTTGGATAAGAGTGCAAAACCATGTGGTTTTGAGCATTTTGTTATGGCTTGCAGGTAGTGCGGACGCTCTGTAGTGGGGCTGGGCTTCCAGCAGCAGAGACTTGTTGCATTGCCATTTTCTGTGACCACCCATTCCCAAAAATCTCATGCAGGATGTGCTTGGTTGATCTTATGTCAAGTCCTCAAACGTGAAAGACAAGATTATTTTTCTTCCCCTTCACTCACAATCAGTGTGCTGCACTGGTGCAGCTCCCCAGGCTGCACTGACAGTGCAAAGGGGAGGCTTCTGCCAGACTTGGGGTTAAAATGTGAAACTTGATTCTTGTTTCTCTGCACTCCTTTTGCAGCTGATGTGTCCTCCCCTGGCATGGGGGGCGGCTATTGTGGCCCACGGTGGCAGGTTTTAGGCTCTTTGAGACTTGGCTGTGCTGGTACCTGACCTGGATGAGAGAGCTCTGCCTCCTCTCAGAGGAGAAGGATAGGAGCCGGCCCAGCTGGATGTCCTGGGAGCTGGAGAAGGTGCTGGGGCTGCATCCCAGTCCTCACCTGCAATCCTGTGGCTGCTGTAGCCAAGGCAGGGAGCAGGGTGGGTGGGACTGGTTTTCTGTGAAGCAGGGCATTGCTGTGGCTTGCTGCAGCTTAAGGCAGACCTATAAAAAGAGGAAAGAGATTTAGACACCCATCACATCTGACAGGATCAGGAGCTGGGGTATCTGGAGGGAGGTTCCTGTGGGAGGCTGGGACTCCCCTGCCTGGTTCCTGCTGCAAAGGTGCTCCTGGCCATGCAACAGGAAGGTCTCACTCAGTAAATGTCATGTTTTCCATGTTTGCACTTAGGTGACGCTGTGACCCAGCCAGGCTGCCCTGCCCTAGGGTGTGTCCCAGATCCCTCCTGCCTGCTCTGTCCCCTGCATCCAGGGATGGGGCTGCAGCAGGAGCTGACATAGCTTGGAGCCAGCTGGCACTGGGGATGCAGGAAAGGCTGCGGCATGGCCATCACCTTCTCCCTACAGGATTTCCTAGAGGCAAACGCTGCTGCCTGGCTCCCACTGCTCGAGCTGGTGGGAGGAGCAGTGCTGTGAGCAGGGCAGCACAGCCTGTGGTTGCTCATCTAAGAAAAACCATGGCAGGAATTTATGGCAACGTCCCCTCAGGGATCTGATTTACCATGTCCTTGCTGAATGAGCATCACTGAATCCCACATCTTGGATTAAACTAGCTGAAAAGATTCCCCACACTGGCAATCCTGTGAAGGTCTTGGGGTCAGGTCCTGCTGAGGCAGGGTATCTTTAAGGAAAATGGAGTAAGATAGTGCTGGTGTCCTTTCTGGGCACTTTTCTGTTCATGCACATGTCCCAGACTTGCCCAACATTGTGAAAGCATCTGCTGGGAGTCACACCAGCAGTCAAGTCTCTATTTATTTCCCTCAAAGAATAGGTTTAGGGGGAATGGAACACTGACTGTGTGACAGGACTCAGCCCATTATCACTGCTTGTGTGCTTTAAAGCTCCAGCAGAGCTGGAGGCAAGTTAAAGCATCATCCTCCAAAAAAGTGTGTGTGGGCCTTGGTGACTCTTCGAGGGTCCCAAGGGACTCCAGACATTGTCCAGATTTGCACTGGTGTAAATGCACCGGCATCCCCCTTTCCTCCCAGTGAGGATGAGTAGGAGGACTGTGAGCAAGTTGGCTGCTCAGCTTCCTAGGCATTTGCATAAAACCATCCAGGACCCCAAACTAACAAAAACCACATTCAGAGCAATTATCTGATCTTGTTTGGTTGGTTTTAATGTGATGTTTCTAGACACTGGTACAACAAACACACTCTTGTAAACTCTTGTAACAGTTGTTTGCAGTTAGTATCTTCAAGATGGTTTTATGTGTGCTGATCATGACTAATATCCATCACTTCAGTGGGACCGTCACCCTCCGGTGCTGGGGGAAGTTTTTCCTACTAAGACAATTATTTTCTCAGCTTGTTTAGAATTTTTCTTTTTCCTTTTATTACCCTTTTATTCACAAAACACAGATACTGATTTGCTCATATATTGTGCTTTCCAGATGAAAGTGCTTTGTGGTTCACAGACTTAAATAATTAGGTCTTCATAGACCTCAGACTGGTTATAAAGGCAGTTGGAGTCGTCATCTCTGGTTTTACACTTGGAAACAGAAAAAGTCTGTAGAGGGAAGGTAACCAACCCAGCTGACAAGCTGTGCTTGGCAGAGCTGGGGGCAGACACCCCTCTGAAGTGTACTCTGTTTTTTGAAGCATTAGGAGATGTTGCTGTGCCCGTTCTGCTAAAAGCCTTCCCCCACCTTGATTCCATCTCTTCTTGTCACAAACATCATTTTTAGCACATGCACCAGCTGCTGGAAAGGAGCTGTGTTCTTCTCCCCATGGTTCAGCCAAAACAACAGCAGCTGCTCTCCCTCCTTGCACCTGGGACCATTTTTTCCCCATCATGTGTGATGGAAGCAGTGATTGCCGTTATCCCAAAAAACCACCCCAGATCCAGCCCCAGCCCCTTTTACACTCAGCCAGAGTGGGTGCTGCAGCCTGTTTCCTTCAGGAGGTTTGTTTGAGGTTGCATTTCTTGGAAGCATCGTCTCCAGAGGAGGCAGGGGCTGTTTTAGAGGCTGTTTTGGGGAGGGCGGTGTGTGCTGTGCCTGCCGGGGGGCCGGGGCTGCTGCTGGCAGAGGGGCAACGGAGGCGCTTCCATTCCTGACCAAGTATTGCTCGCCAGCTGAGTGAACTTTTCCTCTGCTGAGGCAGTGCTGTGCAGGGCGAGGTTTGACACGACCCCAGTGATAATTCCTTGTCTCCCCCCGCAGGTTCCTCTGGCCGCCAGCACGGGTCCTTTCCCAGCCGGGACCGTAAGTGGGCAACACGGGCTCCCCGCAAGGCAGAGCCCCAGAGCAGCTGGGGTGCACTCCTGGGGGAGGGGGGGCTGTGCCAGCCAGGGATGCCCTTTGCTTCTGGGGAGAAGCTGGTGGGAGGGGGAGGTCTGTGAGTCTCTGCCTGCTCTTTGCCTCAGTTTCCCTCAAGGATCTGGAAAAGGGAAAAGGGAGCTGGGAATGCCCTGCTTCTCTCTGGGAACTGCCCAGGCAGTACCCGATGAGCACCTGGGAAGGGCCATCCTGCCTTCACTTTCCTTCTTTTTGCTTGGTTCCCTGTCTGAGAGAGGACACCAGGCTCCTGGGGCTGTCTCAGGGTACCTGTTGTGCTGTCCTTCCTGTTTAAACTCATGCCTCTGTTTTCCTCAACCTCTCATGCTTCTCATCAGTCTTTGGGGTGGGATGCTGAGAAGAGCCACAAACAGGGTTACTTGATGAGGTGAGTACTCAGAGGGATGGTAGCTGTGGCCTTTTTTGCAGTTGCAGGCTCTCCCGTGAGGAGAGAGGTTCCTCAGCCGCTGGCATCCAGCAGCCTGGCGTCTCCTCGTGTCTGAGTGTGTTGGTGTCTCGGAACAGCCTCCCCTGGGAAAACCAAACTGGTTTTAAAGATTGAAAGTGAATGAAAGCTGATTCGTTGCTTGCTGGTGCATGAACTGTGTGTCTCCAAACTGATGTTAAAAGTGGCTTGAAAGTTCTCTGGTGCAGGTGCAAAAGCCCAAACAAGGTTTTAAGCTCTAAAATGTATCTCCAGTGATGGGTAATCAATGAGAAGCAGGAATTTACATGGGAGTCTTTGTACCTGATGGCCACATGCAGGTTTTGTGGAAGATGAAAATCGTGGCACCTCGGAAGCAGCACATGCTGAGTTATCCCAAGTGCTGGGTTGTGAAGGCAGTGGTGTGACAGGGCATGAGGAGCTCTCACTGCTCTGCCTCTCTGCTCTCCTTGCTGAACACACACAGTGGAAAAATCCATGTCCCACAGCCCAGAAGCTCCTATGAAGCCTCAGATTAGGACAAGCCCCAGTCTTTGTGCCCCACCCTCTATGGAGTTGTGCTTCTTGCTGTAGCTGCAGTTCATCTCTGTGCTCTGCCCACGGTTGTCACAGAAATGCTGCTGATTCCTCATGGAATGGTTGTTCAGAGTGGGATTGGCCGTGGGTTCCAGGCACAGCTGGAGGGGTGGGAAGCAGCCAAGCAGGGCAGAGAGGGCAGCCTGGGAAGGATCTGTGTCGAAGCTGCAGTGCTGCATCCTTTGGGTGGGACTCTGAAGATGCCCAACACTGTTCCCAGTGCTCACTATGGAGACCAGAGGACATTTGGAGTGTGTAACAGCTTCCTTGAAATTCTTAGTTCTTACTGTATCAGGAAAAAAATCAATGTCTGAATAGAGAAGCCAGCCCCAATCCTCCTGGGAGGGAAGGATCCTTCAGTCCTTGTTTGTATCCTCATTCTCTTTCCTGCTCTCTGCCGTGGTTTGGGTTGTTATTGCTTACTCCTCTGTTAACTTGGGCATGTCCTGGCATACAAATGCACTTTTACCACAGTGACCCTCATGTTGGAGCTGCCTTGTGGAGGAACTGATGATGTGTCCAAGGACATATGGGAAAGTATTGTGTCAGCAGAAATTATATCTACATTTTCTGCAGTCCTTATTACTGGTCCTGCCACAGACCACTCTTAGTTCTGGATTGTCTTTTTATTAAAGTGGTGATTTGTTTCCTTGGCCTAAAACTCTGTGCTTCAGTTTCTCTCTTGGTGGCTGTGCCCTTTTCATCATCTGTCCTGTTGAGTATCCGCAGAGAGCACGAAGAGTCCTGCCCTTGCACACCACAGCCCTTGGAGGGGGCAAGATACTAAATCATTTTAAAATGTGGTTTACTCCACTCTGCACTTTCCCTCACTTTTAAGGTTTCATCCAGGCAAAATCTAGTGATGCTGCTATTCTGCTGACATGGCAGCAGGTTAGAGAATGGGGGCTGGGTGTTCATGATGGTTCTGGTGGGTGTTTAAGATGCTCTGAACACCTCTCCTACAAAGACAGGCTGAGAGAGCTGGGATTGTTCAGCCTGGAGAAGAGAAAACTCCAAGGAGACCTTAGAGCCCCTTCCAGTGCTTAAACAGGGCTTATAAAAAGGAAGCAGAGGGAGTTTTTATACAGGCAGATAGTGACAGAACAAGGGGCAATGGTTTTATACTCAAAGAGGGGAGATTTAGATTAGGTGTTAGGAAGGAATTGTTCCCAGTGAGGGTGGGGAGGCCCTGGCTCAGGGTGCCCAGGGAAGCTGTGGCTGCCCCATCCCTGGAAGTGTCCAAGGCCAGGCTGGACGGGGCTTAGAGCAACCTGGGATAGTGGAAGGTGTCCCTGCCCACGGCAGGGGGGTGGAACTGGATAATCTTTTAAGTTCTCTTCTAACCCAAACCATTCTAAACTTCTACGATTTATAGGTTGGTTGGATTTTTAGGGTTTTTTTGACTGGGGAAGGAATCCTCCTTCTTGGCAATCTGGCCTGGAATTCCTCTTCTTGTCCGATGTTTGAAGGTTTCCTTCCATTATTTGATTTTAGTCATTTAGCTTCCAAATGATACTCTGATTTTAGGACGTGGGCTAAACCCTTTGGCAGTGTGGGGCCAGGCAGCAAGGCAGAGACAGTATTGCCTGAATGTGGTTATGGGCTTTTTCTACACCGTGGTGATCTGCATCCCAATACTTTGGGATTGTCACCTCAGGCATCTGGCATGCTGCCTCAGGAAAGGTGGGCAGGCAATAACAGTGTTATGTTTACCACTGGGAGGCTTTCAGAAGTGTGAGTTGCTGCTGTATTTCTGAAAGGTGCAGGAAGGGCTGTGTGTTTTCTTTCACACTGCAATGTTCCTCATGGGCTCCCGAGCACTGCAGTACAGAGAGATCTGCAGATGCTTCTGGCTGCACTCAGGCACTTCCAGCCCTTCCCAAGGTGGGTGTCTCTGCCTGGCCTTTGCTATTGGTTGTTGCTGAGGCTTCAGCCCATTAGAAACTTTAGTTTCAGGGAGTGAAGTGGAATTTAAACTATCTGAATATAGTCCTTTGTGTCAAATCAAATGATTTGTTGAAGTGAGGCCAGATTTGTGGGGAGAATCAATCTTTTTTATTAGATCAACTGATGTGGAAAAAGCAGACAAACTTTCAGGCATATTAACCCTTCTGCTTGCCTATATTTGTATTGCAAGGATGAAGAGACCTGTCTGCCAGGGGAAGCTGTGCTTTAGGCTGGGCATTCACTCTGTTCCTCGGTAGTCTTGGTCTGAACACAGGCGTGGGTGGTATTTTTGGGTGTGCTTGTACACTTTTTGGGGAGAAAGACTTGTGTCCATCTGTGTTTGGACACTAGATGTTACTACAGAACAAATAATGGGCTCTACTCTGCAGCTGACTCATTGTGCAAGTCTGGGGCTAATTACTGAATCCCTCTGTGCCTTGATTTCCATCTGTAAAATGTCACAGATGCCCACCATTCATAAATCGCTTTCAGATTTCCAGATGAGGTGCTGTGTAAGTGTAGAACAGCATTAGTTTATGCATATTGTGCTAGAGGATAATACAAACCACATGCAAGCAGAGGAGCCTCACAGATGTGTCTCCTTCTACTGCGAAAGCAAGGCCTGGGCTGATGATTTAGCACAGCACTAATTGGACTAAAATAGGAGATTGCTTTTGTACTGATGCAATTGTCACCATTAAAGTCCTCATTTACCAATGGTTCTTGGAGGTAGCCCGGTGCTTCCCTGTTGAGGAGAGCTGCAGTGCCTTGCCTTTGGAAGCACAGCAATTTACAGCAAACGCCGCCGTTTTTCCAGCAGCCCCCACGCCATCATTCCACGCCTCTGGAAAGGGACTGGCCATGGGTTAGTGGGAATGTGCATCTTGCTTGGCCTCCAGCTGCACTTAGCACGTTTCTGCTGGCATTTCCTAATCTCCAAGCAGAGGCATTTCCAGTGCCATTCCTGGGTGTTGCACACACAGGAATCCCCATTTATCGATAAGAAAAGCTGTTCCCATGGCTGCGGGCGAGTGAGTGCCTGGCAGCTGTTCAGCATTAAGTAAATTCTCAAAGTTTAAAGGATTTGTGGGCTGTGATGGTTTGGGTTCAGGCAATTAACTCTGGTGAAGTGCCTGAGAGTGTCTTGCAGACATGTTTCATGGAGAAAGATGAGCTTAAACAGTTAAGAGCTTTGATTTGATTAAGTGCCCTTGAGTTTCTGGATTGTGCTGTTGGGGCTAAACTCTCAGTGGGTACAAAACCTAGGAGTTCTTTGACTGCAGGAGAATTGTGGTCGTTGCTTCCCATTGCAATCTGGCCCTGTGCTTGTTTTAAAGTGCCAAAATCACCCCTGTTGCCAGCAGCATGACATGGTAGCAGGCACCAGTGACTGTGCATCAGCCTCTGAAGCTCGAGCTGTGTCATTTTAAAGCCCTGCTTGGGGCTTATTTGCCAGCGTATTGTTGCCTGGTGCTCCGAAGTGACTGCTGATGGTGTGGGGTTGGAGGGATGGAGGTGTCTCTGGAGGTATCCAGTTCCTTCTTGGTGTATTGCAGGCAAATTGCACCATTCTGGGTTTGTCCATTTTGGACTCGCTGGCTCTTCCCCCCGTTCCTCATCAGTGCTCAGAGGGAGGGTCAGAATTCATTGTCAAAACCTCCACAGCTGTAAGAGTAACATAATATTGAGGCTGAGTGCGTGGGGTGACAGGCGTGGGAGAGAAGATTGGCTGACACCCAGCCTTACCCAACGCTTGCCGTGTTCCAGGAGAAATCTCTCCAGATGCTGGGCCTTCATTCATGGGTCTAAACTTGGCATTTCAGGCATTTTTAAGGAGAGTTTCAAGGTGGAATCAGCTAGAACCTCAAAATGAAGCTCCTCAAACTGCCACCAGCACAAGGTCTCTTAGGGGACACGCTGTGCTGCTGACATCGGGTCGATGTCACAGGTCAGAGAAAGTGCAAATAGGCAAATGGTGGTTAAGGGCTTGGTCCCATCAGAAAGTGAACGGATCCCTAGGTTTGGGAAGTGTTTAGTGAGTTTTGGGTTCAAGCAACAGAATGCAGGAATCCTGGAAAACATTCTGATTATGAATATCCTTTGATTTTTCAATCTAAAATGAGTTGGAGGTGTAGCTTCTTTTGAAGAGTTAAAAATCTGAAGCTGAAACTGAAATGTGCCTGGCTAAGCCCAAGCAGATATTTCCTTTACTAATTTTTCTTCACCCAGAAGTTAACAAGGAAACAACAGAAAACAAACCCAAACAAAAAAGTCCTTTGCACAGCTCTGTGCTCACCACTAATGGGATGCAAGTGTTACCGTGTTCTTCACATTATGGAGACCAGAGGATGTGAGGGATTTGCTGGGTCCCCTGAAACCCCAGTGTCCCTAGGTGTCCTGGAGAACAAAATCACAGCTGCAGAGAAATGTGGAAAGGATTCCTCTTCCTGCTGCTCAGATCTGTAAGGACCACTGCAGAGCTCAGGGGGGTTTAGATAAAGGCCAGCAAGGGGTAAGGAGCAGCATTAGGCAGGGATGGTCCTTGAGGGATGTCCTGCACCCTTGAACCATTTCAGCCCAGCTTCCAAGTGCTCAATGATGGTCACTGGCTTTGTGCATGGCAGGGGTGTTGGATGATGGCTGTGGGGGCCCTTCAGAGCCCCAGGGAGGGAGGGAGGGAGTGGGGGAGAATGGACAAACCACGGTGGGGTGAACCTGAAGCTGAAATGCTGACATGGGAAATCAAACCTTTGCAAAAGTGCCCCTGGCAATAGTAATAATAACAATCATCATCATCATCATCATTGTGCATTTGCTGGAGAAAGAATGTGTAAACATATTATTTTGATGTTCAGGGAGCCAAATTCTTATGAATTCTGACCATCCTTTTCAGTGGCTTAAAGAGTTGTTTTCCTTATTGGTCTTTCAGCTGATTTTTTGTCTTGGCTAAAGGAAACCAGTGCTAAATGTTCTGGATGAGGAACAACTAGAGCTTGACTGAGCATCCTGAGTGTCACACATTTGTGGGTTACAGGGACTTTGTGCAGAGAGGAGGTGTCCAACTCTAGAGCTGCCCTGCAGCTTTGCAGGCCCAAGTAATAAAACTCAAAGCAGGGGTAGAATTTGAGGTCAGAAATCCCAACTGGAAACAAGATGCATATTTCCTATACAATGGTTAACTTTGGATGCAGTTCACTAACGAAACCTTGGTTGTCTGGCTCTGGAGTGTCTTTATGAAACACAAACCCCAGCTCAGCACACGTTGTTTGGCTCAAGACTGTGAGAGATTCCCTGACCTGTGTTACACAGGTGCAGAACCAATATTGTGAGAGTCCCTGCAGACTTCACGGTGAGCCTGATTCAAATGTTTCCTTTTGTCCTGTCTGCTTCCTTATTTCATGTTACACTGCTCTGTATTTTGACTGCATTTTCCCCCTGATTGCTTCTCCCAGCAGGGAAAAGCAGTCTGGTTTGTAAGGGATGTGAAGCCATCTCAGTGTGAGATGAAGTTTTGAGTGTAGTGGAGTTTCTGTGTGTCCTTCACTAGGGTCAGGTCCCATGAAGTCTCTCTCCGTGTCACAGATCATGACTGATCTGTGGGATTGAGGGAGAAATGAGTCAAGTTCAACCATGGTGGTGTCAGGCATGAGATTTTGGCGTAGTGAGGACTGGACCAGCTGTAGGAGGAGTGTTTTCCCCTGGCAAGGAGCCCCAGGCCCTCTGGACATTGTGCCCTCAGCTTCCTTGGCTGGAAAGTGTGTGGAATCCCTCTTTTAATCTGGGGATTTTTAATCTAGTTTAGATTAGCCCTGTCTTGCTGTGAGAGGTTTGTAGATACATATTGTTCATCCCACCTGTGTATCCTTATTTTCTGTCTTTTTATTTGCTTCGTCTGCTTTGCTGCCATGCCCTGCTACAGCTGTGAACCAGGGGAGGGTTGTTTGGTGCAGTATCAAAATTACTGAGCAGCCCCAGTGCCACCAACATCACTTGGAGCTCCAGGATCAGCAGCTCCAGTCAGCAAGGCTTTAGCAAACTCATGCTGGACAGGTAAATCTTTGTTTTCAGGGTGATTTCAGTAGGGCTGTGTTAGTGAAATGTCCTTGGTGCTTGTAAAAATAAAGATGATGCATTTCTAGCCAAAGATGTTGGATCAAAACCCGGCCATTCTCTGCTAAAGCTTCCTCTGGCAGATAGAGATGGATTGAACACGGATCTCACAGCTGATGGCTGCCTGTGAATAAATGATCCTGATCAAATTCCATGTGCTGATGGAGCATCAGCCTCACCAGCAGGATGGATCTCTTGTGGAAAAGCACAGATCCCCAGGCTGAGAGCAGTTACAGATGAAATTAGTGAGTGGGTGGGAGTGTGCATGTGTGAAATTTTAAATAAAACAACGTGAGTGATGTGAGCTGTTTAAGAATAGACCTGGGTGAATAATGGAGGCTTTCTGGCTTCATTTGCCAAATCAAAAAATTGGAAAGAAAAATGATTTGGGAGAATCTGAAATGGAAGATTTTAAGGTTTTGACACAGTGTAATAACTAAAATATGGGTTTGGGTCAACCAGAGTTGTTTCTTTTGACCCAAATTCAACAATTTACTTTCACTTAAGACTATTTAATTTGTTCATTTATTTTTAATTTAAGTGAGATTTGAAATATACTATTCAAAACTTAAGGCTGCAAACATTTCATTCAGAAGGTATGAAAAATCATTTAAGAAAAAAACCTCTAGAGATAATATTGCAAAAATTTTAAAAATTGCACCCTTTTTGTTTCCCACTTGAAACAATGTACCAAATTTTTTGTAGCTTCTTGACTGGTAGTTGTTACTCCAACAACTTAGGCTAACATGTATTTTCTTTTCACTCAGTTTTGCTGAGGTTTTTTCTTACAGACATTTCAAAATCACCAAATATCATGATAATGAAAAAACATTTATTGTTTGTTCATGAGGAAAAAAAAAGCCTTTTCCTCTTTAAGAAGGAAAAGAAGAAAGTAGACATGAAAATGAAGTATGAACACTTTACAAGCGGAAAAGGATCAGATAGCAGTTCTCATAAGAAAGGAAATCTGAGCTGCTTTTTAAAGATAGCCAGTAAAGTTAAGGGTAAAGGTTGTTATAATAGAGATATGAGAGACATTACAAATGGGGGAATTTTGGCAGTGATTGGGGTCTCGTAGCAGAGATGGTGAATTATCTGGAATGAAGGTAAAAAGGCAAAAATATTCTGGAGGTGTTCTGTTTCATATTGATAGGCAACCTAATAACTCACAATTTCCAGGTGAAGATAAAACGTTCCAGCCTGCAAAATCCTGATGTGAAAACTGTGGGAAAGAACAAACCCTCTTTGGTCAAAGAGACCATCTTTAATTTTCTCTGAGCTCCCAGTTCCTGATGTGTGAGATGTTCTAATTGTGCTGATGACCAGGCTGAGTGAGATGTCGTGGGGCTCTGCCAGTGCCGGTGTTGAAGCTGGATCACAGAATGGTCTGAGTCGGAAGGGACCCCGGAGGGTCACCCAGTCCAACTCCTGAGTGAACAGAAGGGCATGTGGTGTGTAAATACAGGGGTAAGGTGAGGCTGTGGCCAGGGTGGAGCATGCAATGTTTGCAGGTCAGCCAGAACACAGATTTTGTGCCGCTGGACATGTGAAATGTTGGGAAGAGGAGGCACTGAATGCAGAGTTCTTCTCTGGGTTGGGTGACTTGGCCCTTCTGTCCCAGCACCAGGGCTCTGACAGCCCCTGCCCAGCTGGGGCCCTTCCCTTGCCACTGTCTTTGCCAAAAGGGGAAGAGGAGGGGCAGCCACTGATCTCTCCTCTGTGGTGACCAGTGACAGGATTTGAGGGAACGGCTGGAGCTGTGTCAGGGATATCAGGGAAAGGTTCTTCCCCAGAGGGTGCTGGGCACTGCCCAGGCTCCCCAGGGAATGGGCACGGCCCCGAGGCTGCCAGAGCTCCAGGAGCGTTTGGACAGTGCTGCCAGGGATGCCCAGGGTGGGATTGTTGGGGTGTCTGTGCAGGACCAGGGGTTGAAGTGGATGATCTCTGAGTCCCTTCCAGCTCAGGATATTCTGTGATTCTGTGGTTTACAATGCACACAGCCAGTAAATACCAGGGCAGTAAACAGAGCAGTGGAGTCTTAATGATCCTACACTAAACAAAACTCAGAGAGCTTCCCCTTGCAGAAACATATTCTGCTCCAGCTTTACTTGGCCTGGAGCTGTGGCCAGGGTCGGAGCCCTTCCCTCCCGCAGCTCTCCAGACCTTTGATTCCCGAGCCTTTGCTCCTCAGACCGGAGGCTACCAGGTGACAGAGGCGTTCGTCCCCTCCCTGCCTTTCACGTGCTCAGACCCCGGTGCAGAGCTGCACACACAGCCCATTCTAAACAAGCACAATTAATAAAGCCTATCTAGCCAACATCTGACTCTCATTAGAGGAAATGTGTTGAAAAAACAGATCCCAGGTTGGCTGTGATTTATGGCTTGGGCCTGCTATCCTTCACAAGCACTGGCGAAAGCTTTTGCAAAGGGCCAGAACATAAACTACTTAAGGAAATTCAGTAACTATGTAAAAAGGCTGGAAGGGTCAAATCAGACAAATTAAAGAGAGGTGGAGATGCAAGCCCAGGCTGGCTGTCCCTCACTGAGGGCCACCTAGGTAGGCACAGGAGATCTGTGTTCGTATTTCTGCTGTGGAATTTGACTTGCAATTCCTTCTGTGCCAGTGTCAGAAAGTGTCACTGTTGTTTTTCTGGCTAAAGTGTGTGTATGTGTGTGGCAGTAAGGGGATGGAGGGGTCAGTGGTCTGGTGGTTTCTCTCAAGAGTGTCAAATAAAACATCTCTGGTGCATGGGATCCTGGGTCCTCACTGAGTTGATGGTGCTTCCTATTTCCCTTGGGAGTTTTGAGCTTCATCCTTTTCTCTTTGCAAAGAAGCATGGTTGACTGGGTGAATTTAGCTGACTTCCTCCAGATCTGCTCAGAGACTGCTCTGAACTTGTCCTGGAAGACAAAATGTTCTTCCAATTGGACCGTCTCGAGCTGTGTGTTACGGATTTGTCAGGGCAGTGCAGCCCGAACCGCGTCTGTGGTGGTGCAGGAGCTGCTCCGAGCAGTGCTGGTGGTGCAGTTGCTGCACAATCAGAGCTGCTGTGTTGAGTTTCATGGAGCTGCTGTTGCCTTCCCAGTGCTCCAACATGGGCTGTTGGCAGCTCTGGTTTGCTCCCCTGCCCTGGGGATAAGCCAGCTTGTCCTCTTTGTGCATGGCCATGCAATGGAATTGGTGGAATAGATGAGATGGAGAGGGAAGAGCTTCCAGGCAAGTTGTGTCACAAAAATCAAGTATTTCATTTGTTTCTCTGCGTATATGTTACATTTGGTCCTTTTTCATCCTTTAACCTTGGATCCTGTACCGGTCCTTTACATTAAGCTAACAATGGATGAAAGGAAAGTGAGCCTGGGAGGAGGGAAGTGTGTTGTTTGGAGTCTGAGCAGGTTGAAGCATGAGCTGCAGATGTGATTCTCATGTCCCCAAGCCTGCCTGCGTGCTACGCCCCATTGCATTGCAAGGTTGAAGTTTCTTGTAATAGCAAAATATGGTCTTGGAAAAAACTGGCTGCAAAGGCTTTATTTGTTTAAACAAAGGCTTTGTGATTCCAGAATTCTCTCCCCTTTCATATGCTATAAACCACCTCCTCCACCCCCCTTCTGAAACACAAATTTTGGAGCAATCCATCAAGAAAAAGAGAGACAGAGCCTTGATCCCTTGACTTCAGTTGAGCTGTGCAATTTATATCTACTGAGCATCTGGCTGTAGGGAAACCCAAAGCTCTTTTAATATTCTGCAGAGACTCTGGGTATACAAATGAGCGTGGGCTGTCAGAGCTGAGAAATGGGGCAGAGGTGCCAAGAGGTTTCCCTGCCATTTCACACAAAACTGACCTGCGGCCCCGTGGTGAAAGTTGGGCTGGTTCTCCTTTTACTGCCCTCAATGCCACTGTGATAATTGTGCTGAAATCATTAGAGCCCTGTTGGTATCAGGCTGTTGTCACACCTTTCTTCTTATGATTTGAGTGAGGAGTTCGAAGACTTGTGGGGCTTTCAGGCTTGGGAAGCTGAAGTGTGCAACTCTTTAATAATGAAATTATGCAAAGCAGGAGTGCCAGGTTTACAAAGCAGGAATGCCAGGTTAACAAAGCAGGAGTGCCAGGTTAACAAGGTACCTGAAGTCATCATTCCCTGCTTTCGGTCACTTACAGGGGTGTATCCAGACTGGAAGCTCAGGCACAGATCTGATGCCTTTTGGCAAAGCTGCAGCACTGGAGGCTCAGTCTTTAATCAAAGATGGGTTGAATGTAGCAACCTTTGTATCAGGGTTAAGGGGGTCACAGCTGGTACAGGGTACCTGGCTTGTTATTTTCCAGCATGTGAGGTCTTCCACGTCTCCTCTGCATTAGAGTTTTCCATCCCTCCAGTTGCATTCCAGTTGAGAGGAGGAATAGGAAAGGAGAGATATACTGGGACAGTAACTGCGAGACATCGTGGAGACAGACTGGGTGTCACTGGATATGCTGGTACTGTCTCCTGTTCATTATCTCAATTATTTATCCTCCCTGCTGGAATATTTCTAAAACAAATCCTACCATGTGTTTTGAGGTTGGGATTCATAGAGTGAAATCACAACTCCTTTCTCAGAGTTTAGCTGGAAAAATACAAATCTGCCAGCTAGGAATAGAAGGGAAATAAACTGTGGTTCTGTGTAGCAACAAGTGATGGATTTCTGCAGATATGGAAAGCGTCTGCTCTGCAGTCCCAGGTCAGAGAGTGTGTGCATTTGCCCCAGTGTTATATTTGTTCCATGAGAAATAATGATGTGAGATTCTCAAGCTCTTTTTAATAACACGGATTGCTTTCACCCTGATCAGAAAATTCAGCTTCACAGTCCCAGGCCTTGGAACCACCAGCCATTGAGATTAGACACTAAATAATTCAGTGCACCATAGTTAGGGAAGATATTTATTAGCTTGATTTGTCACCACCATTCTCAGGCTTTCTGCAAGGACAGATGTGGACCTCAGACCTTGAACAGTCCCTGGTGTGCAGTGAGGGAGCTTTGAATGGAGTGTCTGACACTGCAGCCCTGAGCATTCATCTCTGCCTTTGAAAGCCTCGTCTGCCTGTTGGTCTGATAAATAAATGTCACACGGATTTGTTGGCAGGACTATTGCCTTAGTAAGGTTTTCTGCATTAGGATATCCACTTTCTGGATTATTTAAATGTCTTTTGGGCCCAGTCTAAGTACCTCGGGTGTGGATCTGGGTTTCCAGGCATTTCACAACAGAAAGGATCAGAGATCAAATCCAGCTTGAACTTAAGTAGTTCTGTTTCTGATCCAGGCTGTGTTTTCTGCACATTTCAACATCACTGACATGAAAATCATATTAGTACAAATATCACATGCAGTGACACTGCTGGTTTCTCTCCTCTTCTGTCACTTTGTCCATTTAAATCAAACCTTTTCTGTTGGAAATGCACCTGAGAGGGCTCTTTGAGACATTCTTCAGGAGCAGAGAGAGCTGCTGAACTGGTGCTGTCCCTTTCTTTATGAGCTGAGCTCTCCAGAGGGACCTTAAATGGTCAGTCCATCTCAGAGATGCACAGAGATGGTTTTCAGACAGTTCAAGTCAGTCTGTTTAAACCTGTGGGAGTTCCTAATATGTGCAAGCCAGCAGAAGGGAGAATAGGACTCTGTATTTTATTTGCTCTGTAACACATCTGGTACATCTTTTGGCTCCTGGGAGCACTGGATTTATTCAGTCTTATCTTTCTGTGGGGATGAGCAAGATCAAAAGCCTGAAGCCAGTTACATACAGAAACCAATTCCCTGTTTTACACACCACAAGCAGATCCAGACCAAACTAGACTCACCCATTTCCTTCCCCGTGGGACAGTGCACTTACGGCGCTTGCATGTTCGTGGGTCAATTCAAGCCAAAAAATATTGCCCAAGATCTATTGCAGAGAATAAAAATAAACAAATGTTATTTTCTGTTGGGTAAAAGTATT
Source organism: Edolisoma coerulescens (assembly GCA_013397115.1). Taxonomy (NCBI): domain Eukaryota; kingdom Metazoa; phylum Chordata; class Aves; order Passeriformes; family Campephagidae; genus Edolisoma; species Edolisoma coerulescens. Next base: position 1,260,886 of record VWZW01007303.1, on the reverse strand, counting down.
GACCTGTGCGGAAATCCCTCCATCTGAGTGTTCCTGAATCATCAGATGCTTTGTCTGCAAAATGTTGTGTATTATGAGGTGGAAGATCTATGTCTGGCTCCTTTGAGAAGCTACATAGCTCCTCATAGAGGGCCAATGTGAGAATTCCTTTGCAAAGTGGATGCAGTGGGTTGCTGTTAGCACTCAAACAATCTTTTTAACCTATAAATCACCAGGGTCCTGTTCTTCCAGGACATGCACTCAAATCTTTATGTATCTGAGAGCCATCAGGGCATGCCATGTGCTCCATAAAGCCGGCAAGTGTCTGGGGCTGGAGACTGGAGAGGTCCCTTGGGTTCCTTGTGCCACAGGGGACAAGGCTTGTTAGGGGGGACAGCGGAGTCCAGGGGTTGGGGTGTTGTTTACTGAGGCCAAAATCCATGTTCACCCATTCCTTGCCATAGGGAGGCTTTGGGTTTCCTCAGCATCCCCTGCATCATTGCAGCCTCAGCCTCAGCTGCACCTGAATGGTCTGTTACGGGCTCAAGAACTACAGGTCAACATTCCCAGCCCTGTGGAAACACCAGGATTAAATACTTCTATGGCCAGTCAATGAAAACTGGCTCTGGCCCTTAAGGAGCACAAAACACACAGAGAGATGTATTTCTCCTCTGTGGGACATGAGATGTGATTCACCTGAATATGGATGGTTTATCCTCTGAAATGCTTCATGCTGCAAATCATTTTCCCTTTCTGAGAACTGCTGTGCTTCAGAAGTCATGAGAGGTGAGTGGTCCGGTCTGGAAAGCTTCTCTGAGAGCTGGGAGTGGGCAGTTCCACTCTGCTGCAAAGCACTGGGAAAGTGCCTTGTTGATTAAATCTCTGTTCAGGGCTTTATCCTCCTTCACTCACTTTAAAATTGCTGAGATGAAACCAGAGGCAAAGCAGCAGGCCTTCTGTTTAGATAAGGAATGTCCTTTGTGTGGAGCAATCACTTTAACCTGCACTCAGAGCTCATTCTGGCGATGTTTGTTATTGCTGAGGCCTCCTGTCAGGACTCCTTTGGTGGCTGCTGACTGTCTGCTGCTCCTCTGCAGCAAAGTGAGATGGAAACCACTTCATGCTGCAGCTCTGGGCTGCATCAGCCCTTGGATCTGCCTTGGATTTCCTGGCTGTCACTGAGACGGGTGCTTTGTCTCATTTGTCTGGGAGTGGTAACAGGGCCTGGGAGCCCAGGGATGGAGCAGGACTCCACAGAGATGGGCATTTTGTGTATTCATTGCTTTCCTTGGTATTTTAGCAGGAAAATAGTAGAGGAGCAAGTATTAAATGGAGTGGTAGTTGTGCAGCCTGGTGTCCTGTGAGGTGGGAGCATGTGCCACACCAGCTTGCACCAGTGGCAGGACAAGCGTCTCTGCCTATGACAGCAGGTCATGCTTGTTGGCACCATGAAAAGTCTTAGAACTGATTTTTATTTCATCTGCCTTCTACATATTGGGAACTTAATTTCACACCCTGTCCCACTAAACATCCCCAGACAAGGTTCGTGTAACGTGGCTGTGGCTGGTGACCTGTGCAGCAGATTTGAATACTTATTTTCCATGTGCCTTGGATCAAAGGGATCAGACTGAAGCTGTGGATGAACACACACAGTACTTGGCAGTTTGATATCACCGTGTTTTGTTCTCTCTAGAATGCATGAACTGCACGAGGCTCGCGGATATGACCGAGAGGCTGAACACGCTGGAGGCCAAGGTAAGGACCTGCCTTTATTCTCCTGTTTGACGAAAATTGCCAAGAGTTTCTGGTGACAAACATGTTGAGTTGGCAGGCCTGCAGAGATCAGCTGTCTGTTCCTCTCTCCATGGCAGTGGTTCTGCCCCAGAAAATGAGACACTGTTTGCCTCTAGCCCTGCTCCTTCCCTTCTCCTTCCCATGTGGCTGCATCCCAGCTCCTCCAAAATAATGCTCAGACCTCAGAAATAACGTGCCATGTGTTGCCATCATGTTTATTTGTCACTGTTTGCCTGTCACACCTGCCCTCCCTCTGACCTGCTGTGTTTCTTCCAGTGCAATCCAGACCTGCTTTTTTTATCCCTTTTCTGGAGGATGGGAGGCTCTCATGCATAGTTTTGTGGAGACAAATATTAGGGGGAGACTTTCACATTGTGGAGGGTTTTTTTTCCTACAAATCGTTTTAATTTCTACCTACTGGGATTCAGATAAATTGTTCCAGTCTAGCAACAGAGCAGCTGAGTCAGCATTCCCCTTTGATCTGCAGTCCCTCATGTGACAGCCCACTTCTGGCTGTTGCTTATCATGCTTTGGTCCCTTTAAGGCATTTACTGCTGTTATTATTCATTAACTGATGCTTATCCATGACATCAAAGAATTTAGGGAGAAACCTTTGTGGAGGGAGGTGATGGTTGTGTGATGTTTTTGAGGCCAGTACATGATATTATGGTAATTGGGGAATTGTTTGTGCTGAAACGAAGTCTGGAGCCTCCTCAAAGGAGGAGGCTGTATTTCGCTACAGGAAAATGAAGGGGTGGGGGGAATGAAATTCTGGGGAACAGAATTGTTCGAGTGGAAACAACTAGTGTAGTGCAAAGGACAAAAGGGAGCTGGATTGTTTGTCTGAGCAGCAGGAGCTGGCAGGTGAGTGTGCTCTGGCAGGGCAGGAGAGAGGGGCTGGTGAGTGACCCCTGTGTGTGCAGTCCTGAATCCAAGTGAGACACGGGACTGGCCTCAGAGAGCTGTGAATCAGCCCTTCCCTCTCAGGCTGTGGCCAGCTGTAACTTTCTTTGCTTTCCAGGATTTTCTCTGTCTGGCTCACTGGAATAGGACAACCAGAGACTGTCCTGACATCACTCCACACTCTGCTGGCTTGTGCTGCTCAGCACTTGTGTGGGTAACAGTGTGTAAAGGCTGATGGCAACCTCAGCTGGGGCCTGGCAGGACTTTGGGGAGGGGGAAGGAGGTTCTACCTGCCCAAACCCCTCGGGAAGTCAGGCAGAGTGTGTCGTGTCTGATTTAGTGCTGCACTCGGGTAGTTTGTGTTGTTGCTGTGATGGTTTTCCTTCTGACTTCCCTCTGCTCCCACACAGATCCAAGCTGGGAGCAAGGCTCATCAAAGGGGTTTACTTTTACAGAGGAAAATGAGTTATTGCCTTCGTTTTTGAAGTCCTAAAGCCCATGTCTCTTCAAGGAGACCTTCTGCAGCACAGCCCAGCAAGGTCCTTATCAATCTTTTGGCTTCCACTTTGTTTGAAAAGCTGTGGATGCTTTGCAAAAATTGACTGCTATGAAACAGAGAGTGAAGCAACAGTACACGACTGCTGGTGCTGTACACAAGAGAAATATGCTGATTCCCCTTTTTTTCAAGGTTAATTTAAGTTCAGTTTGATCTATGTAGCAATCTGATGAACTCAGTTGTTATTATTCAACAATAGCCAGCATCATTTAAAAGGTGCTTACGTTTGTTTGGTGCTGTCTGCATTCCTGCTCTGGGTTTTGGAGAAAGATCCCTGTTTTGCTGGATGATCTGGATGTCCAGTTGTCGCTCAGCTCTCTAAACTGTCTTCTTGTAATGTCTCATTTCACCACAACAACCTGAAGCTGTTTTGAGGAAGACAGGAGGGATGGCATGGGCACACACATCTCTGCCAGTGCCAGAGGCTGTTTCCCCCTGGAATTTTGCAGGTTTGTTCTGCAAAGGCAGATGTGGAATTTCATCCTCCCTGTGAGCAGAGCTGGATTTTCCTGCCACAGTCCTGCTCCCTCTGGAGACAGCTGAAGTTGAGGCACTTTGCTCCTTTTGCTCTTTTGAATTTCAGCCCAGAATGACCAAGGTGAACTCAGGGGATGGCAACAGGCAAGACCAGCCTGTGGTTTCCTCTTTCCCCACCCTCTTCAGCTTTTATAGCAGCCTCCCTAAAAATGGGGATATAACCAGCAATGGTCTCATCTTTCTTATTACAAGGGTGAGCTGGTTCATCCAAATTGTAAGATCAGTGCCCAAATGAGGTAATAAAAGCAAACCTCTGATTTTAGTAATATGAGAATTGGATCAGAAGGTGAGAAGTGAGAATAAACACAGAGCAAATGGAATGAAAAATGACTCATTAGGGACCAGAGCTTTTATGGCCCCTGAGGAGGAGAGAGGCTGAGCTGTGGCCCCACTGTGCAGCAGAACCAACTCTTGACGTGCGTCACACCTTCCTCAGGGCTGCTCTGGGTTGTCCTTGTGCCTGTAGGAGGTGTTTCTGCAGGGAGGGAGGTGAAGGCAGATGGAATCAGGTTCCATCCTGATTCCAGCCTAATTCAGGTTCCATCTCCTGTTTCCAGCTACCACATTATCTCCCCAGGATGGAGTTTCCTTTTCCCATGTGCTTGATACCAGACCCACTGAGTGCCAGAGATCTGAAAGCTTGATTGATGGTGCTGAGCTTGAAATCTACAGAGCACAGGATCTACGTCAGGGAGGATGGTGACCATCCTGGGGTCCAGGACAAGAAATTGTGTGGACTGGAAGGAAATTACCCCCACCCCAAGCCCCAACCTGCCAACCCTTATTTCTCTCCTATGACAGCTTAGTTTACATCCCCACAACACCCCCTGACCCCACGGGAGCCTCGTTGGTGGGGCAGCAGAACAAACGCTGCTTTTATTTCATAGCAAAGGTTTCACTTAAGCCAGCACAGCCTCTTAGTGGGAAGTGTGTTCAGCCCTTCCTGAATTTCCTGAACCTGGTGCTGCCCTCCTGTGTCACAGGACTGAGCCCAGACAAACCTCTGGACTGACAGCACTGCCCAAGGCAGGAAGGGCTGGCAGGGATGCAGGGCTGGCAGAGGAGCAGGGATGCAGGGAGGACTGGCAGGGGAGCAGGCAGGGCTGGCAGGGATGCAGGCAGGGCTGGCAGGGCTGGCAGGGTTGGCAGGCAGCTGCACACAAATTTCTGCTCACTTTGTTCACCCAGTTTCTCTGAGTAAGCTCCACCACAGAGCTCTGGGCAGCACAATATTAATCCCAGGTTTGGGTTGGAGCTGGAGTGCAGCGCCTGATCTGAGCTGATATAACCCAGCCTTATCTCCTGACACCACTCTTGCGAAGCTCGTAGCATTTCACTTCCAGCTTTAATGCCTGGAGATAGCATTACATATCCAGTGTCTGATTGATTCATTGTGTGATTGATAAATGACATGCATAGTTTTTGCATGAAAACAGTCCCTGTAATGTGATTCCCCACACAGAAGATTCTGAAAGGTTTTAAAGAAAATCTTTGTACCATGCACAGAGTTTGATCAATTCATTGCTATTTTTCTGAAATCAGCCCATTTATTTAGGACGGATCACCAACAGCACCTTCACCACCCACGTCTTTGGATGGTAAAGCATCATTACTTGGAGTTTTAATGTGATCATTGTATGAAATGTTTCTGTATCTCCCTCTTCTCCCAGGCAGTTACATGAAATACTGGCAGCTGTTGGGGATGTTTTATAGGGTTTGTCTCTCCTTTCTCTTATAGACAATAAAACAATTCCCTGCTGTAGGGGAGAAGTATTTGGAAGATAACAAATGTTTCACGGTGCTGTGACATGGCTGAGAGACTGGGACAGGAACCAGAATTGCTTGGCTGTGAGGCTGCTGCAGGTTCTGCAGGGTGGACGTGAGCAGTTGCTTGATGCTTCAAGGACTTCCATGGATTTTCCATGTTCTCTATGTGATAGCCATGAGCAGTTATTTCCTTTCCTTTCTGAACGGGAAGGTGTCTTCCTTATTAATCCCTAAGGTTTCCTAATGGCTCTGTGCAGAATCTGTTTCTCCAGCTCCAGCAGTACATTGAATTTAAGGAGGATTTGGGCTGTTTCACAGGTAGCTGTATAACAACTGGCTGGTTTCTGGTAGCAGTAACAACCTGGAATCAATCCCTGTAAAATTTCTAATTTAACGCTGAGTTTCTGTAGGTCAGTTAATGACCCAAATGTCTCTAAGAATAAAATGCAACTTCCTGACTGATTCTTACAAGGAGGAATCATGAATCAAAACTGGGTGGGCAAACTGAATTTTGTGTGACTTTGCATCTATCTCTTGAATTTTTGCTGATCTGCAATAATCCTGATGATGAGGCACTTTGGGTACTGGCCCTTCTCTCATTTGGGCATCCTGCTGTCTTTCAGAATGGCAGTTAAAATCCTTTCCTTCTAAAGGCTAGTAATTTTTGGACCTTATTTCTTATCACTGTTGGATTGAAGGAGCAGTCTGTCCCCTAAGACTGTTCCTTGTGTTTGGCCAATGCTGTAAATCATTTGCCAGAACAACAAAAAGGCTGCAAAGGCCTCCTTGTCCACTGTTCCCTCCCACGAAGTCTTTTAGTTACAAGTTTGGCATTTTTAGTCAAACGGATTTAATATTTTCATAAAATAACTTTGCAAAATTCTCTTTTCCTGACACGCAACTTAAGTTTGCCAAGCAAATCCTATGTCTGCATTAGGAGATACTTTTTTGGTGTGTTTAATAGCTGGGAACATTGTTTACAAGCTTTGATTTTTTAAGATAAATACATTTGTGGACAAACAATAGGTTTTGTCAAGGGAGGTGTGTGAGGAGCCCAAGGGATGTGCTCAGATCCTTTTGTAATTCTGTGTCCAAACATTCAAACTTCCACTTGATTCTAATCAGAAGTTCTAGTGCAGCTTCATAAGTAAAGTACCACTGTAAGATAAAAATGACTTTGGGTTCTTTTTCTTTCAGCTTGCACTGAGGTGGGCCCAGAAAGGCCCAATCTCCTCATCTTGTCCCTTATGCTGCACTCTCCTAGCAGCTTTTAGAGCTCCGTGGAGGAGAAGAGCACACGAGGCATCTGAGCCTGTTTGAGGTGAATCCCTGAGCTGAGGGCTCCTCACCTGGGGGGAAGCAGAGCTGATCCCAAAGCCATTGCTGGGCACAGGGGGCACTTGTTCAAGACTGGGTTCACCTCAGGCTGGTCTGGGTTCACATCTCTGGCACTCCTGCATCCCCAGCAGGCCTCAACAATACTTGGGGCAGAAGAATGAGATGTGATTTTGAGGGTGGAAGGTTATAGCTCCCATGTATTTTTAAGAGATGTTTTAAAGGAACTGATTTCTGAGCTCCTCTGTGTGCTTTGTGTACAGGGCATTGAAGGATTGCTGGATCCTTTCCACATCTGGCTCCTTGGGGTGCCAGCTGTGGCAGGCCGGGGGCCTCAGCAGCAGAGTCAGTCCCACTGGGGAGCACATTCAGAGGAGCTCCCCGGGTGCCTCATGGGACCACAGCCAATCCCTCCCTTCCAGCTGTTCTCTCAAGCAAAGCCTCAAGGATCTGATCTGAGGAGCTGCTGAACAGTGCCTGTGTTTCATCTGAACTGGGAGGGCAGCCTGTGCTTTTGTGTCTTCTCTGCCCTGATTCCCCTTCAGAAGGTACCTGCTGAGGAAACAGTTGCGTTTTCCATCCTTTTTTTTGGAAATCTTGTAGCACTCTTTGTAGAAAGAACAAGAACTGTGCTACCTGATAGAAGCCTTTGGTCCGTATTTCTGCCTTCCATGCATCATCTGATGACATAAACCTCACCTTTTGCTCTGCACTGAGTCACTGCAATGACATCAGCTGGTGCTCCCCCCGTAATTTATCATTGCAACAAAAACTCCTCCATGCACTAATTATCTTGTCCCTTTGGCCAAAGCCTCTAAGATGTTGTAAGGATGAAGTCACCCAGGTTCTCTTGGGCACCCAGCTCCTCAGGTTTTGGTGGACACTTACTGGATGTCTTTTGGCTTTTGAAACCAAGCACTTGTGTCTGTGCTGGAGCCTTGTGTTCACAGGTCCCACATTGCTATGAGAGAGACCATTCCCCATCACATTTGGTAAAACTCCCTGTTTAGATCTGTCTTGATGAATGATTAAAAAACTCTTATATTGCCAAATAATTTGCTATGAAGAAAGATATGTCCAACAAGTTATGCAATTACCATTATTAATCAGCTTGTGTCTCTACAAGATCAAGGGAATCTTACTTTACACTGAAATTTTTAGCTGATGAGCTGGATTCATGCAGTTTCTTTTCCTCCTCTTTAGAGAGAGATGGAAGGGAGTTAATTCCACCAATGCTTCAAGAGACCAAATATCCCCTGTTTATTAATTAATAATATCCATCTGGATTTTTATCCAAAGAAAAAGCATTCTGAGCTCCATCATATCAACTTTTAAATCTTTGGAAGCCCGGCTGCTCTTCCCTTGTTTCTAACACCTATCTAGTTACAGGACATCAGGAATGTGAGCAGAGGACAGATGATGGGAGGAGGCTGCCTTTGTGAAATCTTTTTTTGATGAGTGGGAACAACAAAAAGAGGGTTCTGGAAAGCCACTACAAGCCAAAAAAGTCCTCTGACACCGAACATCTCAAGAAGATGAAAACCGTCCTCCCATTTCCATTGTCCCTGGCTTGAGCTTTTGATCTGACGCAAGAAATGTGGTATTTGTCTGAAGTGGAGAAAGTTTATGCTGGCAAATGGAAAAGGAGGAGGTGGGTTGAGTAAGCTGGGACTGAGCTCCAGGCACACAAACTCATGTCCCTGCGGAGGGCCAGGAGCGGAGCAGGATCCACAGCCAGGCTTTGAGCCCCGGCAGCGGAGCAGGAGCCAGACCCTGCCCTGGGAGCCTGGCGGGGCTGGGAGCCCCGGGGTGAGCCCTGCAGGCAGCAGCCTCTGGTGCTGGTCCCAGAGCCTGGGCCAGGGCAGGGTCGTCCCCCAGTTCCTGAGCGTCCACACGGCTCCTGCGGCCGGCCCGGCTCCCGCGCGGTGCTGGCAGCAGATGTGGCCCCGTTTCAGCCCCTTCCAGCCTCCTGACCCAGCTCAGCTGCGTCTGAGCCGTGGGGTCTGGAGCCAGAGACAAACCCTCGTGCTGCTGGGACCTCTCTTGCCAGAGGCTCCAGTTCAGCACGGCCATTTAGGCTGATTTGAGTTTTTCCTTCCATACGTGCAGAAAGACAAAAGTTTGAGTGTTTCGCTGAGTTGAGGTCATCCATCAACTTGGACTGCAAGGTGAGGAGGAAAGGGTTTTTTGTGTCCTGTGGGGATCTGCTGTCCTGGCAACACAGGCAGCAACCATTGTCCTCCTCTCTGCCTTCCCTGGTTGGCTGGTGAGTGACATCACCCACGGCTGCAAGACATATTTCATTTATCCGGTGGCATGAGGATGTTGGCTGCCTCCAGTCTTCATGGAGGCAGAACTTTTGTATTGGAAGTGGTAACAGCAACACAGGTGGGCGCTGCTTGCAATGAGGATTCCCTGTGAAAACCACACATTCTTCCCTTGGTGTTATCCCTCTCTCTACCTCAACCTATTGACTAGAAAATACCAAGATTTTAGTACTGAGACTTTAATACACTGCACATTTTGCTAATTTTCTTTCTGGCTGTGAGCCTCTGTGGTATCATTTTCCAGCAGTTTACTCAGAGGGCTCAAAACTTTCTTTTTTTTGTTTAATGAAAGTGGGAATTCTCCTCGAGTCCCCTGACTACAGCAATGGCAGCCTTAAGAAAAGCAGAACATGACAGAAAATGGATGAATGGCTCCAGTGCTATTGCAGTAATGTGTAAGGAGCCCGTCTGTGCTCTGGGCTGTGTGAGCTGTGAGAGGACACTCCTTGTTGAAAGAGCCGTGTGTAGTTTGAGATTTTTGAATGTGACTAAATCCCTTGTGCTTCTCCTTCTTTAGTTTGGCTCTGTGGATCTCACGGATGTGAGAGCTCTCTTCTTTCTGCTTTATTTCTTTTGGGCATTTCTTCAGTCCTAATCATAAAAACTAGAATTTCCAGCAATTTCAAGTCTGGAGACTTCCTGACCTCTATCATTTCGTGCCCAGGGAAAATAAACTTGTTACTATGGTTTGAGCCCTAATGACTGCAAAGTATATATAGTCAATTTATAACAGCGCATACTGGATTATCCTGTGCATGCCTTTACAGCTTTTACAGCATTTATCAGCAGAGTGCTCATTTAAAACATGTTGTTTTAATGAAAAGGATACCGTTGCCACTGTTTTGTGTTGATTATGTGGTAACACATTTTTATTATCACCCATAAAAATGATTTGGAGCTGTTCCACTCCAGATGCGACCTTCGGCAGAGCCGTGCTCGCGCCGCCCGCGAGGGCCACGGGCCCCTGTGGTTTGCTGGGCCCTGACCATGGCTGCAGTGATTTAATATCCCTGTTCCCACAGCTCTGCAAAACACTGTCCAAGACAGCCCCTGTGTGCCCCTTCCTCGCAGCAGGAGCATCCCACCCCCGCCCTGGCTGCAGCCCCTCTAATTTGCCACCTCCAGGGTTAGTTCTGCCTCTCTGCCCAAGCACATTTTGGAAACATCCAGGTGTTTGCTGGGGAAGTAAAAGGATGATATAATAAATAATATAAAGTGATTCACGGTCTTCAGCTCACACTCGACTCCCACGGCAATGGGAGTTAAGCACAATTATGGTAAAGCACATGCTTAAGTGTTTGTTGAACTGATAACACATTTCCTGGAAGGTCTGACAAATAAATCATTGGGTAAGATCACAGAGTGCAAAAGGCAGATGGAACTGATTCTTTCCTGCCTGGCATCAGGCAAACCTGGTGAAGAAAAGCATTGTGACCTTACTCCTTTTTGCTGTACTCAGAAAGCAGAACTCTGGATCTGTAAATAAAGATCCTTGCAATAAAGGAAGAATCTTGCTTGCTTGCAAGATTGAGGTTCAGTTCCCTTGCACTTAACCCAGCTCCCAGTTTAATTAGTTTCTGATTCACCCCCGTCAGGCCAGTACATTCTGCAGGAAGTTCATCATTTCTGGCGCTGCTGCAGTACTGGCTCTCACCAGGCCTTGCAATAAAGAAGTGATAAACCTTGTAATAATTGCAAGTTAAAAACAAACAAGCGGAGCCAAGTCACTCTCATTTATAATTGCAGTGTGACTTCATTATGTAAAGACAACACAGTGTATAAAAGCCTAAACTTCTAGGGATTTAGTGGAAAGTTTGAGCCATATTCCCTTTTATTTCTCTTATCCCTAAATCAATATTGCTTAGGTGGCTTTCAAACAGGAAAAGATGATGCTGTAACAAACCTCAGTGTTGCATGCCTAGGAAAATGTTCCCATGTAAGAGAGCAACTCCCAGTTTCATAGAGGCCACCAGTGGCCAGGGAGCACAGCCTGATGAACAGCCTGAATCGTGTGGGGATAGTGGGGTCACTTTGCCAAGGAGTGAAGGTTGTAAATGGCCCAAACACCTCAGGGATGCCTGTTGGGATGTGGGTTTGTTTGAAGGTTGTGTGTTTGCAAGGCCTAGAAACAGCTGTGAGTTTTAATAATATCCTATTGCTTCTCAGCAGAGCTCTTTGAGGAAATAGCCTGCTTTTTTTTTTATTTGCTTCAAAGTTAAAACACTTCAACTCTTTAAAAGCTTCATCTTCTCCATCATCTTTAATTTGGTTGGTATTTGTGCTTTTACAACCAGTATTTGTCCTCAGTTTGCTACCCTGGGCCTGCAGGTGCAGCCCTTCACCTCATCTGAGCTCTCAGTGATTTTTGATTTTCTCACTCTGGGTTTGAACAGCAGGGAAGTGCTGTGTCCCTGACACCAGCTTTGGTCCCTGGTCTCATGTTTCTCACCAGGGACACAATCCCACGTGAGGCCGAGTCTCTCTGGAGGCGGTGAAGTCCTCCCCAAGGAGGGTGTGTGTGGGACACACTCACAATTAACGCAGCAGCTTCCTACGCTGATTGCTGCCGATTTCCAAAAACCAATACAGCTTTAACACCAAAATCCTGTGGTCTGTGAGCAGAGTTATTCCCAGCTCCTGCTGGCAAGGAGAGGAGTTTCAGGACCTCTTCAGGAACTGAGACCGTATATGAAACCATCCAGATCACAGATCACAGCTTATTCTGAGTTGGAAGGAACTCACAAGGACCATCAAGTCCAACTCTGAACTGAAGGGCCCATCTGGGGACTGAACCCACAACTCTGGGGTTGTGAGCACCCTGCTCTGAGATCCAGCTGACCTTGTTTGTGTTCCCTACGTTCCCCTGTCCAGATCCTGCTGCTCGAGGCTGCGGAGCGGAGCCCAGCCCTGGAGAACAACCTGCCCATCACTGGCACCACAGCCACGTGGTACGATGAGCTGCTGCCAGACGCCTTTCCCCTGCTGAACCCCGGCACTGTCCTGAGGAAAACCGTGGGATCTGTTGGTAAGCCTGGCCTGCTCTTCACCAGGTCACCCATCCTACATACATGATGCCTTTGGGGTAGCTGAAAAGGAGGCTGGGTCAGGTCTATGCTTGGAAGCTGCAGAGGAGAGGGGTTGGGAGGTCTCTGCCCTTCCTCGAGTTCAGCCAGAGCAGAGAAGGGATGTCCTTGGAAGAGAGCAGCAAAGCTCAGGAGCCAATCCATGAAGCTGCATTTTGCCAGCCATGGTGGCCTGTGGCAGCCACAATTTCTGTTGGCACAAACATCTGCTGGGAGCTGAATTTGGCTCTGAGTTCCGTTAACCCCAGTAGGCCCACTGGGCCTGCCTGTGTGTTTCAGTGGGCTTTTTTTAAGTCCAGAGGCTGTGGATTTTCAGGCCTGGACACATCAAAACATTCCTGAGGAAACTCCAGAGAGCCATCAGGATCACGGTGGGACAGTTCCTGCTCACCTACTGAGCACCAAATGCAGCATTTCCTGGTCTGGGAGCAGTGCCGGGGGATAGAGGAATGGGCTGCACAGGTCATTCTTGGTTTTATTGGGACAAAAACTTTCCCATGAATAGCAGCATGAGTTGCAGTCTGCTTTGTATTTTCTGAATTTGCCATAAACACAATGGGCTGTTTTATGATCCCTCTTGTGGCATGAAAAAAAAATACACTTGTAAGAAAGTCTCCCTCTGAGCCCACTTGGCCAGACAGATCCCCATGCATTGAATTTCCTTGACCTTGGCATCTTTTTTCAAGATCTCTGCTCTCTGCTTCTAAAGCCCTGTCTGTCTGTTGCTTTGCTTGCTCCCAGAGCAGTTCTTTATTCTTTAGGGCCTACTTTGCGTTTTTCTTCTTCTTCTTTTTTCTTTCCATTTTTTCGGCCCAAGCAGTTTATTATGGCAGCCCTTCCTGACTGCAGCAGACTTGGAGCGACCAACACAGTCCAGATGTCGTCCCTGTTTATGATTTGACATGATGCCACAACAAAGAGGGAGGTTCACTAACAATATGTTCTGCAAAGTATTCTCAGAACCACAGCCACGGCTGCCAGGAACCGAATTAGAGCAGTTTCCCCCAGTGTCCATTATATGCTCATTCTGCCTTTTCCATGTCATTTATTTTTGCTGTGGCAGTATCTCTGCACCTGCACCTTGCTGCACCGAAGTCAGCCCAGCGAAATGCTGGTGGTTCTGGGCCTTCCACCCCGAGTCCTCTCCTCGTGGAGGCTCCTTACACATGCTCCTGTCCTGCTGGGCACAGCGCAGTGGCTGCCTCTCCCCCAGGCTTTTGGCAGTGCTGCCGAGCAGAGCAGCCTCCCTGTAGCACTTTGGTCAGAGTCAGCCCATGGTCCAGGGTCAGGACCTTCCACCCTGGCAGCAAAGCCAGGCGGTCACTGGTGGTCACCTCCCAAAGCAGGTGGTGATGTTGATGCCTTGAAGTGGCTGCCTGAAAGCAGAGGCTAGACAAGATTGAGAAAATAAAAGCAGGTATTTATTTGAAGGGCCTTCAAAGGTACACCCTGGGCAGTCAAAAGCCTCCACCCAAGATGGACCCTGGGTCACGGGTTCTTCACACTTTTGTAAGTTTGGTCCATTTGCATATCAGGGTTAATTCTCCAATTACAACCCCAGTTAATGATGTAATTACTCCAAGTTTGCCCCTCCTCTGAAAGGCTTCAGTTTACATATTTTGGGGCCTGGGACAACAAGGTGTCCTTGAGTTCAGAGTGGGTTTGTTATGTCTAACCAGCATGAGAGAACAGTAGCTAACAGGCTGTATGAAGTTTCAGTTACATACTGGATTTGAAAAATAAAAAAGTTAAAACCTAAGGCATCAGTGTCTGAGCTGTGTGTGACCCTGTTGTGTCAGCCAGGTTCCAGGCTGTGTGTGCTCCCAGGTGTAGTCCTTGCTCACTGTTACCCTTTGTTTTTCTGGGCTTGGTTTATTTAGCCTGGTGTGGAACAATGACTGTGGCGTAATAACAGAATCAGGAGTGCACTGGAGCGTTTCTAGCCAGGACAGTGTCTTTCAGCAATTAGAAATAATCAGTTCAGTTGCTCGTTGACACATGGTTGCCTGCTGGAGTCCCTACCCAGCCTCTGTGGGCTCCAAATACTTGCTTTGCAAAGGAGCTGTGGGGATATTTCATGGATCTGGGTCCACATTTGGCTTCCTTCCCTCCCCACACCAGTCTGTGTCCACGATTCAAAGCCAGCCAAAAAAACTCAGCATGGATTTTGGCGGAGTGAAGAGAACTCCACACAATTTAGGATGGAGGGGAACTGCCTATTCTGCATGATTTCAACACTGTGCTGTGACTTGTTGCTCAAAGCTGCCCCCAGGTTTCTCTTACAGAGATCTCAGGAGATCTTTCATCATGTGGGATATTGGAGTAGGTGGAAGTCAAACCCGAGTGTCCTGAGTGATCTGGGGCTGTGGAAAGCTAAGCCTCTGTCCCTCCCACCCCTTCCCCAGAGCCTTTTGTGAAACATTCACTACCTTGCCCTGCTTCTGGGTGTTCAGCCAAAATAAATCCCAGCCCTGCCTTGCATGCCACCAAGCTGGATGGACCAAGGGCAAGATGCTGGGGCCTGACACAAAGGTGGGTGATAAGGACAGGATGCTGTGAGTTCTGGGAGTGTTTCTGGATGACCCTGTAGCTCTGGGTTGGCTGATGCCTCCAGGCTGAGGTCCAGGAAAACTTGCTACTGTTTATGAGGGTAGTTATTTCTCCTGTGAGTGACAGGGCTGAGAATAGACAATCATTTAAAAGCAATCAGTGCTGTTGAGACAGCTGCACCACTGGCCTTTCTGATCAGCTTGTTAATCAACAGAATACATTTTTCTGAGTATTAAGAAAATAGATATACTCTGGCTGAGCCAGTTGGCAGCAAGAGACCTAATTTTTCATATCTCTCTTTTTTTCATATCTCTCTTTTTTTCTNTTTTTTTTTTTTTTTTGCCCTGTCCTTAAACAGAGCCTAAAGGACCCAGAGGTGCAGAGGAGCAGCTGATACCACAGGGTAAGTTGATAGTTTCTGCTATTTCTCTTTGAAAGCACAAACTGTTGTTATGCCCAATCCTTATGTCCCAAAAAGCAGAAGGGTCCTGTGGTCAGGAACTCTTTGGAGCCTCACAGATGAAGAGGCTGGGTTTGCTCTTTGGGTTTTATCTGATCATGGGCTGCTTTGGTTAGAGAGGCCAAACACCAGTTTTATCATCTCTGAGACATTAATTTCCCACACACAAGGGATGGACAGCACTGTCCGATGGAGAGGCAGATCATGGAAGCTCATGTGGCCAGAGCCAGCAGGGCATGTCCTGAGGGATGGGAGAAAACTCTTCTCTAGCTGGTGTTACCTGCCAGGGGCACCAGGGGCCTCTGAGGTGCTCAGGGCATCACTCTCCTAAGCCCCACACAAACAGAGCAGCCCCGCTCCTGTGCAGGGAAACCCCTGGGGAAGGAGGGGAGCAGATGGTGTGCTGCAGGTTAATGACAGAGCCAGGAAGAAAATCCAGGTCTCTGCACATCTGATTTGGTTTCCAGCAGTAGATTACTCACCCTCTGCCTTTTTAAAAATATTTTTCCTGTCGTCTTTTGCTTCATATTTTTTAGAGGATAAACACTCACCATGGGCTCCAGCTCTCTGGAAGCAATGCCACAGCAGCAGCACTGATTTCTGCCAGCTGAAGATTTGGCCTCCCCCCTTCTCCCTGAATCCTTCCCTCTTTCTTCTCCCTTTTGCACTTGTCTCTCTTGAGCTGGTAACACCATTTGTCACCAGTATGAGCACTTGCCTCACACATTACCCAGTGCTGCTTCTCCCAGCCTTTCCTTCAGCGCTTTCCCCTCCAGGGAAGGAAGTGCCAGTTTCTCTAAAGCTCTGCTGCAGCAGTGGGATTGAGGATGCTGCAGGAAATGATTGCTCCTGGTCTGCAAGACTTCATGGGATTGAGTTGTAAGGTTGGACTGAAGGACTGAGGGTGATTTACACAAGTGAGGGAATGTTCTGACCCACGCTCAGCATGTCGTGCTTGCAAAACAGTTTCTGCTGTTCTCCCATCTGTGCTGGAAAGAATTTGCTGCAGTGAAGTTTCAGGTGTGCTGGGGTTTTTTTTAGGGCTAGAAGCTGTTTCCATTGCTGTGAACAAATGCTCTTGCTTTCCAAAAAGGTCACCTGCCGGGCTTCCCAGGACAGCATTCCCTGCCAGGGGAGATCCATTAAAGGAGCACTTCTATCCCTAGAAAAGGCTGCAGTTTGTGTCCTGTGGATAAGCAAATTGATCCAAATTAAAACCTGACCTTAATTCCTTGTTCAATACTCAAATTAAATCAGATCTTTATTGATGACTGAATGCAACAAAAGTACAGGCACACACTCCCACTCAAAGACATTGACAAATGTCATTTCTTCAGTCTGCCCAGTTTCATCATGGATTGAAGGCAGAGAGATTTCATTTTTGTAAGAAAAACCAATTTGGATATCTCTCCAAAATGGAAAAAGATGAGAGGAAGGGGAATCTTTCCAGGGGGTCTAATATTGGGGGATTATTGCTTTGTTCTGAGAAATGAGGAGAGTTTGGATGAATGTCTGGGGTGATGAGGTTCTGTACCCCAGGTGGGCTATCCCACATCTAGAGAGGGAACTGGATCCAAATGTGGGAGCTGCAAGTCCTGTGAGCCTTGATGTGATTGTGCAGCCCTGGTTCCTGGTACCAGCCGTGAAGGTGTTGTCCAGCCTCTTTCCTTTTCTCCTTCTCTCCCTCCATTCCCATCCATGCCCTCCACCCCCACATGCAGCACATTCTCCTGGCACTGGTTCTGGGGGGTCCAGTTCCTCTCCTGACACCTGGAAAGGAGAAAGACACTCCTTAGGAGTTGATCAAACCTTAACTTGCTCTGCTGTGTTATGGTCATATGTAATACACAGACTAAACTCTGAAATCTGAAGAGTGCTGAACTCTGGACTCATCCCGATCTCCCTCTGGCTTTGGAGCCTGCATCTGCCACTGCTTTCAAATACTCTGAGCCCTTTGGTAGCCCAGGAACCAGGAACCTCTGACTCCCTTGGCTGTGACAGTTAATGCCTTTATTGTAACCATTAACCACTTAATCTGAGCAGACAGACCCACTCGCCCACGTCTCCAGGGGATTAAAGCTTCAGTGCTGTTTGCACAGTGTTTAAATGTCTCTCCATGTGAGCTCAAGATGTGCAGTGTTCTTCTGAAAAACTCTATAAAATTGCCAAGTCTTGTTGTTATTTTGATAGTCTGGGGAAAACAATGTTAAGATTTTATTTAGTGTCACCAGAAATAGTCACTTTGAGATCACAACTGCTGCCTCTGCACCTTTCGTGGCTTACTGGGGGTCTGAGTGGGCTTGCCAAGAAACATCCCAGTGGGCTGAAATCACTGTGCTCCTGGTGTTTCCAGTAACCCTGGAACCCTGCCCAGCACCCTGCTCGTTGATATAAATTACTGACATCCAGTTCCTTCAGAAGTGGGGGTGCAGTAATGTCACTTTGGGATGGAAAAAAGCCTGTGCACAGCACGGTGCCCTTGTGAGATGCATGAACACAGGAGAAACCAGGGAAACATCATGGATACAGAACCTTTGGGTGATATGTATAGAGCAAGTGGGAGACAGGGTTTGACTTGCTTTGGGAAATCTATTTTGTGTATTTTGGTACATTGGGATGGCCCTGGAGTTCACGTGTGTCTGGATGAACCCAGCAAAGGACCAGCAAAGGACATCCAGACCCTCCTAGGGCCCTTCAGGCTTTGGGAATGGGACAGTGTGGGCTCAGTGTAGCTCTGCCCAGCACATCCCAGCTGGAGGTGCACATCCTGCTGGCTTTTTGGGGAGGGTCTTGTGCATGGGGTCGTGCTTTTTTCTTACAGGATTGAAGGAAGAAGAGGAGAAGCGAAGTCCAGTCTGGCTCCACTGCCCTTCCTGCCAGAGAGCTCCTGCCACCAGTGCCACCCTGTCTGTGCACTGCTGCATTTCTCCCCCTTTGCATCACTGAGTCTCTCCCCTCTGGTTTCGAGGTTGCTGAAGCCTTTCTGACCTCAGCAGTGTCCTAACTTCCAGCTAATTTCCTTTCTGAACATTTTCAGGGATTCCAGGACAGGTTGGTCCTCCAGGCCCGGTTGGACCAACTGGGCTTCCAGGACCACCAGGGCCAAAAGGAGAGAAGGGACAACCTGGTGAGAGGGGCCCGGCAGGGCCACCAGGTGAGTCCTGGGAAGGGCAGTGCTGCTGTGACAGGAGATGTTTCACTTCACACAAATTGTCTGTGCCAGCAGCTTGGAAAAGGCCAGACACACAAGATTTGAGCATCTTCAGTTGGTATCAAATCCATTCCAGCAAGTCCCCTGGGAGCTGGAATCAGCCAGGAGCTCCCAGGGCAGGCAACCACCTGCATGAACAATGACAGACCCTGGGATTTCCTGTGGAGCTGGAGAGAGCCTGTCCCAGAAAGCTGCAGAGCAGGATCATGTTTCCCCATACTGCTCAGGAGCTGTAGGAAAGAGGCTGTGACCTGTCAGCCTTTGGAGCAGAGCGTTCCCTGGTTAACCCTCTCCCTGGGTGCCTGTTTTAACTCCCTTTTTTTCTCCACCGTTTGTGTCAAGCTGTCAGATGCCAGGATGTCAAACTAATGATGCTTTTGTATGTTAAGGGAAAAGGTTATGAGGCCATTCTTTCAGAGAACACTCCATTCCTGAGCTAAGAGTCTGTCTTCATCCCCAAAACGTTCCTGAATGTTTTGATGAAGGCGATACTGCACAATAGGTGCCAGACCTCAGGCTCTGTGCTCTCCATGTCTAAAAGGCTGTGCCTTGTGAGTCTGAGCTTGGGAAAGATTTAAAACTTGGAGCGTGCCTTAAATGTGAGAGCAGCCCTGAATGCTTTTTTGGCACTTTCTGGCAAGCTGTCAGTGGCCAAAGTCTGGCCAAGGACGTGTCTGCCTTTTTTCGTTTCTCAGTTTGCAAGGAGAGCCTTCCAGCCCCACAGGACATGGGATCCGTCTGCTCCTGGACTGGCTCTGCTTCCGTTGTGCTTCCCGAGCTCTCCTGGCAGGGAGGAGACACAGGTGTACCTGCAGGGGAAGGGAAGGATTCGATTTCACACTTTGCTGCCTGTAGTTTCTCACTCAGCCTCAGGGAGAGGGGAGATTTCACTCTTTCAGGAATTGGGCTGCTCAAAGGCAGCACCTCTGAGCCAAGTCAAGCTCTCTGCTTTGCAGAGGAAGATGCTAAACAAAAAGAGGAAGATTGGGAAGCTGTTTCTGTTTTCCCCACCCCTTTAATTCCCACAGCTGCAGCTCAGGACAGAAATCCTTTGTCTTCTTGCTGCCTTTTTACATGATAGCATCATTAGCACATCCCCAAAGGTACTAACACATCCTCTCCTGCCTCTGCACAGGGATGTTGGGACCCCAAGGACCAAGAGGACTTCCAGGAGAAACCGGGATCCCAGGTCCCCCAGGTCCTCCAGGGCCACCAGCCACGCCAAGCCTCCCTCTTACCTTCCAACAAGGGGTTCTCTACTCACTCCAGCCCACAGCTGAAAAAGAAAGTAAGTTCCCTCCTCAGTTCCCATGTCTTCCTGTGGCATCAGCAGAGTGGGCAGGCACGGAGCAGCTCAGCTCTGCTCCCACCTCCTTGCCAGGCTCTGCCAGGGCCCTGGGAGCAGCTGGACAATCTGCCTCCATTGTGTGGGGCTCTTGGAAATTCCTGTTCAAGATAAAACATCTTGGAAGCTGGAGGGGTTCAGCTCTCCAAAATGAAGAACTGAGTCTCTGCTCTCCTAAAACCATCAGTGAGAGCAGGGTTTGGGGGATTTTGTTCCCTGTGCCTGTTTTTTTAGGTTCATCACAGCTTTGGGAAGGCATCTTGGTGTCCTGTAAGCTTCCATCAGGAGTGGCTGCTGGGAAGAGGGTCTCTAGTGAAATGACAGAGCTCAGGTAGCATCACCTGAGAGACAGGGGGCAGAGGAATGCAGAGTGGCAGATTAGGTGCTGGTGCACCAAAGCTGCAGGGTTGGAGCCCTGTTGGTGCCACTGTGGTTGCTCAGGAATCACCAAAGATTTGCAGCTCTGGAATTATAACAGGGACATCTGTTAAATGTGTCTCTTTCCCTGCTCCTGCAGATGCATCTTCCACTTGTGTTTCTGGTACATCCACATTATCCCACATCCACACAAAACACAGAATTATGGACTGGAAAGTCCAGACTGACACCATGATTTATCCCTTCCCTGTAACTGGGGTAGGGCCAGGGTTTCTTTGTGCCTATGCTGATTTTAAAAATATATTTATTTGATTTGTGCTGTGCAGGGCAAGAAAAGGCTTTCTAGGAAAGGCACATCCTGCACTTGGATTGGAATGCTTTCAGATTTGGGCTTGATTCTCCTGGTCCAGCCCTGTGTAGATGGCATGTGATAATGAGGAAGCAGAGCTCAGCTGTGTCTCCCCAGGGCCTGTAAACTCCTGGAGCCCCAGCTCTGTCGGGTCTCCCTTCTCCACTCCCCCAGACTTCAGCTGTGCCTCTTCCCCAGCTTTGCTGCTCCTCTCCAGCTTCAAAGCTCAGCTGTCTTAGTTACAGCCAAGGATTACTGAGTCTCCCCATGTCTGACAGTTATCTCGAGCTCTCCCTTCTCTTCCCTTCCACCCAGTCTGCTCTCCAGACTCCTTTTCCTGAAAGTGAACAGATGTATTTTTAATTTAGGGAGAATTTCAACAGCTCGATTTCATATTCAGTTCCTTAGAGTGTATGGGCAGGATGAATAAGTGAGGTTCAATACTAAAATTTTCACAAAATACCCATCAACATGCTGCATTCATCAGCCTCAGGACAAGGAAGTTTTGCATTACAGCCACCTCACTCCTCTCAGGGTCACACCAAATGGTGCCATTCTGCCTTTTATTCCAAGTGATCCTTAAGGATGGTTTGGGTGCTGCTGCTGCCCCCTCCCTCCAACCACCCTTTGAATTAAACTTTCTTGTGAAGTAGTGGATAAATTAAAAAGTGAATAAAGGCTTTAATTGCATGGCCTTCCCAGCTGATGTGTGAGAAGGGTGAACTCAGTATTGTCCCAAAATGGGAAGAGGATAAATGGGTGGATAATTATCTCTGTTACCTCTGCCAGCACTGGGCAGCCACATGGACTTGAGCACAGTGAGGAGAAGGTGACTGTTCGTTTCCATCCCTGGGCATCCCTAGGCATTCCTCCCTCCATGCCTGTGGATTTCTTGGTTTGCAGAAGGAGCAGCCCAAAACTTTATGACAATTTTTTTGATCCAGCTGCAAGTACAAGTTATCTATGTGGCCATGACAATGTTCTGGCAATATCAAGTCTATTTTCTTACCATTTTGCCTCTGTGTTGGCTGACTTTGCTCCTCCAGGCTGGTGGAAAGTGGATCCTCTACCACCAGTAAAACTTAGCCTTGTAAATTCTGTTTAGATTTTTAAAAATGTATTTACTTATTTTGAAAGGAGCACATCTGAAAACTATAAACACAAGATTCCAGCTGCTGACAGCAGAGGGAAGCATATTCCTGGTAATGGGAATGAGATGTGAGAGCTATATCAGGTTATTGTTATTATACAGAGTTTGGTTCTGCCTGAACATGGTTAGTGCCTTTATTAATTGCAACAAGTTCCTGTCGGCAATATTTATCCTCAGGCAGAAGCCAAAAATGGGGAGACAAAAATTTTCTCACAGTTTCCCTGTGCTATGGTAAAAGAAATGGTCCCATTTTTCTCCCTCCAGATCAGGTAGCAGAAAAAAATTAAGACAGGATTACTTCATTTCCATCCTGTCTCAACAAATCAAGGCTATAATGGGGGAATTTATCCCTTAGTCAGAAACCTTAGCCCTCGGCCAGGAGCTGAGCTGCTGTTCCCCACTGCTGGGGCTGCTGCTGCTGGGATCTCTCACTTTCCCTGCCACTTAAAAATGACTGATCAGGTACGTGGTCTAGAGCCAGCTCAGACCTATTGCTTGTGCTAACACTGACAATTTCTAGTGAAAAGTTAGACAAAAGAATGCAACTCTCGCTCTTGAGGGCTGTTTTCTTACAACTTGAAGATTTGCAAAGGACTCATGAAAATAAAATTAACCTGTTTTCATAGAATCATCTCTGTTGGAAAAGACCTCCAAGATCAAGCCCAGGCATCAACCCAGCACCACTGAACCATGTCCTCAAGTGCCACAGCCACACATTTTTTAACACTTCCAGGGATGGTGACTCCACCACTCCCCTGGGCAGCCTGCGGGGAGAGCAAGGGGAAACTGAGGCAGAATGGGCCGAGTGTGTGCGCAGCACGTCAGTGGGGATAAGGGAGAGGGATTTGTGAAGCAGCATCCCAGTGCCTGCTGCCAGCAAGACCCTTCCCGAGGAAGGAGAACAGAGCAGAGGAAGTGAAGGGGAAGGAGAGGAGGAAGGGAGTTGAAAAGGGAAGGGATTTGAGAAAACTGGCTGCTTTCAAAGTGTGCCCTGAGCTGCCTTTGCTGCTCTGGCTGGGCAGCTTTCCCCGTGTCCTTCAGGGCATTTCTGTGCTGTTTCAGGGTGTCTCTGTCCCCTTCCAGAGAACATAGCTGCTCCTACCTGACCAGGTCACACTGGTTTCACTCTTCCTCTTGGCTTGGTTAGGGGTTGGAAAGCTCCTGGAGCAAATTCTGTATCAAGGTCTTCTCAAATGAAGCAAACAATTGTCTGCTCCTTTGGGGTATCCGGAAGCACTGAAACAGAATCCGGCTCTTGAGCCCAGCAGAGCCTGGGTCAGTGCAGCAGGTGGCTGAGAAGGGAAGATTCCTGTTACCATTTGATGCTATTTTGTGGCTGCTCTAACAGTCCCCAGCTGCAGAGAGCCCCAGAATGTCCCCCTGTTTATAAGGAGAAGGGAGTTACAGAGATCCAAGTTCTTCCTGCTGCTTTATGAGAATATGGAGGCAGTCCCTTAAAAAAATGTGAGGGTTGTGCTTTAACACACTTCAGTTCCATTTCATTCACAGAACATTTCAGTCAGAGCTGATCCTGGAAGGAAACCTGGGTCTGAGTGAATTCTGCCTGGCCAGGCAGCTGAGGAAGGAACGTGCCACAGTCCTGTGCTGCCCAGGCCATCCAGGAGCTGCTGAGCCCAAGGGCTCTTGATCAGAGCTCTCTTCTGTGTCACAATCATGGAATCACCTTTCATAAATAATGTTGAGTCAAATGTCAGGATGGGTGGATTTGTGGGAGTAACTCTGTCATTGTAATGATGTACCATTTAGCTGGAATGTTTTGTAACCCAAATCTATATCCCCAGCTTACCTCCAGCAGAAATTAAACCCTGGTTGTTTGCAGTCCATCCTCTGCCCCTCTCAGTGGATGTGCAGTTGATTTTGTTGATCACTTTAAAAACAAAAGGCTCTGCAAATGTTAATGCCTTCACTGCTGTTTGATGCTCATTTCCCAATTTCATCTTACTCCCAAGCCGTGATGGATTTTGACATGGTCAAATAAAACTCAAATTAATTGGATTACACACTTCACTGGGGTACCTTTCCTTCTGAACATGAAAAGAGTCTCAGTTGTTTTGTTTCAGGGGTATGAGGAGGGGAAGATGAATGGGTTTAGAAACAGTAGCCAGATAAATACCTGTTTGCATTCAGGCTTTAGGCACAAAATTTGGTTCTTAGAGGGATGTGGGTTGGATGCTGTGCTGTCCTGCTGCCAGGAAGGCATTGCAGAGATATCCTGTCATCCTTGGCAGTCAAAGCCGTTGCACAGTTTTCCCTGGGAACTGCTTTCAAACAACTGGCTTGGAAGTCCTCTCTGTCATTGCCAACGCTCCAGAAGCTGGAAAGGCTTCGCAATGTGTCTGCTAAGATTTCTGGAGAGTTCCCCTTCTGACCTTTGGGCTGGACTCTGCAGAGTAAGCAAACACCCTTCCGACCTTCCTGGTGTCACTTGACATTTGCAGTGAGACATTCCCAGCCTTTTATTGCACAGGGTTCCCCTGAATTTTACTGTGATGAGTTACAGGGGTGGGTGGAAGGAAACATGAGTAAGCTTGAGGTCATGGGCAGGAGGAGATGGACATTATTCCTGCATGGCAGCCTCCAGCTGTGGAAAATGTGGGCTTTTCAGAGGGTTTGCCATCCTGGTGACCAGGAGCCAACATCTTCATCCACGTTAAACAGGAAATAGGTTGTTGGTCCTACAGCAAAGGGTCAGGACAGTAGACTCCAAGTCTCAGTGGCACCAGGATGTGGGGTTCCCTTGCTTGTTTTGTGGCCTTGTTGTCTTGGTTGTTCACTGAATTTTTGCCCCAGGTTTCCATAACTGTCCCAAAGTGTTGTGGGGTGCTGGGATGGAAGGTGCTGCCATTCAGGTACCTCCCCAGATTACTGGTGTGCCACAGTACAAGTCCATAGGGAACAGGGCTGTTGAATATGGTTTTGGCATTGCAATAAATACTGAGGGTTGCTTTTTTATTTACAGATGTGGGTTTTCTTTCAGCTACCAACTGAATAGAAACCTATTGGCTCAAGGCTGAGGGAAGACATGGACAGCTACAGGCTGCTGGGTTTTATTCCTGACTGGAAAGAACTGAGAAAGATGTACAAAAGCACAAAACTCCTCCAATTCCTGCCGCTGGCTTTCCCTTCCCTGCTCCACTCCCATTTTCATGCATTTCCCAGAACGCAGTGAACCTGCCCAGTTGAACACCTAAAATAATCCTAAATAGCAGGAAAGTTTCCTGAGCACATGGAAGGGACAGAGCACACCCATCCCTGGGCTTTCCTGCATTCTTAGACCTCAGGGCATCTCCCACCCGCACCTGCCCAGGTGAGCTGGCTGGGCTGGGGGGATGTGCTGCCAGGGGGTCTCAGCGGGTCCCT
Organism: Edolisoma coerulescens; assembly: GCA_013397115.1. Lineage (NCBI taxonomy): Eukaryota > Metazoa > Chordata > Aves > Passeriformes > Campephagidae > Edolisoma > Edolisoma coerulescens. The sequence continues at coordinate 1,235,781 of VWZW01007303.1, read as the reverse complement.
GGTGCCAGGCAGGAGGGAGCCCCACGTCCCTGCTTCATTTGCCAGGCAGCCACGAGCCAGATGTGTCTTGGAGATGGCGAATTTGGGGTCAGTTATTCACAGGTGGGATTATACAGATGTATAAAACAGCAAGGTTTCGAGAGAAAGGACAGCTTGTCTGGGGTTCCCAGGGATGGGATGAGCAGCTCTGCAGGACGAGGGGACACAACCCTTTGAGAGCAAAGGGCAAGTGCTCCAAGAGCCCGAATTCAGCAGCACTGCCGGCCCTTGGCCAGCAACGGGCGCCAGAGGATTTTGGAGAGAGCTCCCGGCTGGGCTCGCCACTAACTCTGCTCTGTGCCACAGATGGGGAACCCCAGCTGGCCTCCACCGTCATCGACACCATCATGGCTGGACTGCCCGGACCGCGGGGAGCCCCGGGGCCCGTGGGGCCACCAGGTGACACTCAGGGCTGGGCTGCAGGGCTGGCAGGGTGGGGAGGATGGGCAAAGGCTTCCTGATGGAGAATGGATGGTCAGTGGGTGCCTGCAGGGAAGGGAAGTGGTCCTTACTGGAAGGGCAGTAGTGGGAATGGTGGCAAGATGTAACCGGGTTTTTTATCAGTTGATAGTGGCTGATTGTTTTACCTTTGGCAGGACACATCTTGAGAAAGGGGCTAATTAAAAGCTGGCTTTAAGAGAGGGCTGTCCAGTGATTCCTTTCTGAGGGCAGTTCTCACCCTGCTGCAATCCTGTCCTGTCACTGCAGAGCTCCACAGAGCGGGGTCTGGCCAGATGCTCTGTGAGGTGTATGAAGACTTTGGAGCCAGTTTGAATTATTCCAGATTTTCACCAGTATAACTGAAATCAGAGTTTGAGATGAAAATTCAGTGGCAAGCCTTCTTTCTCTCTGTGCTGATGGGTGACTTAAATGATAATATTCCTGCAAACGTCAGCACTTCCCTGTATGATGCATGTTTAGGAGTGAACTCCCATCAGTTGCAGAAAAGGCTTCTCCTTTCATTATGAGGGCCTTCAATTCCTTTATTCTTTGGCTTAAGCATTTGTATGGGGCGTTAATGATTGAGGCTGATTCAGCTGTACTTTGTGTATTATGTCCACATTGTTTCATCTCAAGGGTTGTGACAACTAAAGCAGAGAGGAGTATTGCTAAGTTCAGGCTAAGCAAATATCCTGTCTCCCATCTGCAGGTATAATTTAACAGCTACTGTTGAGATATAATTATTTTTTCAAAAGGAATGAATCTGTTAAGTGACTGTGAGAGACAAGTTGACCTGTTCAGAAGGTGTTTAACTCATCCTGGAAGCAGGTCTCCTGTGGTATAGATTTTAAATTAATTTATTGCCACTGGAGTGAGTGAAGACCAAGAGAGAGTTTTGCTTTGCCCCACGCAGCCTCTCCCCTGGCTCTGGCCAAACTCCATCTCCTTCATGTTCATCATCAGCTTTGTGACACTCCAGAGACACCGACTGCAGCAGCCTTGGGGCTTCCCTTGCCACCTGAGATTGTTTCAGGACCAGCACCTGCACTGTCTCGCTCTCATGTAGCTGTTCCATGGACCTAGTTTAAGTTTTCTCAGAAGTTGCATTTTAAAGAATGGACATGCAGGATGTTACGGACATCCTTCTTTCCTATTTTCACCATTTTTTTCCTCTCAGAACTCTAACATCTCCCCTCGGGCACAGGGATGTATTCTGTCAGGATGTGGGTGTCCAGTAACCCAGTGTTTGATGCAGGGTTGTCGCTCGTTGAGAGAGTCAGCAGAACATGAAAGGAAGTGCATGCCTTTAGAATTTAGGGTTATTCCTTCTATGTCTTCTTAAAATTGTCTCCAATTATGATTCCCACCAGGGCCACCGGGTGCTTCAGGACCCAAAGGGCCCCCAGGACCCATCGGAGCCCCTGGATCACAAGTAAGGTGCTTTGGTGCTTTGGGGTGAAGGGCAGAGGGGCGTGGGGTCGGGGTGAAACATCATCTCACTGCACAAGGAGAGAGAATAATCTTAGATCTGCTGTTTTGTTCCCCATGAAATTCTGTGATTTAACTCCTTTTTCTTTTTCTTCATCAGAAAAAAAAGGATTTAAATCCTTTTTCTGGATTGAGAGGTTGAAATGGTTGTGCTTTCCAGAGTTTCCCTTAATCACAGCAACACATCGTGCTGCTGCTGTGTCAAAACATTTCACTGTGGCCTGATTTGATGCAAAGGATCTGACACGGGCTTTACTAACACAGTGATAGAAAAATACTGCATTTCCTGTGGAACACATAAAAAGAACAAAAATGCATCAATGGGAACTCACCAATTCGCCAGAGTGAATGTGTTAAGCCTATTTTTCCAGACACAGAACTTTCTGTTCAAGAAAAATATCACAAATTCCCATCAGTTTGATTATTTATTGATACAAACATTGTGGAGGGGGGAGATAATAATGGAGTGGGGAAAACTCACTCCAAAGAATTTATGGTAGAAGAAGGGCACAGTACTCACATGGATGGAAAAAGCTGGTTAAATGGAAAGAAGTGAAGTCATGAAGGGAACTGCCAAACTACTCCAAATTGTGGTTGGCTGATACAAAGGGACTCAGTTTTGGGAAGAACGTTGCTTAATGTGGAGGTAAAGCAGCAGCATCAAATTTTTTAAAGGAATCTCACATGACTGGAGAGCACAGAGGAAGGTTAAGTAACTTAGCAGAGGGATGTAACTCAGATCTGATAAGAGGAGGTTTGGAATTGAAAATAGAGAGAGAAGATTTTTCCTATGTATTTGTTAACCACTTTGAAGAAGCAATGGACAACAGGTTAGGGAAAGTTTGCCAGTGTAGCAGAATCCTTTCAATTAGGGAATGCTCTGGAGAACAATGAGAAACTCCAGACAGACACGAGCACAGTGCGAGATTTGGCAGCCAAATGACAGATGCAGTTTAACATCATTAAATATAAGGTAATTCACAATTCATAAGTAAATTCTGCAGCAGAGTCTGGCTTTTTGACACGCAGCTGTACACACTGTAAATCTTTTATTTTTGCAATGTGGAATTCAGTGTTCTTGAGCATCCCTGTCTCACCACACACTGTGGAGAGCTGTCAGGAGCAAAGGATGCTTATGGACACTTGAGCTTTATTCATGCTGCATGTTTGACACAGGGCCAAGCCTGGTCTGTGCCCTACCTCGTTTGGCAGCCCCAGGGAACCTCTTAAACCAGGCCTGAGTCTCTGAATCCTTGGTGGGGAGCTCAGCTGAGCTGGTGGGGCTGGCTGCAGGCAGGGAGCAACGTGATACTGGTGAGCAGTGCTGGCTCCCAGCTGAAGCTGGGAGAGGGCTTCTCCTTTGGACCCTTAAATCACGTGTGTGCAGCCTCCTTGGGCCACTTCACCAGGCACTGAGCTCCTCACAGCAATGCCCAGAACTTTTATTTCTCTGGGCCTAGAAAAACCATTTCTCTGGGTGCTGATGTGGGATTTGGGGAGCTGTTCCTAACCAGGCTGGCTTAAATCACAGTAGCCTGGAGGGGAGCTCCAGGCTCACTTCTGCAGCCTCCAAGACAACATGCAAGTCACTTGAGGTGGAAAAAAAGCATCTTGTGGGGAGAAGGAGAGCCGACAGGCTGAATATAAACAAACAATATTGTTCTCTCTTGGTGTGGTTAATAACTGTGGCTTCTCTGGGTGGATAAGTTAAGAATTTGGATCGATTTCTGCATAGCAGTTCAATTAGTAGAAATCTGGAGACTGTGCCCTTCTTAGCCGTTGGTGACTGCTTTATAGATTTGTTCAACCCAGGGAGTAAAATTATTAGCAGAGATTGGGCTTAATTTGAAAATTGTTTATTAGGGTGAGTGAATAGCTTCAAAATAATTTCCACTGCACAATCCAATTAATTTTCAGGTATGTGTGCTTGCTCCTGCCACCCACTGAGGCAATTAAGAAGTGGGGGGAAGCAGTGGGGATTTTTAAGCTAAACATACTACCTGTGTATTAATATCTTCTTGGTAACTGAGAAGAAGAACTGTCCTGTCATAGTGACCCCGAAAAAATGTTACATCAGGGGCCTGCAGTGCATTAAAAGACCCAAATGGAGGGATCTGCAGAAAGTACAGGGCTTGGGATATCTGCAAACAGAGCTCCTGTTATATTTGCTTGAGAGGAAAAGAGAATCCAGCCCAATTGCTTAATGGGTGTATGAGGTTTTCAGGAGCTGAGGATCACTGGGAAATGTATTCACTACACCTACACAAAGGTTGCACAGTAGAAATTAATTCCTTCTCGTTCTGCATCTCTTCCAGGGCTTGCCAGGATCTCCAGGACAGCCTGGACCAAAAGGATCCAAAGGAGACCGAGGAGAGAGAGTAAGGTTTTACATGCACAGAGAGATTCCCAGCAGCGTTTGGGGGGCGAGGCCTCAGAAACTGTACACAGCACAGGTCTTACAAATGCAGTGGGACTACAGCCACCAACAGCTTTAAATGCAGAGTTTTGGGGCTTCTGCAAGAACCAAGATGAGGGTTTCCTGTACAGAGAAAGAGTTGAATTCCTTCCAAAGTCAGGTATTCCCCAAAGTGATACAGGTAGCAAAGACGTGGTGTATAAAGGCCTGTGGAGACCAACTTTCTTCCACCAGCCAAAGCTGTTTAGTCTGGGGTTTTTGAGAGGTCTAACTGAACTCTTCCTTCTGTGGCACTAAGGCTTTAAAAACTCATCAGACTTTTCCTGAACCAAAGTAATTTCCCAGGTCAAACAATGTTCTTAACATATTTGGAATATTGAAGTCATGTTCTTAATATGTTTATGTGCCTCAGTCCTTGGTGGGCTGTCCTTGGTCAAGTGCTGATAACTAAACATAGAAAAAAAAGGCTGTTTGAATGTTATTTCCAAACTGGTGAAATTTAGGAACTACCAGAGAAATATCTGACAAGGGTATAAATGTGTCAGATTGATTCCCAGTCCAGCATTCAAGCATTGGGAAGGGTTTTAAAGTGGCATTTGGGCCTTTGGCTGCTTCTGTTCAGCTTAATTGCCAAAAGGTCATTGTTTTTGAAATCTCTGGGTGAGCCTAGGAGCACAAAATCCTTTGGGAGTGGAGCAGGAGGAAGAGAATCGTTCAGCCCTTAGGTCTGTGAAATGGGCACCATGGACGGTGGAGAGTCTCAGTCTCTCACTGAGACCCCAGTGTGGAGAGGGTCAAAGGAGGGGAGAAAGATGAGGAGGAAAACATTGGCTGGTACCTCTAACATGATGGATGTCTGCAGTGGTGGCTGCAGTGGCACAGCCTTTGGCCTTTTGTTCCAAGTGCCACTTTACTGTCCCACAGCAGAGGTGGAGGCACCACCTGTGAGCAGGGGCTGTAGGTGACGTGATTGCCCCATGACAGAACCTCCTCTGCATTCCTGCTCCCCCTTCCAATCCAGCAGACAGAGGAATGCCTGAAAGAGCCCAGACAGACAAATGCAGATCAGTGAATCCCAACGTGCTGACTTCTCAAATTTGTGGGAATAACCAGCAACAGACAAACTGTGCCCCTCTGTCCAGACTCTGTGCAAGGGGAGCAGGTCCAGGTGCTTGTTTCACCCCTCCTGAGGGGTCAAGGAGCAGCAGATATCTGGGGGTGGGGCACATATGCCTTTTGAAATCTGTTATATTTTAGTTTTGGGTGCTTGGTCCTGTTCTTACATAAGAAATTACTTGCACTCCCCTGAAAGACAGAGTGACTGTTGGTCATTTTTGTAACACTTCCCTTGTGCATCTCAGCCACTTTGGGCATGACTTGGCTTTACAAATAGATTGCAGACTGATGGAGTTCTGGGACTAGAATTCAAGATTCTGATAGAGAGCAAAACCTTAACTGGTGAGATGGATGCACAGATTGCCAACTACAGCTCATTGCCATTCAATCTTTATGTTCAGCTAAAAAAAAATAGAAGGGCACGGTATGTGGCAAAGTGTCACATTTCCATCCAGGAAACTGATAAAACTCTTCCTCAATGATTCATGTAACGTTTTGCTTTAATTTGGGGTTGACCATATTACTAATATTACTACTAATATCCCATGTTACTACTACACTTATTTTGAAACAAAATTGTTGCATCGTGTCCATTCAGTCCAGACAGAACCCACAGAATTTGGTTTTGTTCCCTCCTTGCTAGGGATTTAGAATTATAACTCTTCTCTTAGGTTTGGGACAAATGAGATTTTCAAATATCTAAATGTCTTGATAAATAGAAAAAATCCCCATATTCCCTGTCCATCCTCTGTAGTGTGGAAAGGGAAGCTGACAGCTTTTTCTGTCAGAATTTCTGTAGGATGCTCTGTATGCTTTTTGTCTTTTGTGAGTGTGGCTTTGAATGCTGGTTTTGACAACTACATGCTGCAATTTTGGGTTTGGTGGATACAAATGAGGGCTCGAGCAGAGGAGCTGTGCAGCTGCAAAGAAAAGCAGAGGAGGGGTTACAATATCTACTGAGATTTGAGAAAATGTTATTATACATTCTTCCTGCTTAATCTCGGAGAGAACAGATGCGGAAGAGACCTGAAGCAGTCAGAGCACAGCCCCTGGATGGCTCAGCTCTGTGTGCTGCTCACGATCAGCCTCTGTTCATCCCAAACACTGCCAGGGAGGGAGGCTCCACAGCATCTCCAGGCAGTCTTCAGAGGAACAGCCAGCGAGGCCTGGGATAAAAGATATTGCCAACATCCAGCCTAAATATCCTTTGATCCCGTTTAAGCTGATAACATCCTTTCTGTTCCTCCTGGACATGGAGCACAGCCTGTTTATGCATTTTCAGTGTGTTGTTATGCTCCTCTCTGTGATTTTTCCCCTTGCCTGTGCTTTTTCACAAGCTTTGCTCCCTCCAGTGCAGAATCCAAGTATTTCCCTTTGAAGATACTGGGTGCACCTGCCAGACTGGGCCTTTCTCCCAGAGCTCTCCCTGTCCACATGGGCCTTTTCCTAGTGCTGGCAAGGCATTCCATAGGAATTCAGTCCTCCACAGGAATGTTCTGTAGATGCCTATTGGTTTTATACAAAGCAGCAATTTGATGGACACAAACCCAGCAGCTCTCCCTTTCTCCTACAGAAATCTGGCACCATATATGTAGTTTTTTGGGGAAAAAAGGATGGGTTTGTTGCTGAGTGTGTCTACGGGAGAAGAGCCAGGGGAAGTACAAGGCTGTTTCATTAACAGATGCTTTTACATTTTGCCTCTTCTTCCCAAACTCCTGCTTTCTCACTAAACAACCTATAACTGCTCTCCTGGTCAGGGATTCTGCCCTGCCCCAGCTGCTCCAGGGTGGGAAACCAGCACTGTGGAGGAAAACAGGGGGAAAAAAGATGTTCAGTTCAATGGTGTTTCATTCTGCCCCAAACCAACACATACTAGCTCAAACTGTTTCTGTTTAAAAAAAAAAAAATTGAAAAAAGAAGAATAAAAACCCCTCACTGAGAACAATGTAAAAATTGGCACAGCAGGAGAAAGAAACAAACGGACTAAAATGTTGTACCTGTGTTTTGATCAGGAGCTGTGGGATGTGTGTGGAGCAGGAGCAGATTAAATCAGTGCTCGGTGGGAGTCCTGGGCTCTGTTCTGGCTGGGGCAGCAATGGCCCATCACTTTTACCAGAGAGAAGAATGCAGTGTCTTTGTAAGGAACAAATCTCCAGCCAAATTCCTTCCTGGTATAATGTAACTGACTGCTGGAAAGTTCAAAAAACCTGCTAATCGTCTTACAGAGAGGGCACTGAGCTCAGGAGCTCCGTATCCAACCCAGCTCCTCCAAAGTCTGATGGGATTTGGAGCTGATACTTGACAGAAAACCATAACCCCCTTTTGCTGTCTCTAAGTGATAATGTCAAGGGAGAGGAATTTTTTTTTTTGCATTATCCCAAGTGTAAGGTTTTTCATTAAGCCATCTTAATCCCACTAGTAAAAATTACACTGTGTTCTTGTCAAATGGCAAAGTATCTCCTAATGACACTGACTTTATTTCCAACAGGGGCAAGCAGGTCTGCCTGGAGAGAGGGGCATTAAGGGATTTCCTGTAAGTGCTGCACTCGTGGGTGGGTGCCAGGCTCAGGTGGGGTTGGTGCCCGGCACTGTAGGTGCCACTGGCTGGCCTGGAGCTGCTTCAGTGCTGAGCTCTGCTGGCTCCAGCTCAGACATCTGTTCCATGGACACCTCACCTTAACGAATCCCTCTGCAAATGAAACATCCCCTGGTGATGCACGGTGCTGGCATGACCAGGAGGGCATCGCCCCAGCAGGGGAGCTGTGCTTTGCCTGCAGGTCCCTCTGGCCAGAGCTGGGCACACACAGCTCTCCCTGGGCCCCAGGAGTTCCTGGCACTACCAGAGCCAAAGGTGGGCACAGTTAAACAGATCAAAGTCCATCAGCTGCTCTCAACTCCCTCCTGCACCATGGTTGGCCAAGCTGAGCTAGAAGCCCTGTAATGAGATTAAGAGATGTCTCCAAATGATTTTTTGGCAATACCTGAACAGATGCACAGGGGAGATGTCTGCACTGGCACATATGGCCAATGCAAACAAACCAATGGTGGTGAAGGGTGGCTGACAGAGATCTAGTGGAGATCTCTGGGGTTTTTTTGGCTGGCAGCTTCCAGAGAGTCCCCAGAGCCTCTGCGAGGGTTCTCATCTCTCTTCCTTGGTTCCACCTAACCATTTCATACAATTCACACAACCTTTTCTTTGGTCCTTCTTCCCGTGCTCACCTCTGCTTTGCAAATATCTCGGGGATGTTCAACAAGTTTGAGGAGACCAAGCCTTTCCACTTTATTTTAGATTGCTAGTTTTGTTTTCTGTTTAGCTTAGAGTGGTTTAATCTCTCCATGTCATCTGCTCTTCAGAGGGTGCATGAACGTCCTGGTTAGGGGGAAACGTGAGACCAATTTCACAGCACAGAGGGATCTTTGTTCAAGAAAAGCTTAATGAGCATCCTCAGAGGCAGAAAGTGATGTGACTAATTAATGAAAGCAGAATGGAGGATTTTTCTGTTCTAAATCATGATGAAAATGTGCATTTTTGGGGGAAAGGAGCAAATTATCTGTGGTTTAGCCTAAAATGTTGTTCAGTAAAATGTCTGTGGCCTTGCTGGGGCCCAGGCCATGGCAGGTGGCTCCTGCAGCTTGGCCACTCCTGCACAAGTTCATCCATGTTAGAAGTGGTGGTGACCTCCTGGGAAGCTGACAGGAGTCAGGGCAAAACTCAGCAGAGCACTTTGGCCCTTGGCATGAGGTGCCAGTCCTTGTGTTTTCTGCTGGTGAAATGCTTCTTTAATTTGCTCCTTTGGTGGGGAGGGATCCAAGGGATCCTGGAAGGGTCCTCAGCCACATATAACCAAGTTTCCCTTTCTTTGTTTTAGGGTGAACCAGGCAAGAAGGGTGAGGAAGGCGACAAAGGCGCTGATGTAAGGATGTGTTTCTACTGTTTTACTTTCCTTTTTGTCACTTTGCTGTCCTTCAACCGTATTCCCTTTGACAGGTGGGTTTGGGGGGGCAGGGGGTGAGTCCACAGTTAAATGTGCAGAGCAAGTGGTAATGTGAACCTTGGGTTTGAATTTAATATGTGCCAGAAGTCCTGGCCTGTGAGGTTTCCTTGGCCATGTTGTCACCACGTTCTCGGAACGCCTCAGTCCCCAGAGGTTGTTCTGTCACACGGAGCTGGTTGGGAATTGCTTCCCTATTGTCCCTCCCACATGCTGAGGGACAGAGTCCCTGAGATCAAACTGCATGTGCAGAGCTTTGGAGTTCTCACATCTCTGCTCTCAGTTCCTGAAACACTGCCCAACATCTCTTTGTCCCTTCAAGCCCACACCTAAGGTGACAAGGACAACAAACTACAGCCTGAGTGTACATGAGGAGCTCTTTGAATAGGGATTCCTCCTGCACTCCTACTCAGGTTATCTCCTCTTCTACCTCTTTTCATTTTGAAGCATCAACACTGCAGAGTTTGGTGCTATGAAAGCAACATTATGGACAAGAAGCCTGTTCTGCAACATATTCCAATGTTAGTTTTGTTTTCTTTCTTGCAGGGGGAAGGTGTCCAACAGCTTCGAGAGGCTCTGAAGATTTTGGCTGAGAGGGTATTAATCCTTGAGCACATGATAGGAATTCATGGTGAGCATTGCTAAGGTTTTCTTCTCTAGGGAACCAGGGGCTCTGTTCAGGCTTGCTGGTTAAACACCCTCCCAGTCTCCTGAGCTCTCTGGTGTCTGTTCAAGCCACATTTTCTAAACTAGGTACCATGACTTAGTGGTGCTTAGAACTGTTGAGTTCCAGCAGCTGCACTCCATCCTCTGACTTTCCAGTAGCAGGTGAAATGACCCTTACAGTGATTTTTGTTACAGTTCAGGCAGCCAAGTCACGAGCAGCAGCTCAAGCCATGTGGCACAGATCATCTACCAGCTTCCCACGGAGCTGCTTGTTCGAGTCTTTAGGCCAGACCATTTAATCCTGTTAACAGCATCTTCCAAGTGGCTTGAACACCACTGAGGCCCTTGCCTTGTGCAGCACCACGTTTTGCAGAGAAAGCCCAAACAGTGCTGCCATGTCACCCTGATGCCTGAACATTTTGTGATTATAACTTACATGAAAACTACTTTCACAGTCAGATTTAAAGAAAGTCCCACATGTTCTACATTCAGATAGATTTGTGTGATCTCCTGAGGCTGGTGGCTCTCCCATCACTGGTACAGTGTGTACATCATCCCTTAAAGACTGTTCTCTTCCCTTGACCAGAGTATGGTGTTGGTTGTTGTCACAGGTGTTGGTTATTGTCAGACTTCTCCTTTTGGGGTATCTGAGGATCAATTCTCTCACAGCTGCCAAAGCTGCCGTGCCCGTTTCTCCCCTTTCAGAAACACAGCAGAGGCAAAATGTTTGGCTCTGCCATCCCAGGCTGTGAGCAGCAAGCCTGTCCCTTGGCACTGACCAAGTCCCAGAGCACTCTTCTGTCCTTGACACGTGGAACCTCCTTCCTGGCCTTACTTGTGAGCCCACCTCACACCTCCCCTCAGATCAACATCCACTTCATTGGGATGTGGCCTTTGGATATTGATTTAAGCTATGAAAATGGTAAATAGCTAAAAAGCCCAGCAGCCCTGACGATGCCTTACTCACAGTACTGGATGCACTTCAGGCAGCACCTTGGGAGCCCTCAAGCCCCATCTGGAGCCAGCAGTGCCGAGATGGAATTGCTGCTGGACACTCCCAGTGCCAGGGCATGGCTGGCCTGGCCTGGAGCCTGCTCTGCTCTGCTCAGTGGCCTCGTGCTCCTGCAAGCCCCAAGTGCTATTTCCAAAAGCAATAGGCAGCAGCAACGTAAGATTTTTGGGAAACCGTGAATCACAACCCCATGATTTAACCGCACTCACCCTGACCTTACCTCTGCACTAATCCTGCTTTGCTTCACATTTTCATTCCAAGGGTAGGAAAATACATTTTTATGCTGCTTTGCTTTGAGCTGGTGGAGGTACCAGGGAGATGCCCACTAGATTTCCTAGGCAGCAATCCGTGCCAGCTGGGATGTTCTCCAGGGAAGAGGAAAAGGGGGGTTCCCTGGGTGAGTCCAGAAACACAGGGCAGGGTATTTACAGGACCCAGGGCCTGGCCCTCCTTTGGCTTTTACTTTGTACCTTCATTTATAGTGGTATAAAGCGAAGAGTCACCTCTTGGGGAACCTCCTGTACACCCTGGGACTGGGGTTCACACAGCCTTGCCCCAGCAGAACTGCCTGATTTACCTATTTTTCACATTCTCTTTGGAAATACAGCAGCAACAAGGCATGTGCTGCTGTTCTTTTGAAACAGTCATTTCAGCAAACCATTTGTATTGATCTGGTACTGCTTGGGACGGAGATGAGTTATTTACACCCATGTGTGCTTCTATACCAGTGTAACTGCATCAGCAAAAATGGATGGTTTTTAATTGTACACTGTGGTTAGGTAATATTTAAACACCTATATTGTATGACTTTAGGGGTTTTTTGTCCCATAACTATTGATAATAATATTCCTGCTCTGTGCTTTTGAAATAGGTCCATTCTTTAACTTCACACATATTTTAGGCCCTACAAAAATACTGTTTAGAAAGGGAACTTGGAAAGTAAGGCATGTTTTCCTTGTGCAATTATGTTCATCTTGGTGTATATGGTTAAAAAAGCCCCAATAAACAAGGAGAAAAAGACATTAAATAACAAAAAATATTTTCTTTGAGCACAGACCTCCCTGGACTGAAAGGCACCACAGAGGTTTAAATCACCCAGCACCAACTGTCTGGTCATGTTCCCAGTGTAGGTGTTAAGGATTTGACCACAGGTCCTGGGGTAGCCCAGCTTTAAAACCCCACTCAGAAATGCCAATCCCATGCTCTCATTTTCCCAAGAAACTTCCCAATGAGTGTGGTTTCCAAAACCACAGCCACCCAAGCAACAAGGCAAAACATCCCAGCAAACAAACCTCTCCTCTGCAGTGGGAGGGCAGCTGGAGCTGACCTGGCCTGGAAGCTGCAGAGAGCAGCCCAGCAGGACACAGCAAAGCCCAAATTGTTTGGCAGGGTTTGGTGCCAGCAGACAGAGCCCAAATCCTCTGGCAACCAAAAGCTCACTTGAAACAGAAACGCTGCCTCGTGGGAGCAAACCAAGGCTGGCACGTTGGGCTCCTGGCAGGGAAACACAAACATCCAGCTCTGGAGGCAGAAGGAACAAAAAATTGGGACATTGGAAACGATGAGGCAGATCAAGCCATCAGCATCTGCTGCTGAAGAGTGGCCCAGACCAGGATATATTTAATTTGTTTAGGAGGGTGTTGCCTGGAGGCACTCCAGGAGCAGGGACCAGCCATTCCCAGCATTATGGCTGATCTGGCTGCAGCCCAGGGTGGGCCAATCCTTCCATTCAATCCTTTCAGTGCCTCCAGATGTCCTTTACCAGGAGTGAGATGGTACCCAAACCCCCAGGAGCATCAGTGACCACCCAGCTCATCCTCCAACACCAGGAATCTGTGGGCAGTGCTGAGTAGTTGCTACAGCCCAAGTAAATTTATAATTATTTAAAGAACAGCACTTTAGGAATGAAACTACAAAGGAGAACAGCCCCTGCAGTAGGAGCACTTACCCCAGAGAGTTCAAGCAGAGCAGAAGGGAAACATCCAGTGCAGGAGCAGTGTGATGGCAGCAAACCTGTGGCTCCAAAGCTGCTTCCTGCATGGAAAGCAAACAGGAGGGACCACACTGCTCCCAGAAGAGGAACCACTCGGAAGGGCCCATGAGTGCCTTCCTCAGCCTCCCCTTTTAAATAGTGCTCTCCCGTGACTTTCTCTCCTTACAGACTCTTTGTCTTCCATTGAGCCAGGCTCTGGACAGGATCTGATCCCGGGCTCCCCCCTGAGAACCAGCATCAAGATCAAGCGAGGAGGACCCCGGCAGCCCCAGGCCCACCAGATCCTCTCTTCACTGCTGGATGACGGTGAAGCCAGAAGGAGAAGCAACCGGATGAAGTAGGAGCATCTCCGTGTTCTCCTGCCTGTTCCCCAGTTTAAGATACAGTACCCAGTGCTTAGCTGCACACTGCAGATGGGGGTGGGAGGCTGCAGTGTTGGTGGCTGGGTTTCCTGCCCTGGCCAGTTCTGAGCCCTGATTGCAGGGAATGACTTACCCATAGCTCAGAGGGGGTTTTGAGAACGTTTTCCTTGATTTTGTTGTTTTCCCTTGGAATAGCAGTTGTCAGGTATCTCAGAAGCTGCCTACAGAACTGACACCTCCTGGCTGTGCCTCGAGAGTTTAACCCTCCCCTTGTTCCTCACTGCCCTTGACAGTCACTCAGTAAAGCTCTGCTTAACTGGCCAAGCCCATCCATCCCCCCCAGTCCCAAAGCCAAGCCTCAGCCTTGTCCATTGCTGTAGTTGGAGGCATCTGCTTTTATTTCATGTGTTGGTGTCACACTAACTTCCAGATGCTACTTCCACGGGCCATGAAAGCATGACCTGCAAGGATTTCTTTTAAGCAAAGAACAAATTAGAAAATACAAAGTACATTTAAAAGTGTTACTCTGAAAATTCAGGTGGCTCTCTGGACTTTTGCAACAAAATCTTGGCTTTTTATGTTGCTAATTGCATGTGAGTGACATTATTTCTATTTGTGGTTGCCTAAGCAAGGACTTTTGATGCAAATGTTCATGGCAACATTGGATTTCTGTCTGTCTCCAGAGAGTTTGGACTTTCTGTGAAAATACAAAGCAGTTTGCATGAGATATGATGGAATTGTGCAAGAATTTTCCCATACTGTGTTCAGCTTGTGCATACATCCAGAGATAATTAATTTAAGTGGTGGCAGTAACTATTCACAGAAAGGGATATTTTGCAATAGTTTCTTAATCCTACAGCAATCAGGAAAAATGTTTTCACAGTGTTTTGTTTTAATCTTGTGAGTAAATCCTCGCCATTTGAATCTGGAGACAGTGTAGTAGCAAACCACAGGCTAAGGAATTAGTCTTGTCAAGAGCTTATCTTGCACTGGGAGTTGAATACAGAGTCATTTTACTTTTTGCAATAACTTGTTATTTTAGGGGAAGTACCAGCTTCCAGGTTTAAGAAGTTGAACCTGCCCTTCAGTGACAAATGAATCACTCCACCTGCTGTGCTAACGAGGTCGGACAAGCTGATGTCATTCATGTAGACAGTGATTTTTGTTAGAAGGGGGAGATTAATCAACAGACCTGACTGTACTATTTTTTACTCTTTAATTCCCACGTTCTGACAGTTTTCAAATTCAGCCCAGGACAAAAGAGAGCAAATGGAGTTTGTGTTATTGGCCCCACTGTCCCTGGTTCCTGTGCAGGACACAGCTGTGTGAGCAAGCTGGAGTGTTCCTGCTGCAGGTTCCTGTCAGAAGCTTTGCAAAGAAAACACTCTGCAGTCCCTGTGTTCAGCACCCCAAGTGACCTTCCCAAGGCAAAGCCCACTGGAAATGAGGCTAAAAATGGAGGAGCTTTGCCAGCCCAGCATTAGCCACACATTGCATTGACTGTCCATACACACTGTAAACGTGGTGACAATCCTTCCCCTGAAGGGCCTGGCATTTTCACAAATGAAGGTTGCAGGATGGCTGAAATCACCATGCCTTCACTTGGCTCTGCTCTTCAGGAATCCAGCCATCCCCAGCCAGGTGAAGTGGCATAAGCTGATGCTGAGCAAGCACCAGAACTTTGCTTTACTGCTGTGCAGCTGAATAACAACCAGCTGTGGTGGGGGCAGCAGGGATGCAAGTCCCTGCCCTGCTTTTGCATCCTCACTCTGCTTGGCCAGTGCCAGAGGTGGGGCTCATTCAGCACCAGCCCACCTGGTTCAGGCTGTGCTTCCAAATGATTGAGTTTTCCATGGGACATTTCCAAGAAAGAAGCCCAAAGCTTTGCAGGAGTTAGGGGAGTTGCCTGACTGGACTCTGAGTTACAGCTGGAGCATGGTGTAGAGAGACAAGAAAATGAGAAAAACTCAAATCCAGCAGGTTCCTGATCTTTGGGAGAAGGAAATAAAGCCTCTCTGAATGCATCTTAGTTTCAAACCCAGCACTAACTCTAAACCCAGCACTAACTCTAAGGATGTCTGTAGTGCTGTAAGAGCCCATGTCCCTCCTCCCACTCCTGGCAGGGCAATAGCTCTGTTTGTGGGCTATGAGCATGGAGCAGCCACGGGAACATTCTTGGAATAATCTTTCCATCTAAGAATTAAGTGTGCCGAAAAAAAGGATGTTTCCCCATTTACAGGCTGATTCCTGTGCAGGGATTGAGAAGTATTTGGTTACCTCTGTGTTGAATTGGGACCATCTTGCTCTGGATCACATGGACACTCCAAGACCTCACAGGTGGTTTCCAGGAGATAAATCCTTGTGCCAACCAGTTGGTGTTGGAAATCAGGCCTGAAGACTGAGGAGAAATCTCAGTTCAGTCTAAACTCGTGCACTGGGCAGGCTGGTGCCACAGGAACAATGTGTCCTCATGGCAGCTTCAGCAACCAAACCCAACCAAAGCAATCTTTAAAAAGGGAAATGGGGAAATTCAGTTTCACCGGTCCTGTAGCTACAGGTTTGAATTTGGGGAAGAGGGAATACAATGAGGCCATTTTTGCTTCCCTGACGTTTCAGAGGCTTCACACTGAACTGAAAGAGAAATCTTTCTTCCTCCAAGTTTGTCTTCTGAATTCAAAGCTATTGCATGAGCTTGGTGAGTGCTAATGCATTAGTCACTCGCATTGCTGAGGCGTTCATACTGACAAGGATTTGGAATTTTATATTATTTAAAACAAATTACTGACAAGATGAAAGGAAAACTTAATGGAAGTTGTTTGCAATTAATCCTGCCGAGTCATTTGTCAAAAGGCTGTTTAGGTTTGGGTTGAGACCACTTTAATTATTGATGTTTCCAGGTTTCTGTACGAGCTATGTAATTTTTTCTCCCCACACTCCTTGCTTTGTTTAGCTCCATCTCTCTGATGAGGTGCTGTATCTTTAACTGGGGGACAGTAGGATTATACCAGATGGACTTTCTCTCTCTGCTGGGGTTTCATTCCTCTCCACTCACACCAGGGTTGGACCACACTGTTGTGCCGCCCCAGTTTAATTACGTTTAAAGGTGAGCACAGCCTCACACACTGACATTAATGATATTGATGACTAAGCCAACCACTCCAGCCACATTCTGCATCGTAGGCAGGATCCTGAGGTTCATTTCAGCCAGGGCATATAATGCTTATTGCCATGTCTATGTAACTTAGGGGATTTATTTGGAATGCGTGCTCATTTAGAAATATATTTTAATTGAAATGTTTAGTGCTTTATCTTACATACATACTGTGCAATATCATAGTGTGTTCTTTGCCTTTTTTTTTTTCCTAAGACTTTTTTGAAATTCTCAATGTTTGTTTGAGCTCCAGTGTGTTTATGAATTGGATCAGCTCTGGTAGTAGTAGTGTTTTCCTTGCCCTGAGCTAACCAGAAGCAGCACATTGCACAACCAAAACCCTTTGCAAGTCATGCACCCTCACGTTCACCAGCAACCTGGAACTCCTGGGAGGCAGGGAATGCTCCTCTCCAGAGGGTCTAATTTGCACTTAATGTAAGGAATTGATAGCAACCCAGGGAAATAGAAATAAAACCGAGAGAAGAGCCCTCACCTGCTCCCACCAAACTCCACGGTCACTTTGCTATCAACTTTCAAAGGAACAGGCCTTAAAAATCAGATTCAGCCCTGGAGCAGCACATGCTGGTGCTGTGTGGGCTCTGCTCCAGTGCCTGCCATGAGCTGTTGTCCTGTGGGACCCTGAGCACTGTGACAAAGGCTTCTAAGGACAATCAGCTTCTGGAATTCTTTCTCCATACAGTGATTGGAAACCCATCCTCCTCCATGTTTACAGCCTTTGTCTGACTCAAGATGACATTCTGTTGGGGGTGTAGGGGTTAAACTACTCAGAGTCTCTGTGATTTCTTGGTTTCCTGTGAAACCAAGGGATTCAAAGGTGCTATAATTGTTCACAAGGCACATTCCCACCCATGGAAGGAAACGGTAACTTCTTCACTAGTTATTTTACACAGTACCTTTTTTATTTATATCAGTGTGTTTCATATGTGTGCCAATGGTCCTGGCTTCTCTCCTGGGGATCAGCTTTACAACCATTTGGTCTTTTATAGGGCAGCCATAGGCAGTATCTTGCAATCGTGTAATTTCTTAACTTAGAGCAAGAATAAATCTCATCTGACAGGATGAACTCATTTATGGCACGCTTTAATGTTTGTTGTAAACACAACCTGTTTGTTCCACCTCTTGCATGGTTACTTATCTGTTTTCATATTGCTATGTTATTGTTCCAAATATCTATTTCTCTTTATTTGCTATGGGGTTTGTTACTGTATATGGAATGTTTTGTATTCAGCATTTTCTTACGGAGCAGAGTGGGAACAATATTCAAGGACCCACAAATACCAAAGACCTTTCATGTAATGCACTGAGAAATAAACTTACTGTAAATGAATGTCATGTCAGGTGTCCTCTATTTACAAAGTTCAGAGCAAGTTCAAGCAAACTGCAGCCTGAAATCAGGGCAGCTTCTTTTCCTTCCTGACATCTCAACCTTCTCTTTGGGAAGCCCCTTTGCAGGGCTCTTAAATACAAGATGTGCATGAAGGGCCCTGCTTCTGGGCACCTGCTGTGGGCTGGAGGGGCAAAAAGGGCCTTTCTTGCCTAAAACCAGAGCTGAGTTCCTCTGCCCTCGGTGGGACTGACTCGTCTGCAGGTGTTGGACAGAGAGATCTCTCTCCAGGACACCCTGAGTCACCTCTCTGCACTCCCAGCCACAGGACCCAAGCACAGGGGCACATCCCAAGCACAGGGGCACTTCCCAAGCACGGGGGCACTTCCCAAGCACGGGGGCACTTCCCAAGCCCAGGGGCACTTCCCAAGCACGGGGGCACATCCCAAACGCAGGGGCACATCCCAAACGCAGGGGCACATCCCAAACGCAGGGGCACATCCCAAACA
>VWZW01007303.1:1108362-1217065 GCA_013397115.1 Edolisoma coerulescens | reverse complement strand
GCCCTCATGGGGAGGTGTTTTAGCTCCTCAGGCAGCCTCTCAGGTAACGTCACCTTTGAGCATCTTGCTGTGCACTGCAGAGCGAGGCTCTCCCCGGACCTGGCAGGTTCCTCCCGCAGAGCAGCCCTCCAGTTCCTGCAGGAGTGTGGTGTCAGTGCAGATCCAGGGATCACAGCTCTGCCTGGGCTCAGCGAGGGCACTCGGAGGACAGGTGGCTGCAGCAGATTGTGGGGGGGAAAACAAGCCAAACAGAGAATTGTGCTCTGCCCGACAGTGTAAATTAAAATCTGCTGATATTTGCAGCATTCCTCACTTCCCCAAAAGTTTCCTCACAGTACAAGGAAGTCGAGTTGGCTCAGCTAAGACAGCAAGGGCTGCCCAGACCCACTCCCTGACATCCCCTGGTACCTCCTGGGCATCTGCCTCCTCCAGCAGCAGCCTTTGGGTGTTCTCTGAGTGTGCCTCTGGGCTTATGGAGAGCCCCAGAGTCGTCATCTCCTGTGACAATTCAAACTGCCAGGAGAGGATGGGGGTAAAGACCTTCTTTTAACCTTCCTGCTCCGGGAACAGTTGCCCCTCGAGATGGAACACCTCTGTGTTGGCAAAGGGAGGCTGTAGGGGAGGACCTGGGCTGTTGCTGTCACAAATGTCACCGTTCTGGGCTCTGAACTTGTTTTTCACATCCCAATGAAAACAAGAGACATGTAAATCCCAGCCAGTGTTTTACACCGCAGAGATGCAGCAAAGGCTGAGCCTTGTAAACACTGAGAAATGTCCAGAGTCGAGGCCTCTGCTTCACACAAAGTTTGCATCACTGATGAGGACATGCTCAAGGTTACTCCATGCCAGACATTCCCATGCAGCACTTCTCTGGGTCTCTCAGGGTGTATTTATCTCAGTTTTTGAGTACTAACACCTCCAACTCCGATATATTTATCCTTGCAAGAAGTCCTCTGAGGGAAGGCAGTTGCGTTAATCACCACTGTACAGATTGGGAGTTGCTGGATAAAAGGCTAAATTAATTTCTTGGGACATTTGTGGCTGTGCTGGTCTGCCAGGCACCAAATTAGCATCAGGCCCATGTTGGTCTCTGGGCCATTATGGCCACTGATTGTAATCACAGCAAGGGGAACTGACTTCTCCTGAGCTTAACAAAGCCCAGGAAAATCAATGGCAGAGGGGAACACACTGAACTTGTAGCAGGAGCTGATTAAAAGAAAACTATTTATTCACAAACAAAACACAGCTACTCTTGGAGTTCACTGCCTTAACTCTTCATTAGCCACATGCTCAGC
Organism: Edolisoma coerulescens; assembly: GCA_013397115.1. Lineage (NCBI taxonomy): Eukaryota > Metazoa > Chordata > Aves > Passeriformes > Campephagidae > Edolisoma > Edolisoma coerulescens. The sequence goes on along the minus strand of VWZW01007303.1, from coordinate 1,215,770 downwards.
AGCAAGTGGCTCTTTACCCAGGCAGGCACTGGCACTGTGGTAGGAATGGCTCTGGCCATGAATGGAGTTGGAATTCTCTCCACATTGCAGCCTGGGGATGGGGAAAGCAGTGAACCTGAAACAAGAACAAACTCACCCTAAACTTCCCAAGCAACACTACAGAAGAACAACCACTACACCGTATAAAGGAAAAACAAGCAGGGAGATTGTATTACCTTATTTACCCTCTAAAAACTGTTCACCAAAACCAGTGACAAGCTGTTTCAAAGATGGATTGAAAAAAAATGTGACTATTCCAGACTGAAGGATGTCGTTTGCTTGGCATCAAGGAGAGCCTTGGGAGCTTATCAGGCCTGACTTTGTTATCTCTGAGCCTTTATGGGAGAGGCAGAGAGAAACAGGACAGGTCTTCCCCCTGCCACATCCCACTTTTAGGACAGGATCAAGCACTCTTGGACAAAGCTGATCCAGTTTTTCGACTCCAATGGCAAACTAAAGAGCACCCACTCTCTATAGCATAGCAAGGAAAGGTGATTTAGCCATGGGCTGGCAGATAAAACTTGTACCAGTGATGAGAATTAATTGTTGGAAGACTTTGCTGAAGGATGTGGGAGAGTTTGCACTCCAAGGCAGTTTTCAAATTATGAGAGGACTTTCTCCTCCTAAACATACACACAGATATATATATAAATACATAGATAGATTTCGATATATATATGAGAGAGGCGTGAGTGTGATATATTCAACCCAAGGCACATCCACCCAGGAGAGCCACACCAGGTGCTCAGACTGGTAGAATTGGTGACCACAAAGCCCCAGATGCCCATTCCTGACCCAGCTCAGCACTGGAAGGATTTGCTGCCATAAAACCTCTCTACAAATCACCAGGGCATGGGAACAGGGTCCTTTCAGCATCCCACTGGCAGCAGCTGCCCTGAGCACCTCCAGGACACACTGTGCATCTCCCAGAGCTCCAACTACTGATAAACCAGCCTGTGGGAAGGGGCTGTCCAGGGTGGAAAACTGGCATCCAAATTTTGGCCTGAGACTGGACACACACCAAGGCAAGCCAGAGGTGCCCCACTGACCATGGGCTACCATGGGAGAAGAGAAAGGCTGAGTCAGAGAGCCCAGAACGGGCCTGTGGCAGCACTGTGGGACTGTGCCAAGGAAAGCCTGGTTTCTGTGTAACTGGCTGGAGTTAATGTTCACCCAGTAGCATTCCACGACAGCTAAACTTTAGACTTAGCTCAGAAAGCACTGGCTGAGTGCACGATAAGACCCTGGCAGCCACCTTTTCTCTGCTCCTCAGCCACAAAAATGTCTTCAGAAATGGATGGAGCCTGGGTCTACCTGGTGACAGGAGGATGTGGGTTTGTGGGGGAGAGGATCGTAGAGCTCCTGTCTCAACAAGACTACATCAAAGAAGTCAGAGTTTTTGATTCAGTAGCAAGAGAAGAAGTAGAAAAACTCAGCACAGGTAAGAAAAGGGCATCAGCATCCATTTAGTGGCCATAACCCTCCCTTTCATGGCAGCTGGGATAACGCTGGAGATGGCACAGTTACAGGCGTGGGGCAGGAACCTGGATTAAACAGACTGGGTGAGGAACAACCTCCAGCTCAGAAGTTCTACAGCATAGGGCTAAATCAAAGAAAAAAGGTCCCTAGGGATGGATCACCCAGGAGATGTCGCCCAGCGAGGCTCTAAGTCCCCAGGCAGGGATCAGCTGTGAGGAGCCACGTGCACACAGAGTACGTGACACGGGAACTTGGCTGCCCAGCTGCTTCTGCACAAAGGGACTGAAACAACATCCTCCTGAGCTGCTCCAACCAGCCACTGGTTCTGAGGAAAATAACTAAAAATCCTGACAGCAACAGAATCAAACTCAGAACCTACTGCAGGCCTTGTGAAATAAATCATGGAAATAATGGAGAGAAACCTATAGCAGCCTTAAAAAAGGAAGAGGTGAGTCTCAGTAAACACTCAGAGATACTGAATTAATCCATTTGATCATATTCTGAGAGCTGCCTTCACACAGGGTTGAGTACAGTGAGATATGTCGGGGAAAAACAACCTGTTTTACTGGATTCAGGAACATCCATGCAAAACAAGCCAACGCAGCTCAGGGTGCTCTGCTCAGCTAATGCTGGGCTGGGTCCCCTGTCTCTGACTGCCCAAACCTTCAGCCTGCTTTGGGAGAGGCAAAAAATGCTGAGGGAGATCCTGTTGGGAGATACGGACAGAAAGGGGATGCACCTACAGCAAGTCAAGACTCCCAGGGAAATATCACTATCAGAAACCCTCCCTGGCAGATGAACTCAGCAGACTGGTTTCCCCAGGTTTCAGGGAGCCAATTACCTTAAAAGCACCCATAATTGAAGAAAAAGCTGTTTAAACCTCAGGGAGGTGCCAAAATCCGTGCTCCAGGAGAGGTCTGTGGCCTGACACCCCAGCAAACCACAGAACATGAGGCAGAAGCAGCCCGAGGGGCCGTCCCAACCCCATCCCTCTGCCCCCCGAGGCAGCATCAGCTCCACCACAGCCTTCCCCACAGATGTTTGTTCTGTTCCCAGGCCACCCCGGGCAGCCCATTTATTTCTGCCCCACCAGGCAGTGGGCACAGTCTGGGCCCTTGATTTCTCACCTCAACTTACAGGTAGAAGGGATATTACAGCATTACTGTAATTTTTTTTTTTTAACAACAATCTTCACCATCTGAAAACCACATCCTTCCACTCCATACTGGTTCCTGCTTTAGGCTAAAGCAGCTCTCACACACTCCTTCCTCCTCCCCTGCTCCATCCAGCACTGCAGGGCACTGGCACGGTTCCCATCTGGAAGGGGGGCATTGAGTTTTGGGCTGTGGCCTTCCCAGTGCTGCAAAGAGCTGATGGATTTGTCTCCTCCATCCTGCAATTTATCCTCCTGTTTTACCTGTCACTGCAATTGTGCCTTTTCCACTTGACAACAAGCAGCAGCCCCTAAGCTGCCCTGGCCCAAATTAATTCCTTCATGAAGATCAGCTGCCTCTTCCCTGCTAAACCCAACAACTTCTCTTTGTTCTTATCAAATTTCACTTTTATTTTCCTCCTCCAGACTGTTAGTTACATTCAGTTCATTCTCAAATCCTCCAGCATGGTCCCTCCCAGCCTGATGTTATCTGCTGATTTAATGAACAAATCTGACAGATTCTTGATGAAAACAATAAAAAAGACTCAAATACAGCAATAAGCCCTGGAGAGCCCCAGGGCAGCCACCTACCACAGCTGGCAATTCCCTGGGAACTGTAATTCCGCCAGCTTTGTGCTCTCCTTAATGGGGCTTATTTAGCCCATGTTTTACTGACTCCTTGTGAGAATGACGCTGAGTTTCCAAAGCCCTTCGAAAATCAAGATAGATGACATCAACCTGTTCCACAATATCCCTACAGCCTGTTGCCTTGTCATAAGAACAAAGGAGGTTTATCTGGCTTGCTTTGTTCTTGACAAATCCATGTCAGCTGCTTCCATTCTCCCCATTATCCCGCTCACACACACGTGGTTTGAGTGTGTGCTCCTGAATTTCCCGGAAAAACCAAAATGTTCTGTCATTTCCTGCCTCTTCTTTACCTCCTCTCTAAGCTCAAGCGTTTCCTTTGCTCTGCTGAACTCTTCCAGCGCCTTCAGAAGTTCTCCAAAGTGGCTGATAATGCACTAAAGCTGCAGTTACATCCCTCACCTCCTTCGGAGCCCTGGGTAGAGCTCATCAGGCCTTGTCAATTTGAAAATTCCTCATGGTTGCCTTACAGCAGCTGCCTTAAGACAGGTGGTGTGAAAAAGACCATTTAACACTTCAGCCTGATGGGTTCCAGGCTTTCCCAAACCACAGAGTAGCAGAAAAATTCCCCCCAAGAGCCTGCTGACACGCTGCTCTACGCTCTGGTGCTCCAGGCAAGGGTTTTACCTCTGCTACATGGACACCTCCTTTCTTTTTACCCTCTATTCTCCCTGAATCGACTCTGTGCTTTACTACTAAATTAATTTAATATTAATACTCAATGTTAATGAATTTAATATTAAAACTTCTCAGAGTGAGTCCACTGATTGTTGGCTATGCTAATTAAGAAAGCAGCCTGACCCCTTTGTAAAACTTCTGCCTCCTCCTCCATCCCAGGCTGCTCAGAGACCGCTCAGCCACTTGATCTGCTGGCTTGGATTCTGTCTCTCCTTTTGGACCATGAGGAATAATCCCCTTCCCACCTTGCCCTGTTGGATCTTCTCTGAGGGGTTCCACGTCATAACACCCCCACGGCTGGAGCCACAGACCCTTCCCTGAGCTACTCATTTGTGTGATCCTTCAGAAATTCCCACCCTGATCCCGGGATGTGTGGGGCTCTACAGGCAGCTGCCAGCCCAGGGCAGAGGAGACACCTCCTTCCCAAAGCAACCCCATGAGCGGCTTATTGCAGATCCCTGAGGAGAACAGGCTCCTAACCCCAGCTTCTTGCTGGCCTATTCCCAGCTATGGGAAAGGAAGAAGGGAAAAATCCTATTTAAATGTTACAACACTGTCTCAAAGTAAGAAAATGAATAGTAGATGTCAAGAGTAGCCAAGTATGGAACAGCTACTCTGAGGAAGAAGAAGAAGGTAAAAGAGAATAGGGGAAAAATTCCTTCTGAGTGGCTCAAAGGGAGGAATTTCCTACGAAACTTCCTAAACCTTTTACATTATTTTCCTTCTTAATCTACAGTATTTGCAATTTAAACAAAGCTCTGTGCAATGTCTCTTGAAATCACCGGGTGTTATTCCCAGCAAGCCCTAAAATTTTCTGTCTGAAGGAAAGTGTCCGGCACAGCTTCCCTGATCCACAGGGGCTGGAGCAGCTCTGGGCCAAGTGTGTCCTGCTCCCAGGGCTGCCCTTGGATGCAAGCTGGGGATTTGCAGCGACAGACACAGCGATTCTGCCCCATGTTTGACGCAGAGCACTGTGTTTGTTGAATTAAACCAGATGCAAACCTTGGAGTTAAAAAAAAAAAGGAATTTGGCCCTGGTGTGCTGGGTTCAAACAGCACAGTCACTGTCAGAGAGCGCTTTGCCTTGCCCTGCAGAGAGGGAATTCCACGCCGGATCCTGGCTCTGCAGGAAGGTGAGGATGCTGATTTGTGCTCTTCCCCGCCCTGCATCCCTGGCTGTATTATTTCTCTGCAGCTACCACTCGTGTGAGAGCGATGAGAGGAGACATCCGGGACTCGGGCGCGCTCCTCGCTGCCATGCGGGGCGTGCACGTGGTCCTTCACACGGCTGCTGTGGTGGACTACAGGAACACGGTGCCCTTCTGGGAGATGAGAGCTGTCAACGTCGGGGGTGAGCCTCAAACAGGGAGCTGAACACAGCCCTGCCCTCACACGCACCTTGCAGTCACACGAGAGGCTGCAGCAGATGCATCCACCCGCATTTAGGGCTCCCTCCTCCTGGATCCCACACACCCCGAGATGGGAAAGGTGCCCGGGACCTTTCCAGCAGGGAAGTTTCTCCCTTTGCCCCTCTGTCCTTGCTCAGGGCTGGCCACGCTGCTCCTCTGCACTGCTCATCAAATCTGGGCTCAGTTTTTGCACAGCTGTGCTGGTGGAGGGCAGAGCTTCCCCTGATGGCGCTGGGGTGGCTCAGGTCACACCTACAGTGGTGAGAAACTGTTTGGTGTGTGACAAGGACAACAACTAAAATTACCCCCTGTTTTAGAGAGCTCGGAGCTTTCCCAGGGATTTTGCCCTGTCTATACCAGCAAAAGGCTGCATCCGTTGAACTGCACCCACTAGAAGGGAGTGATGCTGTTTTAATTAGCAGAGTGATGCTGTTTAATTAGTCAGAGTTCCCAGCTATCGTGCATCGACAGGCCACATGTAACTGAGAGCTCACAGCCCTTTCCTCCCACCACCAAGAGCCAATTTCGTGTTCGGTGCAAGATCTGCTTAGAGAAAATTTGTTCATAAATCTAGGAAATAAGCACAGGCTATAAAAATAATGAAATCCCTATTACAGCAGCAATTCCAGTGGCACCTCAGGCTGTTAGCTACTAAAATAGTCGTTAACCAAAAGGAAGGAATTTTATTTTTTTCTTAATACGTCTATCTCCAACTCGATTACTGCTTAGGGCTTCTACTATTTGCTGATACATTCAAGGGTAACATTTAAATTCCAGCCTTCTTTTCATCGCTGCAGTTGTTTTCAAAACTCAGTGCTTTTAAGAGCCTGTATTGTGCTCTCTGTGTACTGAGAATATTCAGAGCCTGAAGGTTCCTGCTGCCTTTTAGTGGCTTTGTGAGCTCTTCCCCTTCACTGTTGCTGTGAGCTCTCTGCTTCAGCACAGGGAGGATTTACAGAGAGCACTGAACACTGAGCAAGTCCCCTCCTCAGCAAACCAAACCTCTTGTAGATGTTGGTGACGCTCCCAGAAAACCACACACACGAGGATTTTCCAGTGTGACCGAGTGCCTCTTTGAGGAGCATGGCCTGGGATGGCTTAACAGGAGCCTGAGCTGCATTTCTGCCTCCCCGTGGATGGCTCCACATGGACATCCCTAAAAGGGGCTGCTGCCCTCACTAGGGCTTCTCAAAATCCTGAACTGAGAGATTAGTCCGAAGTTCTCTATTAAAATCATGGCAGATAAGAGAATAAAAATGGTATTTGATACCTGCTCTAGACTTCAGAGAAAAAAGTAGGGTCAGGAGAGGTCAAGTATATAATCCTCTAGCTGGCTCTCGTGCAACTCGGGCCACAGAAATTCATCCAATTACTGCCCTAAACCCAACAATTTGTGGCTAAATTGGACCATTCCTTTTCAAAAGACTTGCTGCCTCGAATTAAGGGTGCCAGTTAATGGGCTATCTGTCATGGCTTTCAGCAAGCCATAACAATGCTGAGGAGTGGTGGTGTGACTATGGTTAATTACCATTTCTGGCCAAAATTTACATCTTCTGCTTTGATTCCCTCCTCTGTTTCAACCACTGGCTGCTGAATCCTGTTATAGTCTTGTTGACTAAATTGAAGAGTTCTCTTCTACAATTTTTTTTTTTTCATCTAGTCATTTAAGGACTTTTTAATCTGCTTTTTGTTAAGATGAATGGATTTTAACTCAGCTGTTTCCAGTGATGTTTCTCACCAGGGGTTCTCAGTTTGTTTTACATATTGTGATAGGCTCATGGAGAAGCACATTGATTCTTTTCCACCGGGATTTCCGATGGATTCATGCGCTCTGAAATTATCCTAAACTCAGGATTTCCTTGTAATTTCAGATTATGCCCTTAATAGCAAAGAAAAGGGAAATTAGGAGCTCTCCCACACAAGATCTGCAGACAGGCTCAGGGCAGAGCCTGCTTAGCCAGGTACAGTGTGGAGGTTTCTGGAAACCAACCCTGCGAGCTGCTTCCTTTCGGATCTGCCTTATCAGATCTGAAGGCCCTCAGTCCTTGTCAATGAGGTTCTCACAGGATCAGCTTGGACCAAAATCACAATGAATGCAAAAACCACTCCTGCAAGAGTCATAAATCATTTGAACCCACCAAAATACTCCAAAATAACCACACTAAACCACACACACTGACCAACAAGTTCAGCCAGAACAACCTTCCTTAAAGCAAACCATGTTTTGGATTTTTCTGGATTTCACGTGGACTTGTAAGCTGCCCTCATTATTTTATTTAAAGTTCTGCAGCTACCAGGAGTCTGATGGAGTGCTTTCACCCTGCAGCACCCTGCAGAGCTTCTACAGAGCAACACATGCAACTGAAACACTGATCCTTTCCTGGAAGGCTGCAGTTCACCAACAATCTGCCCACAAACTAAAGAAGATGGAGGTTTGCTCTGCCAAGCTCTCAGCTTCCCTTTGTTAGCAGCTCTGAAGTCCAAGTTAAGTCAGTTGCCATTGGCCATGGAGGTTCAGCCACATTAGAGCTGTGGATGTGACTGCTACTCATGTTATAAACCATCCCCTCCCGAGGAACTGCAGCCCTGACCTGGGGCTTTCCATATTTTCAGCCATAAAAAGAGACGGATTAGTTCCAAGTGGGAAAAAGCCTGGGAATCTGTTTTGATTTGCACAACAGGAATCAAGACAAGGTGGTCGATATTTGTTCTTCCCATCCTGCCCCACAGGTACTGAAAATGTGTTAAGGGCCTGCTGTGTCCTGAGCATCCCATACCTGCTCTACACGAGCTCCATCGCTGCCGTGGGACCCAACACCTCCTGTGAGCCCATGCTCAGGTGAGGCTCAGCAAACCTTTTCCATCACTCTGTTTGCCCAGATAAACAACAGTGGAACTGCAGCCAGATGGAGGTTTGAGCTGTGGCTACCAAGGAGAAGATTTGTGTTCCCCTTCCTGTCTATTCCTCTTCTCTTTCTTGAAAACCCTTCCTTGCTGCTCTTCCCGTTGAGGAGCCACGGCTCTTCCCAACCTAAGCCTGGCCAGTGATACCCCAAGGAGAGAGCTGTATGGCCCAGCTGTACTTCCAGGCTGTTCCTGGATGTACAGCCCTCTTCCTCCGAGCCCTAAAATCAGTTTCCGATAAGGTTTCAGGTGCTCAAAGTTCGGGATATGGCCAAACTATATCCTGCTCTTGGGTCAGTGTTTGCTCTCCCTCACAACGAGCCAGCCCAAGCGTGGTGCCCTTCTGTTACCACCACACTGCCCCTCCTCCTCCCAGCTCCACAGGGAACTGCTGGCAAGCCTGTACCCAGCTCCTGTTACCAAATGTGGGCAAATCTCGAGTAGCACTATCCCAGAAAAAAGTAATTGGCCATGAAGTCTTAGGGGACATGCACTGGTGTGAACCTGCGCTGCAGCATTCAGGTGTAGTCACATCCTTCTGTTGCCTGCTTCTGACCTGTGAATTGTACCCTTCTATCCCTCAAAATCCTTTGTTTTGGCAACATGCTCATGGGGGCTGTCTCCTGGGCTCCTGCATGTCACCACTTCAGGGCATTATGTTCAAACCTTCTCCTCTGTGGCTCCCACAAGATTTACCCACAGACCCAGAACCAGCAGCAGAGCTTTAGAAAATCCTCTGTGGCAAAGGTGGGATTTGGATCCATACAAAGACAGTGGTCAAAATAACTATTTTGAGGGGTTTTTTTGCTTTGATCTCCAGAAGTGACTTTGAGAATCAGCTGACACCCCTGCTCAGGGCTCGGCATCAGGACACCTTTTGTATTCCTGGGGCAACGGCACCCGCACCTTGAGAGCAGGGCTGATATTTCTGAAGACCAGGGGAGGAAGTTTTAGGTTAAATTTGAGGTCAGGTAGAGATATCTGCAGTCTGATATGTACTATTGGAAGGCTCCTTGCTGATTTCAAGCCTGGTTGTAGCCACACAAACTGCTCAGACCCTGGAAACTTGTGTGCCAGGGGAACTGGCTCCAAGTCAAGTGGTGTCTCCACAGGCAGCCACACTGGACACAGCTGCCTTCAGTCACTTGGCTCTAGAAATTTGAGCCCAGCTAGAAAAGACATAACTTTAAATGACCTCCAAGCCTAAATTTCACGCTCACAAGTAAGTCAAGGCATAACCCAGTTGTTTTGAGAAGTGTCTAAGCACCCAAATCTGTAGAATAAATGTCTGGCTTATGAAAAAATCCATGAGAGCAACTCAATCCACTTGGGACCAAAAGCACTAGAGACTGTGTCACTGCAAAGCTATGGAATTTGGTCACCAGCATGTCCAAAGAATTGCTAAAAGTTCATGTAGATACAGGCACATCCTTGTCAGTGTTTTAGTCCTATGACTTAAGGGAGAGATATGAATAGATGTCTAGAAAAAATCAGCCCCAGATCTTGCCTGATCACAGTCCTTTGGCTTGAAATGGTGGCACCAACAGGGGCAAGCAAAACCCACCCAGGCTGATGCTCATGGAGCTATGAACAGCCTTCCCCACCAAAAACACAAATAAAACCACACCTGGAGCCTTCCACTCATTTTGCAGAACACACTCAGATTCTCCCATTATCCTGAGAGGAAGCCTTAGAGAGGGGTCTTCGTTCTCCAATTATTTTTATTTTAAACTGAGGGAATTAGATAATGGGAGAAGTATCAGCCCACCAGTAAAAACCTGTAAAAACCAGTAAAAAACCCCACCTGTCTCAGTAGGGAGCCCAGAGGTGACTGGGAGCAGCGTAACACGGCTCTGTTTTCCAGACTGCAAGCACAGGTGATGCTTTTCCTCTTCCTCCTCTTCTCATCTCCCCATCCCCACCCGATCTGTTCTGCCCTCTCTCTCCCAGCCCATGATCCTGCCTGCCTTTTCCTTTTCCTCTGTCCCCCTTCTCCATCATTCCTCGTAGAATTTATTTAACTCCCTTTTACGTGCTCGGGAATCGGCACAGACAAAGCGGGAGGAGTCTCTGGCCGGGATGATGGGTGCGGGGATAATGCTCACACCTCAGCATCCGACAATAATAGAAAATGCCTCTGTCAGTCTCAGTCCCTGGGAGACAGGCACTGCTGAGATACCTTCTGACAATGCTGCTCCAGTCTGATTAGCGTTCACTTATCTGGGATCGTTTTGAAAAGCAAGAGCATTATGCTGAGCTCTTTGTTACTACCCAGCTTCAGAGGGGTGGGGGAAGGCACACAGAGCAGAGCCCAGGAACAGCAGGCAGGTTTGTCCCTTTGTGAAGCTGCTGCTTTTCAAAAGNAAAAAAAAAAAGAGAGAAAGCAATTAAAACTAGAACTTCTAGATAACCCCTCACTAATTGTCTTGGGCCTCTCCCGGGCTTGCAACAAACCTTGCACAATCAATCTTTTGTCTTGCTTGTTTTTTGGTTTGTCTCCTGTTCATCCCCCGTAAACACGGGGAGGGGAGGAGGGGTTTGTGATAGAAGCCCAGGGTGTGTGAGGAGGCCGCATTTCTGATGCTCCTAATTCATTTCTGTTGCTGTAGCACGAGGAGAGCCTGATCTCAGCTGGGATATCTGACACACAACGTGCCAGACTGCTGAACAGGCAAGAGCCGGGCAACAGCATCAGCCACGTTTTACACAGGGAGATCTGAGCACAGAAAAAGCAACTTGCCCAAGGTCAAACAGGGAGCCTGAGTCAGAGCTGGCTCTCCCAAGGCCCAGTGATTGACAAAAACACCTCTGCCAATGCCCAGTGTTTGACAAAAACCCCTCTGCTGCAGATGTGCTGTGTGAATCCCTCACAGGCCACTGAACCCTTCCAGGAGATGTATCCAAGCCCATCTGCCACAGGAGGGTCAGGATTCCTCGTTGCCCTGCGTGGGGTACCCCATGCCTGGCAGATCCTGGTTTGGTGGGGTGCATTTCTCTCAGACAGCAAAATATAGAGCAAATTAATTTAAAAATGGGAAGAAACTCTCCAGCAGCACATGGAGGGAGAGAGAGTCGGTCTGTGCTACTCAGGGGAGCACGGGAGCAAGTGGATGCTCCTTCCCAATGCTGCAAGCAGTCTTCCTCACTCCAGAGCCCACTGGAGATGCTGAATCAAATCCCATGATGGCCTCAGGCTGATCTAAAACCACTGGGACAAAGCACTGACACCCTATGGGGAATAGAGCTGCTTTCTGCTTTCTCCTTGGAATTATTCTGGGCCCTGTGAGGCCAGTTCCATGTTAGATCCCACAGGCTTTCCCCTTGGCAGCTGTGAGATGGGAGCCTGAGGAGCAGGTTGTCTTCCACAGCCACAACCCAGGGTCCCCTGCTTGTCCTTGGCCCTGGGTCCTCTGCTTCTCCTTCCCCTCAAGGGTAACTTGCGAGGGGAGATGAAGGAGTAATCCCAGCACAACCCTGCTGATTGCAAGGCTTCCAGGAGATCTCCAGCAGCTCCACCACATCCCCAGCAAATGCCTCCCAACTTTAATCAACTCTGTGAGAAAATTAGGTAGCAGTTTCTCCTTTTAGTTTATGGCTCATGAGAGGCTTTTCTCTGCCTCTAATGAAAAAATGAAGTAGGTTTGTTCTCTTTTTCCTGCCCTCCATCTTCATGTGCTCTTTCTACCCTGCTCAGCTTCTGTGAGTTGCTTAAAAATGTAACTCCACTGCCTTCTAATTTGCCTGATGGAATGTTATTTCAATCATGCTACTAGACAAAACTAAATCATGCTCTGAGAAACCACTGCCCTCATGCAAACCTGCCTGTGAACACCCCACACCGCCTGGTATTCCTCGAGGCCTTATTCCTCCCCAAAGCACAGCGAGGATCTCAGCTTCCCACAGCTCCCAGCCAGCAGGAGCCCCTGGGGAGCCGGGAATGCTGAGCAAACCAGGCTGGGACAGATGTGCCCGAGCCCCGTGCTCTGCTCCACGGTCCTTCTCTGTCTCCCACAATCTGTTCCAGAGGAGATGAGGACACTGAGTACCGCGGGGACGTGGAGCTGCCCTATGGGAAGACAAAAGCCATGGCGGAAAAAATTGTGCTTGAAGCCAACGGAAAAAAGGTACAAAATGCAGTGGGGTAGCACCCCTGGAATTACAGCACAGGATGGGGGAAAGGAGGGAGATGGTTGGAAAGACCCCACAGCTCCTGTCTAAGTGCGTATCCAGCCTCTGCCTGCATTTGATGCACAAACCACGTTGTCCTAAGCCTCCCAAAGCCCGATATTCCCACATCAGCAGGAAGCTGCCAGACTCTCCCAGGATCAAAGGGTGCTTCCCTTCGAGCCTGTGCTTCAGCTCCAGCAGGAGTGTGAGTTTGGAAAGTGCTGTGCTAAATCAGGGCCAAAGGAACCAGGTTCACTGAGTTCATATTGAATAAAAGTATAATTTCCAGGCTTTCCAGAGTGACTTAAGATTAAACAATATTGGTGTACCCAGAGCCAGCCCCCTACCCAAGGCAGCTTGTTTTAGACCTGTTTAAAGCCAGTTTGTTTGTTTTAAACCCAAGGTCAGTGTTTTAGACTGGCAGTGCAGTCAGCAGACAGAAAAGTTCTTCTAGACAATGAAGGAGAATGTAAAAATGAGACTTGTGCTCTAAATCACTGGGGGAGCATCTCTCCCCCAGTCCCAGTCTGAGGCCAGCCAGTTTGGCTGGCTTCCTCTGGTACCTGCTTTTGGTTGTTGCAAATCCTCTTTTATGCATCACAGCTGCAGAAGAGTTCGTGCCACCAGCACTGTCCACCCAGCACCTCTCAGGGAGCACCACATGGGTGCAGGTCTGCTGTGAAAAAAAAATAAATCAAACTGGGCACCTCCTTGTGATTTTAGGGACTCAAACCAGGCACCAAGCATCCAGAGCACCTCTGCAAATGTTGACTCCTCTAGGCCAATATTCCCAGGTTTTAGGTTTACCTGGGAAACCCAGTGTCACTGTGGAAGATTCCATCTCTGGATCCATCCCTCACTGATGTCCCTCCCTGATTTTACAGCTGAGCAATGGTGGTAAACTCAGAACCTGCATCATCCGTGCCAACACCGTGTATGGGGAGAAGGCAGCGTTCCTCCAGGAGCTGTATTTGCTTGCCAAAGCCAGGAATGGTGTTCTGAACTACCTGGAGCCTGAAAACACAGAGCGTAATCACACCTATGTGGGTGAGTGAAGGCTGAGCTCTTTGCATGGGGTGCTACCAGCTTTAGTCACAGGGGATTTTACACGTCAGCTTAGCCATAATCTCCCCAGACAGAGAGATGAGTATGGTGAATGAGCACAAATGGGTTTGTAACCACAAAACTTAGACCGGATAAAGAATTTTTAAAGCAGTTTCTTATTACTACTGTTTTCTTGGGAAGGGTTTTCTTTTTTCCCTTTGAGAAGAATTTCAGGGATATATGTGGGGCAGAGAGAAATTCAGGCTGTGTTTTTAAAATGTTTCTTTTAGACACTTCTTCATTAGAAAAAAATTAAACTATCACTTCTGGTCAAATTCTATACAGAAAAGGCTGTACTGCATAACCAGTTTTAGCAAGCACAAGAAATTCCTCGCAAAACCTCTAGGAAGAGTTTGTTTTGGTGCCTTTCAAGGGGGTGGAATTCACCATTAGATCATGCAGGCACTCAGTGATTCCTGTGCAGCACACCCATATGTCTTTTTCCAAAAGTGCAGATAACAGTATTTTGAAAATGCTGTTAGAGAAGAATCAGGCCTAGATAAATCAAGTGACTCCTTCAAAGGCTCACAGCAGAGCCAGGGATAAAACCCCGGAGCACTGCCTCCCATTCATCCAGCTCTCACTACAAAACACTGCCCTTTCACTTCACGTGAACCAGGATCACAAGGCACATTAATTGTCCAGCTCAAAGGGGAGACCAAAGGTTTAAAGGATCTTGGAGGCCTGGATTAACTACTCAGTCTCTCTGCAGCACAGCTGAGCACACGATGATTGCCTCCCTGCTCCCCAGCACTGAAGCTGGAAGATCCAGTGCACTCATTCCATGGTAAACAGGGAAATTGAGCTCCTCCTGAACGCCTGTTTCTCCCCCTCTCCTCTTTCTCCAGGGAATGTGGCATGGATGCATGTCCTTGCAGCAAGGACCTTGCGGCTGAAGCCAGACTTGCTGGCAGGACAGGTGTACTACTGCTATGACGACACTCCAAGCAGGAAGGGTTTCCTGGTCAGGCACCAGCTGCTGTCCAGTGCGGACCCCTCGGTGAGACTGGGCTCACACGTCCCCTACTGGAAGATGTGGTTGATGATACAACTGCACAGGATCATCAGGGTCATCCTGTCCCCCTTCTGGAGGCCACAGCCTTTCCTCAACCTGCCCCTGCTGAACACCATAGTCACCACCTTCTCCTTCGAGACAGACAAGGCCTCCAGGCATTTTGGGTACAAACCCCTCTTCACGTGGCAGGAGAGCAGGCTCAGGACTGCACAGTGGCTGAAAGCAGCTGCAGGGAGCCTGGGACCCCCCCAGCTGCATGAAAAGAAGAACTAAAGAGCACTTTTAGGGTAAGGAGGTTGTTTATCACACCAGCAGGTTTCATCTGAGCTTCACAACCTGCAGGGATCTTTGGCAGGAGCTTTGCAAACACAGAAATTCTGGTACAGAAACATCGAAGGAGAAAAACTCACAGGCTGCAAGTCCTACCCTTGCCATGCCAAAATCTCAGCTATTTTGTGTCCTGTGGGCATTTGAAACCCTCCCTGCACACACACAGGGCCTCCCTCATTCCCGTGGTGCCACCACTGCTCGGATGACTTGTGGGAACAAGACAGAACAAGCTCAGGTGGGAGATGGTGCCCAGCAAACACCTTTTTGGTAAAATCAGTGAACCAGTTTTGTTTCACAGCCTGGGGAGCCACGGTCTCGGACATCTGGTGGAGTAGCTGCACCTGGCTCAGACACTGAAGGGCTCTTCAGTGATAGTTTTGGGGAGGACAAGTAAAACCCAGCAGGTTCTTGCTCTGATTTAGGGTTTAATAAAAAGAAAAAAAAAATTATTGCCTTTTCCAAAACAGCCTTTTGCAAGATGCTTCCTGTTATTCTTAACATGTGGAATATTGAATATCTATTTTGAAATATCATCCCTCTAAAAGGAAAACCTCCGATCTCTTGTC
Source organism: Edolisoma coerulescens (assembly GCA_013397115.1). Classification (NCBI taxonomy): domain Eukaryota; kingdom Metazoa; phylum Chordata; class Aves; order Passeriformes; family Campephagidae; genus Edolisoma; species Edolisoma coerulescens. Next base: position 1,200,282 of record VWZW01007303.1, on the reverse strand, counting down.
CTAACAATGCATAGGCTGACTCAACTTTTAATTGGATGGATGGAGAACTGATGTCTACAAGCCTAAAGGTGAGATTCATGTAGTTTGTAACTCCAAATCTCTTACCTCAGAGCACTCCAGCAGGAAAGCAAAGCAGATTAAAGCCCATGTTCAGCTTCTGTGCTGGCAGAAAGCAACTTCAAGTGAAGGCCTTAGGGGCTGCATTTATGCTAAATAACGTTTGAACTCCAGGAGGAAGAGGTCATTTCAACTCATTCCATGGCACTGGAGCTGCACAGCCCATCTGGGAGCAGCATTTCACAGATGATATTTTCCTCACACAGATGGGGCAGGCACTTCCAGGAGATTCACAGCTAAACTGTGGTTTCTATCAGTTTATCAGCTTCTCTATTTTTAAGACTTGCAGAGAGGCTGGTAAAGCTACATTATGCACAACTGAGATTTCGGTTTTCACTTGAGCTTGGAGGAATGGGATATTTTTACAATACTGGCTCAAATCTAAAATTAACTCTATTGATATCACATTTCTGTGTTCTGTGAATCTGTACCCGTGTCTCGAGTGTTCCTGGAGTAAAAGTGTGCACATGCACAAATAGAAGCTTATTTTAATTACAAGTGCCTTGATACTCCTGAAAAAAGCAAGTTTCAGCATGGCATCCGTGATAGAAATGATCAAAATTCGCTTCCTGTTAGTCCTGGTAATTACCCAGGAAGGAAAGTGGAGCAATACAGTGAGAGCTGCCAAGTTAAATTTGCCAAAATTCACACTCATGAGAGAATTCTTTTTCAAAATGAGCTTACAAATCAGAAATCAGTTGCTCTGGTAATTCATTTTTAAGCTCATATAACAAATAAATTTGGCCCAAACTTTTGCAATCTGCTCATAAAGAATTTGAAAAGGTGAAGTGTGTAAGTTACCAGTTCCCTACTATTTTTCCCCTTCCTTTGTGCCATGGGGGGTTTAAGAAAGGGGATAATAAGATTTCTGATTTTTCTATATTCACTAAAAGTCTCTTTGCAGTTTTTTTGCCATTATCCAAATGGCAAGTCTAGTAGCTGACAAGTCTAAGAATGTGACAAACAAACACAGCCTCAATTCCATGCACATCCCAGAGCAGCTCCAAAATGCATCAGCGTTGGCCTCAACAGGTTTTGATGCCTCTGAAATGATGGATTTATCCTGCCAAAAAAGGGCCACTGGGTGGAGCTGCGAGGCTGGGAACAGGTCCCTCCTCGTGGAGCCTCGCTGGGATTTAGCTGCGTTCTGCAAGGGCTGAAATCCCTGCCCAGGGTGAGGCTGAAGGGTCTGTCCTCAACCTGAGGCACTGGGAATTCTGGCCTTCCCTCCTCTGGCTGGAAGCTGCCACCATTTTGTCTGCATGGAGCCCTGTAATCAAAGAGACTGAGGAAATTATTTTTTCCACTCAGAGCTCATTAGAAAAGAATAAAAGTTTGCTTTCTATTTTTAAAAATAGTATGAAATTTGGCGCTGTGACCTCTGAGAACCCTTGCACAAGTACAACAGGCTGATGCCTTCAGTCCCAATCCCTCAGTAATTCCTTTGTGGGATTTGGAGCTGCTGCAGATATCAGATGGGAGAGTTGTCAAGCCCCAGTACTATCCCAGAGATTAATGCCTTACAAGCTTGCCTGCTTTCATAAACCTTGCTGGGAACCTCATCATGCTTTTGTTCCTGTCCTGCTCATCATCACCTATGATTCTGATGCTTATCAGGGTGCAGATGACATGCAGGATAAGCAGCAGGGATTTTCAAAGGTGGTTAAGTACAAGATTTTTCAAAAGTATCTGAATTAGCTGGCTGCTCAGCTTTTTTAATACCTACTCACCTCCCAAGCTTTGACAAAAGCAACCAGAGGATTCCCTTTCCCTGGTCATGGTAGAAATAGGGGGAAAAGTTAGATAGCAAAGCCTCTGTGCTATTTTCCAAAAAGATGAGTAAGCTTCCTTTGGCTGCCCTGCCTTTTGGCTCCTCCAAGCTAATGCTGCTGCAGACTTCCTGTTAGATCCTTGATTTTATCAGATTATAACTTGTTTTCCCCTGGCAATGCTTTAATTCTTTCTACTGCATTGGGTTGTCATTGGCTTTTCTTTTCAGGGTCTCAGCCCTATTATGTAACAGCAGCAGCAAAAAAAGAGAAAAGAAAAAATATTTCAGATCTGTTTCTACTTCTGGAGAGGAGCCTTTGTGCACAATTACTCATCCAAGAGATTCAGCAGGTATAACTGCTTCCCCCAGGGGCTCCATTATATAATTGGATTTCAGCCATACAAATTAAATCCTATCTTACCCCTTAGTTAAGCCAGGCAGTAAGTATTTAATGCTAATATCCCTGACAACTATTGCAGGGAGAAGCAGAGCTGAAGCACAGAGGAGACAGATGCAGGCAATCTCTGCTGCAGGAGCAGGGAGGATGAGCAAGGAGTGACACCTGCTTGAATTTTCAACATGGCTAAACTTCCCCAGGATGGGCCACGGCTCAGCTGGAGTCGCTGTGTGAGCTGGAACAGGGCTCTCCCTTGGTTTTCCATGCTCCAGGAGTGTTCCTGTGTGCACACTGAGCGCTCACCCCCCCAACAAGCACACTTCAAAGAGCCACATGCCTAACCCTGTTTGAGTCTCTCTGGAAGTCTCTGTTCTTGTGCAACGTCTGAAGGAAGCAAATTTGGCAATATTAAAACTCAAGCCAAACAGAAAACCAAGCAAAGAATCCCCAAATTAAAAAGAAACTCTCGACTGAATTACTCATTCATCTGCATTTTCTGCCGCGTTCGGTCTTCTCCCGGCGTGTTCCTGTGAGACAAAGCCCTCTGGGCAGAGCCCATCTCTTTTGGTGTCTGGTACATCAGTCACAGAGTCAGTGCATGGTAATAAAGCAAAATAGATTAATGGTAGGAGTTAAACCAGTTGGTCTGGTCCCGTAATTGGAACATAATCTCATATTGACAGTGTTTAACTCAGGATGCGCAGGGAGCAGATGGCTCCACGCCAGGCCCCCATCGGCCTGCAAGGACTGGAGAGATATTTTCCAAGTCCAGCTCCTGAACCTCATCTGATATGTCAGAAGCTTTGCTTCCCCAAAAGGGCCTTGAGCCCCTCACTAATCCTGGTTAAAGCCCCACACGCTCCTCTGCCCCAGAGCCTGCAAACAGCCTGGCTGGCAGGAGCTGCCTTGGGAACACTGGGACAGAGTGGAAACAGCATCCAAAGGGCAAAAGGCTCCCACATCTGCTGGGCCAAACAGTCCCAGACCTCTCCATACCCCTGGGAGCCTCTCCTTGCCAGGCAGGGACCTGCCTGTGACACGAGGCACAAGCCCACGGGTGCTGTCAGTGCCAGGGACACCCACCAGTGTCACCTTCCTGCTGCTTTTCAACCTCTAAAAGCTTCAGTGGCACAGTTAACCCCACAGAACACACTGGCAACAGTGACTAATTCCTTTCTCCGAGCCCAAATGCTGAGCTAAAGCAGGTGAGAGGAGAGGAAGCACATTTATTCCAAGACTCATCCAATGGTAGAGTGAAACGGTCCAAGTGCAGATGCAGACTCAGCTTTCCAAGGGTGTGGGAGAAGAATACCAAGCTTCTTATAGCTGCTACAGGAAGTTTAAATTGATTTTTCTCCATTTCAGCAATTAATTCCCATTAATCAACTTACTGTACAATGCTGCACAATAATTCACAAGTTTTATGTATTATATGAATAAAATTGCACATATATTTTTATGTGATTTTCATTTAATTGAATTCCAAGGAGATTTATCTGCCGGGTTATTAATAAATCTTAATATGGCCTATAACACTCAATTGATATTTAATTAACCTGCAATAACTGCCTTGTAAAATGTAAATTAAATGCTTTATTTTTTCCAGGCATATAACGTTAAATCAAATCCTTCATTCCACCAGCAAAGCAAAAGGAAGTGGGGAAAAAAAAACATTTCAGGCAACCAAACCTTACACCTGAAAATATTTGATATTTAAAGAGGTTCAAACTGGAAATGAGATCCATGCTTTGTAATCAGTTCTTCTCTTGAGGAAGTACTTTTCCACTCTCCCCACTTTTAAAGATCACAGAATTTGGGTGGATTTAGATGAAACAACAAAATCTCAGGAGGCTTGAAGAGAAGCGAGAGGCGCCCATTACTAATAATAGGGTTGCAAATTCCCATAGGTATTGTGGTATTTGGCATTTTTCTGAAAGTCTTGGCTCCTTGAGTCACATTATTAAATGAGAATGTCAATTTTCATTTAAAAACAAAAAAAAAAAAGAAAAGGAAAAGGAAAGATGTTAAAGCCCTTTGATAGGGGAAGCTGGCAAACCTGAATGTCAAAGGCATGAGAACTAAGAGACAAAAATACATAAAATTTGATCCTTATCTTTAAAAGTATCAGAACTTTTTGAGACTGAGATGTTTGAAAACTGGGAGGTGGCAACAAATGATCAAAACAGCCTTTACAAGAAAAGATGAGAACAATCCAAATTATATTTTAAGATCAAACTCTTCTCCTCCCCCTCCCCTAGCAATTTACATAGATCTACATTAAATACTGCAAACTGCAAAAACAACTGGTTCTGACTTCCAAACCAGGAGAGCTGGCTGCCTTTGCAAGGTGATTTGAAAACTCCAGGAGAGCATGACTGTCCAAAATTGATAAGTCTATAAAGTTTTACTGCCACAGCATCTAAACTTAGTATATCTGTCTTTTTTTATGCACGGAGGGGCCAGTCTGTCTCTCAATATTTTACTAAACAGGGTATTTCCACCAAAGGACAGTAACCCTCACTGTCTGTAATCTGTCTGCATTAGATCACTTTAAAAGGTATTAAATAGAAATCAAAAGTTAAATGTACCACGGATTTTAAGGGTGTCACAGCATGGAAGAATGAAAATGAAGAGAATGGATTCTGACTTGCAGTGAATGAACAGAAATAAATCCAGAGCTGCTGGAATGGGAAGCCTGTCCCTACTCACTGTTCATCCTCTCCAGTCACTCATCCTCCTCCTCCTCCTGCACCACCCCAGCCCAGGGCAGGAATTCCATGGGGAGCTCCCGAGGCTGAGGGATCTCTGAGGTGATCCCAGTTCCCGTGGCAGCAGGAGGGGATGTGATCTTGCATCCCACAGGCCCCCAGGGCTGCCAGGACCTGCACTGCTCACAAGGCACCGCTGCCCAGCCCCAGCTTTGCCACTCTCACTCTGCTGCCTCACCACAGGAGCACCCGGAGCAGGGAGTCAGCTCATGCAAGGGGCCTCATGTCATGGGAATTGTCTGGAATTTTGCAGACCTGGGTTTAATCCCCAGCTCCAGCATGGACTCACTGGATTTTTGTGCTGGTTTTTACATTTACGGCTGGTTTCTTCCTCTCTCCATCTCTCTGCCTTTTATAATTTTGGCAATTGATCAGAAATAGCCTTTTCTCCTTCTTTTACCCTTCATCTTTCTAAAGGAGGAGAATGTATCCCACAAATGTGGTGTGTGGGATCTGCTGTCAGCTTGTGGACCACAGCCCCTTCCCAGGACACTTGTGTTTTACTCCACTGGATGGACATGGACATGGCAGGGGTTTTTTTCCCCCTTGAAGTGGGTTTCTAACTGAGCTGAATCCAGCGCTCATTAAGGCCTGACTGTGACTGACAGTTCACATTTTCCTGGGTAGCACTTTTGATCAGGCAGAGTCACCTGGGAGCTGCACCGGGAGCAGCCACAGGAGTCCCATCCACTCACAGGCTGCTCCTAACGAGGCTGCTGGGAATTAAATCACCGCGTGAGAAGCAAATGCAATGGGTCACAGCATGTTTAGGACTTGACACCTGTGAACCTCCTCGCAGAGGTTTTACCACAGAGTTTTCCTGAGCCTAGTGCAGGACTGCTGGGCCCCCTGTGAACACCCTGGTTTGTGGGGATGTAGGAGCAGACTCTCCATCACCTGAACGACTTCTCTGCTCTGCCCGCTAGACACCAACCCATATGGCTGCCCCATAGTCACACCCAGGCCCAGCCCTAGTCCTAAAACCCTTTCTGACCACACTACCCTCGTCTTAAATCCCAGCTCCAACCTCTTTCCCTTTGAGAAGCACAGCAGGATAAGTATTCCTGACATTTCCATGATGCTCAATGTCACCTTTTGTACAGGACTCTCACGGCAACAGCCTCACTGGGGACAGAGGGAATGCCCCTGATAGCAAACCTGATACACAGCTGGTGACCAAGAAGCAAAGCATCCCCAGTCCTGCTGCTGCTGATCCCACTGGGAGCAATCCCAGTTACTTACACAGAGATAGGGACTGACTGTGGGGGATCCCTAACAGGAGACAGCCCTTGTGAGTTCTGCCTTTCTCAAAATCCACTTCTGGAAAGGAGCAACTGAGCAAGAGCCAGCCCCATGAGACACATCTAAACCAGCCCATCTTAGCATTGGGCACATGCCCTTTACTCACACAGCCAAATGATTCCTGGTTCCACACAAACCTCTCACGCTCTGGACGGTGCTGCTGCATCCTGTCCCTAAATCCATACCCACGCCCTGCCCTAGGACAAGAACGGGGGGTTTGACACCAAAGAGAAGAACGAGGTGCCAGATTTCTGTTCCTTTTCAAAGGGATTTAGAAGCTCTGCTCCCTCTCAGAAACCTGCCCAGCCTCCCTCAGAGGCTGTACACAGGCTTGACATGACACCAGATAATGTTTGTGGGCTCCGGCATAACTGGGGATTACTGCTCTGAAAAGGAGGACTTGCTGAAGTGGCTGTGGTTTAAGGAAGGATTTGAAAGGAGAGAGAAGTACAGAGGGAAGCTGTTCTAGACACTAAGTCACATATGAGAAGGCTTAAAAACCGAGAGCAGGAGGAAATGAAGGGAACTGAAAAGGAAGGGATTTGGGATAAATGAGTGGAGGAGGAGGAGAAATGTCAGCTAGCAGTGAGATTACATGGGGCAACGTGTGAGCTCCTTCAGCCCTTCTTCTTGGGGTGACTGGAGTGATGGGAAAGGAGAGATGCACCAGTGAGCTCTGGGCTGGCTGCAGGAGGAAAATGGGCAACCCCACACTCCTGGTGGGAATTGAGGGAATTTGGTGAAATGACAGTACACCTTGCTCAGATCACAGAGTAGCTGATGGTGGGAACTTCTTGCGGGCAGCTCCAGCTGAAACAGGGACCAAAGTACAGCCAATGGGTTTCCAAGCACCACGGCACAGGTCAGGAGAGGCGTGGGGAGGAGCAGGAAGCTGAGAGATGCTGGTGGAGGGTAATGGTGTAATGTTCCCTCACCAGGCTGAATTAAACAGGGCTGGCTCTGTTCACGGATTTTCCTGCACTAGTTTGCACTGGTTATCACAGATAAGCCCCATTAATGCAACTCTCTTATGATGTTGGGAAACCTCAATAATGGAAATTAACTGCTCTGCATGGACAGATGAATGGAAGTTACACAACCGCTGCCCTATTTCCGAGGAGCACAGCAATGTTGAGTGGGTGCAGCCAAATTTAATAGCTGTTATCAAAACCAAGGAAAGGACTTCCATTCAAGAGGTAACCAGGAGAAAAGCAAGGACTTGGGGGCGTTGCACAACCACAGCAGCTCTGGACTCACACCAACAGCAGTAACTCCAGTGCTGGAACAATGCACAAGCTTTAGTGCTTTGACACACGGCCAAGGGCCTTACAAAATACCTCAAACAGTTAATGCAAATCCATATTACCAGGCCTATTAATGGCCTGTCATTGCCTGTCTGCAGATCACTGTTTTGTGCCAGTAAGCTCCAGATTTCCTTAATCAGTTATCCTTAGCTGACATTCCTAGCACTGGTGGGATTCTGTAAGGTCCTAAAATCGGAAGGGCCAACCTCTTCTCTACCCATTGAATCACCATTCCCCCATTTCTGGCCTCAGTTTCCTTTTCCATTTAATGGGGACAACATCTTGGAGCTTCACTGTAGCCATGGGACATTCGTGTCCAACTGTTTTCGGAGCTGATTGACTCAAGCAGACGTTATTTTGAATTTCTCATTGTCTCAATTTAGGTTTTAAACCAATTCTTACAATCTTTCACACACATGACAAAATGATCAAAAGCCATTTGCAGCTGGTTTTAAATGTGCACCAGACTTTACTGAAACCTGGTGTTTCTGCCCCATTTGCAGAGGACTTGGCAGGGAGGACAGGAGAAAAACTGCATTTCCCCTGTCTCTGCTCCCTTGTCTGTTAACGTGAAACCTAAAATACTCCCCTCCATTCTGGATCAATGTCACATAACCTCATTTCCTCAGCTTAAGAAAAAGCCTTAGATTTTATATGTTGCACTAAAATATGTCAGCACTGCTCACTTAATAAACAGTGCTAAATCAAAACCAGGCCCCAGTTCGTAGATCATGTGAGCAGTGTCAAACACGGGGAGTGATACCACAGCCGAGATGTAATGGACAGGCTCCTTAGCCCGGGTTTATGGCTGTGAAAGAGAAAAACCTGGTGTTCAGTCACTTCTCATTCACCCGAGGCTGTCACACAATCTCTCACAGCTTTTTGGGTTATGTTTATTTTTCCTGGGGTTCCCAAGGGCTCTACCTTCTGATCCCCTTCAAAACCTCCTCTGTGACTACCCAAAGGACTCACCCCTGACTTACAGCCAGAACTTGAAGCTTTTACTGCACGTTAGAGCAGATCCTTACCTGATAAATCAGAATATCCCCCATCCATTTACACCCACAGAGGAAACAATTTTCACAATTCAGAGGAACAAGGGCTTGATTTTCTTCTCCATGTTGACTTTTCCTGTGTGATGACTGTTAAAGCCAAGAAACTTCTCTTCCTCTCACTTGTTGGCAGGACATCCCAGCAGGTTTCGGGGCTGGGATTCAGCACCTATGGCCACCCTGGCCTGGCAGCACCACTCTCTGCCACAAACAGGCCACACCGCAGTTCCTGTGGGCTCCTGGTGAAATCAAAGGAATGAATCCCATCAGACTGTCCTTGTTAGTGCCACCTCCTAACCAGCATCCCGAATTTGGGGGGGAAACAATGAGGAACATGTCTTAGAGGCTGTCACACGTGGTCATTCGTTATTCCCATGTTTCTGAAGACCACCATGAGCAGACCCACAGAGACCCCATTTACTGCCCCTCACACCTGAAACATGACCAATTACTGTGTACCTTTGGAGATTAATAGTGAAAATGCTCCTCTCTCACTCACTGCTGGGAAGAAAATGTTTTTGGAAAGCTGTGCCTGTCATTTGATATTGTCCAGTTTTTCCACTGAGAAAAGCCAAATGTGAAATCTACGGGCTGGTTCAGTTTTTCCCTTGGCAATGCCCAGCTAAAGGCTGCTCAGTGTATCCATACACCTCCTCCTGCTGCTCCTGAACACTGCCATGGATGCACACAGGGGTGCCAGCATGCATCCAGAGCCAGGCACAGTCCAAGGCCACCTGAGTGTCATTCCCAGGGGGATACCTGAGGGAGAAGTCTCACACCAGTGTCGATCCAGCTAGAAATACTTGCAGTCTTGCAGCAGGGAACATCCCAACTCTGGGAGAGAGGGAGGACTACAACAGTGCAAGAACTCATCCCTGCCACTCTCAACTGAAAAACAGCCACCTAAAAGTTAGTTTGAGTTCAAACTTTCTGCTGTGGTGAATGGAGAGGGAAACTGGCACCTCTGGAGGGCCATTCATCCCTTCCCAAGATACCTGTCTGAGACAGGGAGGGTGGATTGATGCTGAAGGTGCCAGTGTCTTTTGACAGGGACTATAAAAGGAGCCTTGATGATTATCTTGGACTTTTAGGCAGAGTCAGTTAAGGTGAATCTTTTTTGGACTGAAATCAGTGGTGGTTTCGCCTTTGCCTTCAGTGGGGCCGGGTTTTCACCACGGCGATCTGAACAGATTAGAAAAGAAAAACAGAACAGGGAAACACATCTATAAGGGAATGAAATATTTATTTCCCCCGATTCACAGAGAGCAATTAAGATATAAAGAGATTAGGGGAACTCTTCACAGTCACTGAGTGGGCTTATATTGAACAAGAAAGGAGGCTTTGGAGCCTGCAAGCACAACTTGAGCTCTCAGCCACCCTGCCTTCCTCCCAGGAAAAGCATCATGCAAATGTGAGGAGGAAGGAATCGCGGCAGACATGCCATCTGGGAGGATGATGGACAACAAGCTGACTAGGAATAAATAGCAAAATATAATAAATTCCAAGCCATGCCAACAGCAACTGTTGTGCTATGAATTAACAGTGCTATTAAATGTTTACGCACACACTTCTGTCAGCACCTGTCAGCATTTATGCAATACATACGTTGGCAAATCTGTATTACGTTATTTCTTGCAACTGATCTGCATTAATACTGCCCGTGCACATGTTCAAGCAAATTGCTACACTTCTTTTTGACCTATCCATGTGCAAAAGGTGCAGCAGTTCACAAGATTTTATGCCTATGCAGCAAATCCGAGGTTTATGTGCCAGGCAGCAGAGCAAGGCTGGGGGATAGAGGGCAGCAAAGGAAAGAGAAAGAGGAGCAGGGAGGAACAAGGGACCTGGAAAGGCCCGGGCCAGGGCTGAAGGATGCCTGAGGAGATGGTGGTGGGCTTAGGGCAAAGCAGGGTTCACCCCAAACCAGGCCAGAGAAGGGGAGTCACACTATAAGCCTCCTTGAGCAGGAAGAAAAGGATAGAGGTGGGGGAAGCCCCAAAATCCAGCCCTAAGCTGCAGCCCCAGCAGAAAACACACCTGGCCAGGGCTCCTGCTAAACCCGTGCTGCAGGGAACAGTTGTGCTATAGCCAGTAGGATGGACCACAGTGCTCTTCATTCAACTTTCCTCCTCTGATTCCTTCTTTTTGCTCTCCCCTCCCTTCCCCCAGCCCCGGGTGCAGCAGCTGGGGTGGAGGAGAGAAAAATGTGTAATTAAGGGAGTTGCCACTTGCTAAAGCTGGAGCAAAAGAGAGGGTTTGTGGTGACAGGGCTAAATCTGGGACCCACCAGTGGCTGCTAATGATGAGAGCTGTGGTTGCTGTGCCACCCAGGCAGGAGCAGAGGCAGGAAAAGCTGGTGGTTGCAAAAGGGGATTTTGTGCCCCACCTCTGCTCCCTGTGAGCAGATTTCGGAGGCTCAGGGACACGGGATGCTCACAGGGATTTGGGACAGCCCAGCAGACACAGGCAGGGCAGTGGGAATGGAAACAAGGTCACAAGTGATGCTTGATGTGGACATCCCAGCTCCCTGGCCAGGTTTAAGCTGAGCACAGGGCTTAGGCCAGGGAACACCCGCTCTGGTTCTGGAACTGGTGCTGCAGAGGAGGACAAACATGCAGTGCCTTCCAGGGCTGCTGCAGCACCTGGGAACTGCTCCTGTTCTCCCTCTCCTGTTTGTGCATAGACACTATGAACTTTTGTCTTGTTACCCTCGATTTATTTGAAGTACCAAAAGCAGCAGCCAAAACGGGTATTTAAATGAGCAAACTTTTTGAGTTGCTCCTCCTGGTCTCATCAGGAGAGACTTTTGTTGAAACTGAAGCCACAGGAGAATCCCAGCCCTGCTGTGAGTTGTGGCAGGATGCAGGACAGGCAGAGTTGGCTGATACCAGCAGAGTGCCACACAGCCCATCAAGCGCAGCTCGAACTCTTGATTTGCAAAGGCCATTCGGGCTCAGCACAACCCACTGAAATCCAAAATGTGCATGGCCATTTTGCTGTGTGAATTAAACAGGATTCAAAGAGAGCAGGGAGTGAAGAGACTTACCCTGGCCATATTTACCCTCAGTCAACCACATTTATTAATCAACTGTATTCTTGTGTCTTTAAACACATGATTTTGACTCAAACTAAAGAAGGGCTTTTATACTTTACATTGGAATTAACATGACAAGCGATTAGCAGATCAAGAATAAGACTTCTCTTAATAGTGCTAATAAAAAGGGAGATATTTTTAATGCAGTTCCTAGGATTAATAATTGCCATTCTGATAGAGTCAGAATTTCCAGCATGAGCCATTCCCTCCATAGCCACAGGTGCAGATGGATGAAGCAGCTCAGAGGAGCTGAAGTTGATCACATTTTCCATGTAAAAGGGCACAGTAATTACAACTGATGAGGGTGCTGGAGCCAAAACACTGGGTCTTGGTGGGGAAAAAAACCCAGATTTGCAATCAACAGGGGCAGCCACAGGAGAAGTTTTAAAATCCTAATTTAAAAGCACTTAGCAGTAGCATGCTATGCTCCTCCAGGTATTGAGCACGAGGACATTAAAGGAGAGGGAGGAAGTGTCACTGGAAAGTGCTGCTATACAGGGGACTCTTCAGTGGAATTCACTGGAATTTTCAGTGCTCACACACCTGAAACTCATGGGGTTTTTTCTTTTGTTTAAGGAAGGCACAGAATATTTTAGTGCATCTCCAAGATTAAGTGGAGAAGTGAAGAGGTTGCTGTTTAAGATTCAGTTTTGAGGACTGAAGTCAGCCCAAAGGGATAACAGCTCTACATCCCCATCCTGGAGTTGGAATATCCTTGCAAAACAGAAACATTACATTTAATAATATAAGTGTGGATTTGTGTCTTTAAATAGCATTTGCTTTGCTGAAAAAGATGCAGAGATCTTGTCTTGAGGATTAGTAAATTGATGGCACCTAAAAGCTGAATTTCCAAACGAGTTCAGCCCCCCAGTCTGTAGAGCAGCTTTGTAGCACAGAGTGATTTCTGTTTGTCTAAATGAGTGTTAAGATCCTTGGAAGTCTTTACTCCTGGTTGTGGGTTCTGCATACTTTAAAACACACCCCTGGTCTCTTCTAACATGCTGAACCCCGAGGAGAAATACCAGCAGGGTTAGAAACCACCACCAGATATATTTTGAGCTTGATTGCCTGTATTATCTTAACACCCTGTTGCTCCAAACCCTCTGAAAACGACCTATCTCATCTTTCTATTGTTATTACACCCAAAGGATATGTCTGCACCGCAGTGCTGAGCTGCCCATGCCAGCTCCCAGGGCTCGCTGGAGCTGGAAGCCAGCTCGCTCCGGCAGCACCCAGCACATTTCCTCGGCAGGAGAATTTGGGCTGCTCCTGCCCCGCTGAAGGTGGCTGTGAAAAAGCAACGGGAGCTTGGCTTGACTCTTCTGGCAGCACACAAATGCAGCAGGGCAACCACTCCTGATTAGCTTGCTCCCACACCATCTGTTTTCCAAGACTACATGGACTTCCTGGCACAGAGATTCCTGTTTGAGGATAGGAGCTTGTGTACAACAGTTTACCATAACCAGCAAAGCCGAGCTGACACTCCCTCCCTCAGAGACAGCAACAGTTTTGCTTGGGTTTTTTTTGGTTTTGGTAACCCTTTGCCTATTTTGCATCGCTGGTATCACACTGCAGGGGGGCAGCTGCAGAGATTTCTGTGCTCAGGGCAGGTTTGCTGGCACAAAGTGGAGCATCTCGTGGGCATTAGACGTTAAGGCCAAGCTGATGCAGGAAGGAAAAGCTGATCCCCCAAAACTGAACAGGTTTCAGGCCTCTCTGCAGCAACTCTCAGGTGCATGGCAGGGCTGGAGCCTTCCCGGGCTGCAGGATGAGGGGGGTGAGGACCTGCAGATCCCCCAGCGGCACCCAGGAAGGCTCAGCCCAAGGCAGGAGCCTGCACAGCCCCTCTCCTCACACTCCTCCCTCGGTCTGGCAGTGCTGGAGCAGCCTTAACTCAATGCAGAACCCAGGCCAAAACCCAAAGCCACTCTGTCTGTCTAACCCTGTCTGGCAGTGGTGCAGTACATTATTACCTTCTGTAATTCCCCCAAGTTATTTAGGGCTGTCTCCTTATTATCTCGATATCTTGGCTCCCATAATAATTACAGACCCAGTTTTACAAGGGCAATTTTTTTTTTCTTGATTAGTTTCCAGGATTCTGTTGTTGCATCAAAGCTGCTGCTCATTTTTGTGTATTCCTGACAGATGTCTGCTGGGGGAATTACAGCATGGGCACGCAGAGAGGAAGCCATCCACGGTGAGATTAAGGAAACAAAGAGCAGTTCTGTGAATTTAAAGAAAAAAAAGAGGCATTTCTCAGGCACGTGATGCACACCCGGCTGGTCAGATGAGCACACGCACTCACTTTGGCACTTGATCTCCTGTGATTTCTCCCAGCTTTTGCCCACCCAGAGCAAAACACGTTACAGAAGGGCTGTAAGAACATCCTCTGGTCTGTACAAGGGCATGGAACAATTAAACTGAATTTGCCATCTCTAATTTCTTACTCTTTCTGCTCTAGCCAAACCTCTAACAGACCTTCACAAAGGAGCTGGTCGTTAATTACACTTTTCACAGCAAGGAAACTTTGGTGAGAAGTAATGAAGTGGCCAGTTAAAAGCAACTTGGGAAGCAGCTGAGCTGGGAATAAAGCAGAGGTCTGCAGAGCCCTTCCATCTTCACCACAAGCTCACGTGTTTGCTCTTCTCTAAACTCAGCCTGTCCACAGTCCTCTGTGATCTGCTGCCTTCACCAGGCCTTGGCCAAGAATAAATAACAACAACAAAACACCCTGGTTATTTGTACTACAGTGGTGCCTAAAAAAACACTAATTATCCCTAGCAGCACAGTGCCTGCAGGCCTGAGGTGAGACTGGCACCCCATTGTGTGCTAGGTGTTACACAAAACAGGTTATAAAAAGATGGTCCCTGCCCTGGAGAGCTTATAGACTAATTATGCAAGAGAAGGAGTGGGTGGAAACAAGTTCAGAGAGAGAGAGAGAGAGAGAGAGAGAGAGAGAGAGAGGGAGTGATTCAATATCTCCCACAGCAGAGCTTGCTGAGTTTCCTGGCCTCTGAACTGGAGCCTAACCCACATGGGTTCCTCAGTCAGGAGGGTCCTGGTGCTGCCTGTTGGCTCCCAAGCAATAACTCATGGCTCTGAAGCAGCCTTGGAATGTGCCTCTGGTCTCTATCCCACAGAGGCCAGGCCCCAACAGAGTGTCTGAACAGTGGGAAGAGCCACAGGGCCACCAGGAGCCATCCCTGCCGCCACCACCACTTCCAGCAGCAACCAACCCCTTTGCCATGGAAGGGTGTTTTTAGCCACTGCCAAAGGCAGAGGATGGGACTTGTTGGACAAAGAGCTCAATCTGGAATGGCAAACCCTGTATGCTAAGGGCTGGTGATGAGTAGATCAAACCGTGTGTCAAATAAATCACCCACTCAGTCCAGAGCCATACATGAAAATACAATTAGAGATTAGCCCGTGGAGTGCATAACTGGCAATACGTCAGCTACAAATCATTTTAAAAGCGTGTAGCTGATCTAGCCTCCTTAATTCCTTGAGTTGTTGATTCCAATTATCAGCAGTCAAGTAGCAAAAGGTTTTTTATCCCAGAAGATTTCTTACTTTTGGATACAATGAAAGTCAATTTATTCGATGATTACTAGGACATGGACAGTTAATAGGTTGGGTCTGTTCTTTCTCCCCTCAGATACTTCAGAGTGGATCCATTAACACATTTACAGAGCAGACTTAAACAATACGAGTGCTGCTCCTTCTCTGGGGGTACCCAAACCAACCCACTTTTTGTACGGGGCTCTGGGATGTTTTTTACTATTACAGCTCCAGAGGAATTTACATAATTGGTTATGAATAATTTGTAACTTGTCTAAGAGTCTCCATGTAGCTATCTGATTTACTACAGCTTCCCACTCCAGAACCAGCAGAAGATTTTAATACAGTTTTTAATTGCAAGATCATAATTTAAGCATATCAGTGCTGCCTAATGCAGACAGGACGTGAGACAAACTCCTCTCCACAGCCTCCCCCTGTACCTGGCATCCAGCTCCAGGAGGGCCCTGCGAGTGCTGCAGGGCAGGCAGCAAACAGCACTGCCCTAAGCGCAGACCTCTCTTCCCTCCTTCATGTGTTTGACTCCAAATTATTTGATTTTTGCAGGGAGGAAGGAAGAAAAACCCTCATGGTTTAGGTGTTAACCTCCTGCTGGGGATGTTTGTGTTCAGGGGATCCCTCTGTGCACCTTTGGTCACTCCTTCAGTCTTACCACAAGAGCAATAACGCATCCTCCCCTTGGCTGAGGCTGCTGGAATGCAGGTAGGGAACACTCCAGGAATGGATGGATGGATGGATGGATGGATGGATGGATGGATGGATGGATGGATGGATGGATGGATGGATAGTCTAGGACCAGGTTTATAGGGAAAACAAATAACCTTCATCAGGGCTGGGGTGCTGGGGGAATTGACAATGCGGTGCAAAAGACTTGGATTTGGGAAAGAAATCTGCATTTAAACTGGTCCTAAGCACTCTCTTTCAGGAGACTGTCCCAGTCATGCAGGCAGGGATAGGTAAAATAACCTGATTTTGCATAGGTACAGATAAGTCTCTTGCCTGGACAGAAATCAGAGGTCAAGGCCAGCAGCTGAGGCAGCCTGAAACCAGTGAAATGAACTGGGAGAGACCCTGCAGGAAGGGTGTGTGCCATGGCCTGAGTGCTCCTTCCCACCAGGGCTTCACCCTGGGCCAGGTGTCCTTTGCTCTGTGCCCCTGGGAATGCTCTGGTGCCTCAGTGTTGAGGTTCCCATGGGAGACCTTGACCTGGATCTGGGAATTTTCCTTTCCCCAGGCACCCCATCCCACAGGAACCAGCTTTCTGCCAAAACCTCCATCCAGTTTGGAAGAGATCAGCCATCAGATCCAGAGTCACTGAGCACCACAGGCTGACTGCACTGGCTCTGTTTCCTAAGAAAATGCCACCAAAAAAAGGATTCCACATTTTCACTCAGTTGGAAGGAAGTCTAAAGCACAAGATTGCGACAAACTTTCTCTCATTTTTTCCCTATATGATTTTTTGCTTCAGCAAATGGAATTTGGGACTAGATCACTGAATCAAATCGCTTGCTCCCACAGGAAGCCTCTTCATGTAGCCCATTTAATTATTAATATTTCTGCCCCCCAGTTCAACAAAATCACAGGAACATTCCTAAATTTGTTTAACTTAAAGCAACTGCTAATCTTCAGCTCTCCAAGTGGCATTTCCGAAGGCAGAGGCCATGCTAGTGTGCCTTACAAAATGCTGGTTTAATAAAAGATGTTATCTCTCTTTCTACAAATTTCTCTATGCAAAGGGTAAATAATTGCTTAAACTCAGTGTTTAGTCAAGAGAGCATAAGCTTCATCGAGGCAAGTCCCCAGTGAGACTTAAGGATATGCCTAAATGCTTCCTCTGATTTGGGGACTGAACAACTAATTGGCCTTTGCTATGATAGGGCCTTTACTGGATTTTTCTCCTTCGGCTACACTTTCTTTCAAAAAAATTAATCCTATCAAACTACTGAAAGAACCACCTCACTTCCTTCAAGTTTCTTCCCAACGTGTATAAAAAAGATGGTTTATTGTCCTGAAACCAAACCCATTCCAGCCTGTCAAAACCTTTCTGTAAGGCAGCAGCGAGCTGAATAATACATTTCACATTAAATTACACAACTGTGTCATCGGGCTAACATTAAAGGTAAGTCATTAATAAAAAGAGAAAATAAAGTGGTCCTTAATTATACAAGACATTAAAAGGCTGAGTGTTTTGCTTCTGCGGCACCCTCACTTTGTGAGAATAAACGCTTTAAGAGCAGTGTGAACTTTTCTCTGTGGAACTCGCGGCTCCGAGATAATCCCTGCACCCGCTAATGCAGCTCCTGCTGCAGCTGTGTCCTCGTGCCCCTCCTGGCTCCTCGGGGCCAGGCCTGAGCACGGAGCCGGTTTGCAAACCCCGGCTCACTCACACATGGGGTTTTGCTTTTGTTTTGTTATTGATGGGGGACATTTTCGAAAGACTCAGGTGAAAGCACTTAATAGCTAAACCCCATTGATTTTCTGTAAAAATAGCTCATCTTGGTGCTTTTGACAAACATCTGAATACACTTTGGAAACTGGAGCCTCACAGGATAAAGCCAAAGGAGCACAGAGGGAATCCAGGCATGGAAAGCTCCGTGTTAGGGCCAGGTAACAAGGATGGTGGCAGGGAAAGAGGAGCACTTGCAGGCTCAGGGCCACTTGTGCATCAGCAGAGGATGTCCCTCCTGCTGCCCAGCTCCCAGGTAAACCCACACCTGGGAATCCCCACGGCCCTTCTTCAGTGAGCAAACCCACATGGGGACAGGGTGCCCTCTGCACATCTCCATGCTCGATACTTTCTCTACCCTGCAAGTGATGGCAGAAACTCCTTGGAGCCAGAACTCCTCCAGGAAAACCATGCATTTAAAGCTTTTGGTGACTGCCACATTTTTTTTTTTGCCTGCAAAATACCTTTTCCCAGCAGAAAAGCAATCCTCCCTGCATTCCTTCCCTGCTCCTCCTTTCCCCTTCAGCTTCCAGAAATGCAAAGCTCCTGTGTTGAGACCCTGTCACCCCTCAGGGACTGAGCCAGCCTTGCCCTGGGGCACAGGACTGAGAGAAGCACCACTCTGGGAGGCTCCCTGGGACTTCCTGGGGTTCCCCTCCAAGCCTGAGCTAAGGAGAGAGTTCTCAAGTAGGAGCCCCAACACTCCTGCAAGCCCTGCACAGGATGCCCACAGTCACCTGGCAGCTGTGCAGGAGGGAGAGTGCCACAGCAAAGGCTCGGGAAAAGAAGGGTTAAGGACACCCAGGAATATCCGTGACTTGTACTAAGGATAACCCTCCTCTGCCCACAGAACTCAGCTAAGTGGAGGAACTCTGCATTAACCTGCTTTTGAGGACTCCAGTCAGGTAGGCTGTGGATCCTTCCCCGGGGGCGGGTGGAGCCCGACTTCTCCAACAAAAACAAATTGGAAGGAAAATTTCCAAGGAAACATGAAAGGTTGTGAAAAGTGTTGGTTTGTGTGGAAAATTTTTGTCCTATTTTTCCTGAAAAACCAAATGCCTAAAAACAAAAGTATTTTTGGCCAAACTCCTGAGTTTTTCAGCATTTGAATTTCTGAACCATAAAAGAAGCACTTTTCTTGGGAACGGCAGATCAAAAAAATCCCCCTAAAATTAATTTCCTTTTAGTTTGCATTTAAATTGTCTGCTTTATTATGGCACTGATTCTAGCGTTTTTCTTTTTTTTTTTTTCAAGAAACAAACTCTTCAGCATTGCAGTTATACCGAGATTCAGGAGATCTCTGTGTTGTGGATACAGCCTTTCATCAAGGAGACTAAAATTTTCCACAAAGTTTCAATGCTGGGGAGCCATTTAAGGCTTTAACTCACGTAGCCAAATTGGCCAGGAATTAGTTTGTAAAGAAAACATCAGGGATTTAACCATATGCACATCCCAAATCACGCCTCTACAATCTAATCAAGTGGGTTTCTTTCTGTAAATGCCAATAGAATATTTGGTACATATTAAAGGATGCTAATAAAATGTACAAGATGAAATGAGATTCCTGCCATGGACACAGTGTGTGCCCGCCCCTCCTTTGCACTTTCCAGGCTTCAGCAGCACAGGACAAGGTGCACGGGGTGTACTGAAATCAGTTTGAAAACTGCAGGGGTGTCTGGGTGATTTCCTTGTTTGATGGCACCCTCCCCCTGGTGCCTGCTAAATCATCCTTGCCAAACATTATTTACCCCTGGAGCTAACGAAAATGCTTTGAAGAGCAAGTCTCAGCATACCAAGTGTTAAATATTTCACATGTGCAGGGGTAGCCTTCACATTAAAAGATGTCTCCTTTACCTTGGAATAATTAACACATTTGAACTATTCTGAGGTTAAAGGAAAAAAAAAAAAGTATAAAACCGAAACAAAACAGAAAAAACCTCAACACCAGGTAAAGACCAGACACCTGAAGTTCACCACGCAGTACATCCAGCAGTGCCAACCCCAGGAGATCATGGGATGGGTTTGGTGGGTGCCCCTCACAGGGAGAATCCAAAGTCTGTCTGGGCTTCCCTTTATTTCAGAGAAGCTCTGCTGAACTCAGAAATAGTCACTCTGGAGTAAAGAAAATAAATAAATAAATCAAAGAACCTTAAAAGGGGTGGTCTGCATCCTCCTACATAAAACCAGCAAGAGACACACGCCCTGAGAGGGCCAGCCAGGGGAGGTGGGACTGGCTACCACGAGATACAACAGAGCAGCACCTCCATCGATTCTTTTCCAGTGGCACACCAGGAAAAACAGCTCGTGCCAAACCATCTCCCATGCTCAGTCATGCCTGGTTCTCCCAGCAGCACACTTCCTGCTCCTCAGGAGCCTTCAGCCAGGAGAAAGGAGCACATTTTTTTAGAGAGTCCCCAGCTAAAACACCAACAGTGTGTTCTTGCTCCATTTCAGATCAACTTCCTTTCCACCTCTCACCCCCAGCCTTGGAAACAGTGAGTTGTGATTCATGTGCAGACACTGCTGTATTTCCATTATTATTAAACACTTATTCCTCCTGTTTGTGGGGTGGTAAAGGAATTACTGCATGTACAGATCCCCAGAACATCCACACAATTCTGTGAGAGCCCTTCCTAGGGCTGGATGGGAGAGCAGAGGGCTGGGGATGGTGGGAATCACCCAGAATATCAGACAGAGCCGTGGGCTTTCATGTGGAACAATTTTGCACCACTGCAGCATTTTCCAGCATGGCCAAGATGGAAATCAGGAAACCAAATAAATCCGGGAGGCCATGTTTGCACAACCTTGGGACAGGACTCCCACTAGGTGGATGAGGATCTCCTGGAGTTTCCTGAGCAGCTCTGGAGCCCACAGTGATGGGCAGAGCACTTCTGGAGCCTTGGCATGAGCAGCTGGTCAATGGAGCAGCACCACTGCCTGTGTCGCTGCCAGGCCCTTCCCGGAGCCGCGCCCGGCAGGATTCCTGGAAGCTGCTCCATGGAGCGGCGCTGGCACTGGTGTTCCGCCGTTTCATCAGCCAAGTGGCACTGAGTCTGTGTCCCTGACAGCTCATCAATGAGAAGGAATATAACCACAATGTGGTGTTTTACAGGAGATGGGCCTTCAACCCAAGGACCTTTCAGATGTTCATTACGCCACAAATTCCACATGCGTGGAGATGGTCACAAATATCCAGATCACCACAGCACTGTAAACTCATCTCTGTTCTTGTTGTATAGACAGGATCTAAGATGTCATGGATAGGTTAAGTGTCCTGGTTTAATTCCCAGGAATTATAAGGGTAGGCTGAAAGCAGGTCCTCAATATGGAAAGGCTAAACCAAGATGGGTTCTCCAAAAAGCTTTCCAGAAAACCCAGCTGGAAATACCACAATGAAAGCTACAATGTGCTGAAAATAAAAACACACCTGATGCCAGGCCTGAAAGTCATCCTTTTTAAATCGTGAGAAGCCAATGACAGACTCCAGTACAAAACCAGGAATGGGGAGTGCCTTGGTGAAAGCCAGCACCACCAATCCTCAGCAGGGCCATGGTCTCACCCTCTTTCTGTTCCTTCACCACAAAAGTATTCCATAACTTCAAAAGTGGAATGAAATTCAGGTGCCTAAACTCCCTGTGGTCTCATCTATCCCTGCACTCAAATCCCACACATGGATTCAGGGTCAGCCTCAGCACACAGAGACAGAGCTTCACCCTCCAAATCTTTCATGGTGCTTTTTCCAGCAAGTCTGTCTAAGAGCTCAGATAAGGAATTATTTCCCTGAGCTCCCAATTCAGTATCACCGTGCCTGAGCAAGCTGCTCAACTCAACAATTCTTGTTTCAGAGTTATAGAGGCCAAGCCTAGCTAATCTTTCTTTATAATTCATTCCCCAAATCCCTGAATAACTTTGGTTGCCCTGCGCTGCCCCTTCCGTGCGCTCCAACGTGCGCCACGCTCCCCGTAATGAGGGAACTAAACCCTCACACAATGGCCTACGTGTTTTATTTCATGTTCCCCACTGATTAATGCCGAATGCTTCCATACAGAATATCCACACGCTTTACACTTAATGCTTCAATATCTATATCTATATATATATATACTGCAATAACCTTGCTGCTTTACTTTACAGCTGCCAATTTGTGCAGATGGCCGTAGAGTATTAGTCACCCCAACATTTCCCTCCTCCTCCTCCTCCTCCTCCTCCTCCCAACAGCCTTGTTCTCAGTCAGCATTTCACATGGCATTTCCTTTCAAGGTATCCATGGCTATTTTTGGCCCGAGAGTTCCTGGTATATTAAACGCAATGAGCCACATCCTCGGCTGGTGTAAATCTGCACAGCCCTAATTCGGTCAGTGGAGCTGGGCCAATTCACAGGAGTGGAAACAGTCCCATAAATCTGTTATCAGACCAATACATTAAGGCAGCTTATTTAAACTACTTCTGCTCTGGTTGTATTTATTTACAGATAACACACAGCAGGTAAGGCACCACGACAGGGACTGACTGGGGATAAGGACAGACACCCAGACAGGTCAGTCAAGCACTGCTCTGGTATTACTGAAAAACCTCCTCTCTTTGGTCTCCTTTTGCCTCAACAGCAATTTGTTTCAAGCCCCAAAATGGTTGAAGACCATTTTAATGTAAAAGGGAAACAAAAGGGTAGCTAAAAGCAGACCTTGCCACGCCTCCCCATTCTGAACTGTTTCCTGGTTGCGACATCCTCTATTTTCTGTCCAAAAGCCAATTTTTTACCCGTCTCTAGGCTGGCCTTTCAGAGCAGCCTCTTTCATACAGAGTCTTCCCAAACTCTTGACAATCCAGCTCAGCAGCAGCTCCATATACTGTGCCTACAGCCTGGAGATGCTGGAGAGGAGCAGGGCACAAGGGAAAAAACCCAACCCATTAGACTCTTGCCTGGGTTCCTTAATGTTTTGAGGTGAATGATTTAGGCTGTAAGAAAAAGCCTCCTGACAACAAGATCTATTAGTGTATGGAATAATCTTCCAAGGGAAGTGATGGAAACATTGCTGCTTGGCACACAGCTAGTGTTTGTCCAGACTAGTTTTTAAATATACAATCCTGAATTGGCAGAGGAAAAGTCTAGTCGAGGTAGTTGCTCTTATCTATCTCCATATTCCAGGATAAATCAGGTCATCTCCTTTGTTCTAGTCTAAAAATTGAGGAATGCACTTAAAACAATTCATGCAGTTTTAATCAGCTATGATCTCCCTTTTATGATCCACATGGGTTGTATCTTATTAAATTAGATATATCTAGCTGTTTCTTTTTAATCATCAAGTTCTTCTAATATAGGGCAGCAGCACTGTCTAGCACAGCTAGCACAACCAGGGCTGTGAACACCTTCGGGTCTCTCCCTGGCTATGCCCCAGGCTCCCAGGCAAGTAAATAAACCCCTGCTTAAAAATAAAATCAAATCACTCCCTAATTTGTTTTTTGTCACTCAGAGAGCCTGGGACTGACTTAGAGAGGTCATGAGTGTTCATGGCTCTGGATAAAGTCACCAGCTGAGGGGAGCTGGGGGTAAATTTCTGAAAGAGAAGGACTCAAAGGCGTGGAGATAGCGCAGCATTTTTGTGGTATAAAAACATGGAAAAAAGATCCATACAGCAGGCTGAATAAAGACTGAGAAGCACTGCATCCTGAGAGTGGGGATTTCAGCCACAGTGTTATTTTGGAAGATTAAATAATAGTTATAATGTTCAAAACTGGGAAGGAAGGTGAGTCCTGCAGAGAGTTTTGCTTTGAGAAAGATTGGTAGCTGCCCCTCCTGGAAAAAAAAAAAAAAAGAAAAGATAAAAAGGAACACGTGCTATTAGTACATTCCTTTCTACTGGAATGTGAGGTCTTCCTCCCAGTGCTCCCAGTCCAGCACCCCCTCCTCCCCCAGAAAAGGGGTCACACACAGGATGACAGCGATGACCGGAGCACTTCAGTGCTGCTCGTGCATCATCCAGCTGGGGAGGACATGGAGGCAGCACTGGAAAATGACAGATTCCTGACAGATTCCTGCTCTTTGCCTTCCCGAGGGCTTTGCGTGTGATCCTAGGCACGACACAAGAGCACACAACCCAAGTGGATTCCGAAAGGCACGTGGATATGATTCTCTTTGTTTTGTACAGGCCCCGATCCTGAACAAGGCCCCTCAAGGGATGGATTTGTACCCACCACACTCCACTGCAAAGAAACCTCAGTATCACAGATCACCAGCTTAAAGCATCTGCCCTCAACAGATAAAACCTCAGCTAGGAGCTTCTATGAGAATCTCCCCGTTTCCTATAATATTTAAATCATTCCTTGAATTCACCAGAAAGAACTTTTTTAGTGGCACAAAATTGTTTGAGAAACAATAAATATACATTGGGATAAATGTAAAAAATGATAAATAAGATACAGAGCAGCCACTCCAGCAACCATAAATTTAGCCATATTTTCTTTCCAAGGTCTCTGTATCAGATCTTATCTCCTGTAGGAGACTGGTTTTCTTTCTCTCAACTCCAAAACACTCATCTATTGTTTTGAAAATGAAAAACCTAACAGCAGAACAGGACGTCTTTAGAAGAATATGTCTGATATGAGAAAGTCACAGTAACTCTGGTATTGCTTAAGATTCCAACACTGTTACTTAGTTCAGAGTCCCCACTGTTACTCAGTGTCAAATTTGGTCAAATTGTGATTAAAGAGTTTGTAATGGGTCCGAACACAGGCAAGATGCAATGGATTTAATAGAGGCCACAGTCATATTTGGGGGCACTGAACAGTTCCTTGAGCAGGAATGCAGAATTGAAAATAAGGCATGTTTCCTTGAGTAGTTATTTTGTAATTTTGGTAGGGGTTTGTGAGCTTCTTCTAAATACGATGGCAAGGGGAATTCATGAAACATATCAAAGCAGATGAAAGTATTTTGGTTTTTATCAATTGTACTCTGTAGCTGCTTTCTGTGCAAAATAACTTAATTCCTAACTTGATATTCAAAGGGACAAATGTACTACTCCCCACAGTGAGGAGGTGCTCACTCACCAGTGTCTGCAAGCACTGTCTGTTCTTATTTTTGTGTCTGGAGCACTACTGCATTTAGTGCAGGAGTTCTACCCCTAAAGGTACACATATGGATCTTCGAGTTCTCTGGAAAGCCAAAGCTATTGGGGGCTTCCTGAACTCCTTGTTATCGCTTCGCAGCATCTGGCTCGTGGTCAGCTGTTTCATGTTACTGACTTCTACATTTGTTTCTGAAGAAATTAGCACAGCTTCCTTCAAATGCTACATTCTGCAGTGGTTTTGGTTTTGATTGGAACATCTCGTTGTTCATCTCGAAATCAAAGTCATTTATGGAAGCTGCAGAATTTTAATGTTCCTCAGACTCAAAAGCATTTGTTTAACCACCACCAGACAAGGAGATGAATAAGAGAGACTGTCTGCTCTTGATTTAGCGGGACCAGATTTTTAGAAGAGCTCAGCAACCAGTGTCTGTCTTCAACACACTTAAAACTCCTTTGGACAGCCTGGGTATTTATTAGTGCTGAAATGAGAATGACTGTCATGAAAACCATGGCCTTAGCAAACTGGACAGTTAATACACACTATATATTTCTCTATTTCCATCTGAAGGAGGGGATTTATTCATAACTTCAACCTGCAATTTAAAAGCAGCTTTTGAGTCTCATTATTGCTGCACTGGTTTTATTGCTCACCCAGAAGGCCCATCTGCACCACTGCTGAGCTGCGAGCTGTGCTCAGGAATTGCTGCCTCCTACAAAATGATATGCAGGACAAAAACAAAGAGACAGGATCTTCTTAGGTTACTTTTGTTTAAGCCCTACACAGAGAACAGAATAGATTAAAGCAGTGGGAAAATAAGAGATCAAGTCTTGTGATGTGGCATAGGGTGCTCCTTCCAGCCAACCACACTTCATTTCTTTCCACTGGTGTTTCCAAGTGGTTTTCTAGGATACCCCTGAGCAGAACTCATTGTAATAACTGGAGGAAATAAATTAATGGAGAATTACCGCAAGGTTCATCTAAGAGAAGTTTTGATAAACAACACTTCCAGGCTGAGATATTCAGCACAGCCTGAGGAATGTGGACTTTCCCACTCCCATCAAACCGAGCGGGTGTCGGTGCCTCTGAGTCAAGCTGGGAAGTGGCCACAACCACCAAAAGCAATCCTGCATTTCAGGTGCAGTCAGAGACCAAGAAGTGCCCTTAAATTGAACATTTCTGACAAGGCAAGAGGTGAAAGAAAAACCATCTGACCCATCCAGCTGGCACTGCTGCCAGGCTCAGGCTCAGCAAGCCAACTCCAAGGGGAGTTGCAACCTCTGCACTCCCAGTCTCTGTCAAGAAAATTGTGCAATCTTCAGATGGAGGAGACAGAAAAAGGGACAACAGGGGAATCACAGCCCAAATGCCAGCCCAGACACAGAGAGATGGCCCACACATGTGCAAACCAGAACACAAGCTTATGAAAATCTGGTCAAATTAAATGTTATCATATTGCTTCTGTCTGGATTCTCCCCAGGCAGAGTCCCCCCTTGGCAAAGGGATAGCTCATCCCTGAGCATTACATTATTTAAGTCTTTTCCAGACCAAGATTTAGGCAGACCTTAATTGGTGCTGGGCTTTAGGCTGTCTGTCTGTATGGACAAAATATTTCCCACTTAAAATTATTTCGAAATCACCGACACCACTGCAGCCCCAGGTACACCAGGTACTTCTGTATTTTAAAAAAGCAACACACACCCCCCTGGCACTCTGAACACAGGTTCTACCTCATTTGTACCCATAGGATGCTGGTGAAGTCATCATGATTGCACAGGATAAACGAAGGTTGACGTTGGCCTGTTTAAATTAGGATTTTTTCTAAACCTGTATATTCTTCTCATTGCTAAATCTTTTACAGAGGCTACTAAGGCAGAGAGCTGCTGAGCTAATCCTCTTTGACTCCCTGCCATCCTGGCAGGTACAGCAAAGCCTAAGGTAAAGTGGAGCATCAAAAGGAAAATTAATGTCTTCTAACAGCAATTAGAGGAAATTATTTAGATATAAATCTTGTTTTATATCTTCTCATACTTGTTTTTCAATCTTTCCCCTTTGATTTTTTTTTCCTTTCAGGCTTTTCAGAAAGAAACATTTAAAATCCATCCTGTAAACCAGTGGCATAATTAGCTGCATGTTACACCTGGTATTTTACTCTTCTACAGAGTAATTCCTTTGAGCTTTCTTTTTTACTAAGCCCCGAGGTCTCCTGAAACTGAATCTACTTGTTCTCTCATCTGCTGGCTGACAGGAACCAAAACCCAGGCAGGGACTGTGGGGTGCCCTCCTGCCACCCCCTCTGGACCCCTCCAGCCATGGCAGAGGGTGACCAGAGGTGCCAGGTGTGCCCAGGCCTCCGAGGGCAGGTAAATTCACCTCCTGGTTGCCAGCACTTGGCCTGTGCCGTGGAGCAAAGCATGTAACCTAATTGTGCTCTGATAACATCAAACAAAGTCTCTCTGATCCAGCTCCTGGCACGAAGCCACCCTATCTGGGGTCCGATCTGACAAGCCTGCCGATTGATCAAATCATTATCTGCTGGTGTAGGTGTATCATCTAACACGAGCCAAATTCCTCCAGTTGCTGCTCCTCTCTTCCAGGGAGGATGCAGGGCTGGGGCCGGCGCCTTCCCTGCGGTGCTCGGCTCGTGCTCACCCAGGGCAGGCCCTGCTTTCTGCTTCCCCAAAAGAGTTGCTGTGCCCACAGTGTTATCACAGAAAACCTGCGAAAACAAGAGAGAAAAACAGTTATCTCTTCTCAGCACCGAAATCTCCATTTCCAGCACAGCTAAACCTGCTGACCCATCCAGCTTTGCCCCGTCCTCCAGGCCTGGCTCATGTTGGGCCCAAAGTGGCACTGGGACTTTTGGGCCCTGTTTCCACCTCCTTGTTACTACTCACAGGATAACTTGTTGGTAAAAATCTCAGCTATTTGCACCTCTGCAAACCTGATCTCCACATGAGCCTCTCCCTGGAAATGCCTTCCCCTGGAAATGCATCCCCTTTGCCCCCGTTACTGCCCACAAAGGACAAGGCCTTGCTTTTACAATTCCCTCATAAAGCACCAGGCTTCTTAAACTGCAAACAATCTGGGAACAAGATTTCCCTCTGAGCAGGAACACATAATTCCTCCCGCTTTTGAGAAGGTTGAATTGGACATTTGTCTGGAGCTACATCTGAAGTGACCCAGCCTGGAGGGCTGAAGATAACCCGAGGCAGACAAGAGCAAGGCCCACACAAACTGCAGATCCTACCAGCCAACTTTTTGTTTTGGGTAGCTTTGCTTCTGTTCCCACCCCAAGAGGGTGAGTAGAGCAAGGTGGGGTTTAAAGTCTCAGGTGGCCCTTTCTCAGAGAAAAAAAGGAGGCAGTCACAGAATCACAGAATGTCCTGAGTTGGAAGGGGCCCCCAAGGAGCACTGAAGTCCAGTTCCAGCCACCCACACTGCAAAACTGCAGACACCGCTCGGCACTAAGCTCCTGGTGAAGCCATTCAGTTTGTGACATATCCCATCTCATCAGGCCCCAAGGAATGAAGACAACACAGGTGGATGTTTTTCCCAAGAGCAAGCATTCTTTTCCTTTTGTAACCTTCAGAGTTACAGAAAGGGCTTGGCAGGGCCAGGAGATGCTGGACCCATTTTAGCACCACTGATTCAGGTCAGCATTTCATCTGGCCACCTGGTGGCACTTCCCGGAGTCCTATTTCAAAGTAAGCTATCCAAGGTAATTTATTTGGTTTATATGCTTTATTTTATCCACATAAATCATGAAACAAAGTCCATAGGGAACAGGCACTCTATACTTACCATAATATGTAACTTAGTTCCCCAGAGAGTGAGTATGTACAGAACAGCTAATAAATGGTTCAAAAAAAAACCCCGGGTCATTAAATCTTGTTTTATATCTTCTTGTTTCCATCAAAGTATGCAGGAGTGGAAATTCTCTTTCTAAGACAGGCTCCTACTTTTCAGCCAACTGGGAATAGAGCCAGCTAAAAAGAGAGAACCCCACATACAGCACTGACAGCTGTGCACAAAATTCATGAGCTCAAGAGACAGACTGCTGCAGAGACAGGTGTCCGAGATCTAAGTTTAGCTTGGAAGATTAAAACAGTATCTACTAAGAATGCATTTATTCTAATCCTCTCTGTGCTAGAAACTACACACGCATCACTGATGTACACATCCTGGAAACATCCGAGATATGTCTTTCTTGTGTAGGATTTTATCCCATTGTGTTCAGGGATAAAATAGGTTAGTGCTAAGACCACAGAAATGCATGAGCCCAGCAGAGAGATGTTCCTGCCATCTGAGGAAGGGCTGGGAGCAGTCAGGATCCATGGGCACAGAGAGGTGGGGTCCAGGCTCTGCCCACTCTGGCAGAGAGCAGCCCCACCCCAGATGTTCCCAACAAGCGAGGATGTCTTATGTAAATAAGAGCTGGGAGGCAGTTCAGGTGTGGCTCTTGCAAGACAAATGTGCTTGGGAATTATGTATGATTCCATGTTTAGCTACCCTGGTACAAATCCAGAGTAATTCTTTTGATCTTCAGGCAGCACTGCTCTAAATACACATTAAATGGAAGAATGTACCCACTGTCCTCATGAGAGCCAAAGGTACAGGAGGACTGGGCTGTGGCACCTCCCCAGTGGAGCTGCAGGTTGGAGGGAAGCTCTTCCCCTCATGGCCTGACTGGGTGAAGAATCCACTTCCTTGTGACAACCACAGAGAGCAGATTTTGATGCCTTAAGGTTGTAGTCCCTAAATTACAGACAGCCTGGGAAGGCAGGAGATCCAGGTTTTAGATTCACAAGAAACAAAGGATGAATCACATATTTAGGATCATGTGATATAGTGCAGTTGCATTTATAATTGCCTATCAATACAGGTAGAAATTATCATATGTTAATAGAAGGAACTTGATAATTTGGGTGACGTCAAAGTCAACAACAAGACAGGCTTAATAAACTTCACCTCCTTCACTCAATGAAACACAGGGCAAGTGCTCACCTTTGGAAAGCTACAGAGCAAAATTCCTGGGTTCATAACAAAATTTACAAATTCTTTCCCCTCAGAACATATTGAACCATAATGCTGGAATTTTTAGAACTATTATCACTCCCAAAGAAACAAAAGTAACAGAGGCAGGGTATTTTAAAAGGGCAGAGTCACTCTTTAACCACAGGATTCCTCTACGTCCACAGATTCAAGAAAGTTCCCCAGTTTTGTTCGGGGAATGGAATTTCACAGTCATGAAAATTTGCAAATACTTGTTTAATTCAGCACTTTCACAGGGAGACAACATATCATTCCTAAGATCTCATGGCAAAGCTGCTCCTAAGGCTATCACAGAGATTACTGTGTTGGCGCCGACTGGCACAAAATTATAATACATGGCTGGAGCTGCCATGCAATTCCTGCAAGCAGGAGTAATCCCTGTCCTTGCATCACCAGCCCCAGCGAGCAGGAGGTCATGTGATGGGTGCTCCATACGACGTGGGGGAGGACAGGAGCAGGGAGGATATTTTTAATTTATGTATTTAACATATCTCTAATGGGCACCTGAGAACTGAAGCTGCGGAGTAACTTTTCTGCAGCCTCTGGGAAAACCTCTGCAGGGAATTGGCTGGGCAGTGAGGGAATGTGGAGGAGAGGAACCGGGCACAACGGCAGCCAAGAGCTAAACCAGCCCAGGGGTGGCCGCAGCCACGCAGCTGCAGAGTTTGTAATTCCGAACATCCCCACAGCAGGCAGAGAAACCTCTGCTCACTGGGGAAGAACTCCCCATACCCACTGTACCCATCACCCAAGGCTGGGTCACTGGGTCTCACCACTCCAGCATCCCAAACACCTAGGAAACAATAATAATAATAATAATCCCTACAAACCCCCCATGTGGTAGGGAAGCACTGGCTGTCCCCCCAGTGCAGAGGGACATGAGGGCACAGACTGAGCATTTTTCCTCAGAATTCCCCACAAAGCGTGGCAGACTTCCAACACGTGGTGCTTTCACAGCAGGATCAGCTTTCCATGCCGAAGACTGGTTTGGAGGGGGGAGCAGTGGGAACGCCATGGGCTGTACTCAAAGCCTCCTCCTTGGGCTTTCCCACAAGCACATGGCAAAGTGACTCCCAGTTAACAACTCATCACAAAATGAAAAGCATCTTCCTTCTGCTTTCAGGGCAGCTCATGTGTGAACTGTTTAGCTTTGTCTGCAGGCTCCTCAGGGCTGGGCCTTTGGGGTTTTCTTTGTGGATTCCTGCCCTAATACAATAGGAGACGCCAAGAAAAAAGAATAAAAAATCATCAGTCAAACACTGATATTCATTAATATCCCTCGTGTGTTTTGGCCATGTTGAGATTCCTTGGTAATTCACAGCTGTTCCTACCCTTTCCCTGGATCACCCCTGGGACCCCAGACCCTCCCAAATGCACCACGGCCTCAGGACACCACAGGAGGGGTCCCACACCTCACAGCAGTGAGGCCCTTCAAGGAAGGATTTCCTCAGGCCTGTGAGGTTAAAGCTTAAGGGGACAAAGCACTAATATGGATTTGAAATGGAGAAAACAGCCTGGGCAGTGAATCCAACAACTCTGTCCCAGAGTTAAACCCCAAGGGTCTTCTTTCCAGGGCTTGGGGACAGCCTCACCATCCTGCTCCACCCACCCCTTGTCAACAGAGGAAACAAGACCCCGGTGAGCCACCAGGCTCATTCTTTTCTCCTCCTCACATATTGCAAGGCCACTAAATTAAAAGGAATGCTCTTTAATTCTTCAGCTTTCAACCCTTCCCAAGCATCGCTTCTTTATAGATTTCAAACCAGTTTGACAATACATGGTTCTTTCGGTGTATGTGTGAGTTCTGGAGCAATATTTAACAACTAAATTAGATGTGCGCATAAAACACACACAAGGCTGCCTAGATATTAGGTGGGGTCTTGTTATATAAAGGCAAGAACAAAGACCTTTATATTGCAGCAGGCAGGAGCAGCCCAGGTTTGTGCCCAGGTTCACTGCTGGGAAGTGAACTAATAGCTCAGGTGTTTTAGGCACCATTATTCATGGCTTTTGCATTAAGCCATTCACATTCTTTTAAATTCCATTTTAGGCTGCCCCTATTATTTTTAATCCCTGCCATTTCCGAGGCCCCTGTGGCAGAGCTCTGCATCCTGGTGTGGTGGAGGCTCCACGCCCGGGATCACCATCCCTCAGTCAAAGCACAGAGGCATCAGCTCAGTGTCCTGTGCTCCCTGCAAGGGAGAAGGAGCTCCCTGGCCAGAGGCCAGTGCCCTTCAAACCAATCTGCACATGGCCTAATCAGAGCTGTGGTCGGCTCTGTATCCTCAATTTGTTGAGTCACATCAATTTGCTGAATTTCCTCTCCCTTTAGAACAACACGCAAGTGCCGTTTTCTAAACATATTAACTCTCTTCAGGCTATTTTGTTGTGTAAACAGAAAGACAAGTGACTGGGCATTGCAGGCGAGAAACTGATGCTCACTGTAGCCTGAATTCTTTGCAACTTCACCAGTTTTGTTACACTTCTTTAATGTATCTTTTGTTTCATGACACCATTTGAGAATTATGCTGCACCCTTTTTCCTAGACAACTCCAGCTTAATGACATCTGGAAAAAAACCCATTACACTGCAGG
Source organism: Edolisoma coerulescens (assembly GCA_013397115.1). Classification (NCBI taxonomy): domain Eukaryota; kingdom Metazoa; phylum Chordata; class Aves; order Passeriformes; family Campephagidae; genus Edolisoma; species Edolisoma coerulescens. The sequence continues at coordinate 1,167,744 of VWZW01007303.1, read as the reverse complement.
GGAAGGATGCCCTCCAGTTAAACAGAAAATGTTGTACATCTTCATCCATGCTCAGAGACCCTCCCCAATTCCCAGAATGCCAATGGGATTAACCCTGGGGTTTCCAATTCCACCATGATCCTAGAACCTTTGCTCAATCACAGGTCAGAGATCTTCCCTCTGCTGCCAGTCCTACAGCCTGGTGTTCTCCTGAACCACGTCTGGAGCCAGCACAGGCACGAGGCACGGAAGCCAACCTACAACAATCCCACCATTCCCGCTTCTCAGCACTCCTTCCCAGCTCTGCTGCTCCCTCCTGCCCACGGGAAAGGCAGGCTCGCCTCAAAACAAGTCCCAGGAGGGCCCAACCTGCAAATGAGGAGGGCAACATAACTGGCTTTGCTGCAGGCTGCGAGAAACAACAGACAGGCTGGTTAAGGTAACTTCAAGGTCAACATCAAGTTGCTGTTGACATTCCCTTTCTCTTGGATTTTTTGCTGGTATCTTCCATCAGCCTCTCCCCATCACTTCTGGGAAGTGCCATCACCTTGGTGGCTGCTGGCCACCCCAGGACTGGTTTTGGATAGGGTTCTGTGCACTGTTAGTGGAGCACACCACAAAACAGGATTATTCCTAGGCTGCCTCTTCACAGGATGTTTTCCATGCCGCCATGCACAGCTTGTACCAAGGTACAGATTTTCAGCTTTCTTCCCTCTGTACAGTAAAAACTAAAGCCCAATATTTGTTGTATTTTGTGTTACAAGATCACAACCAAGCTGCCAATCATCTGGCCAAGGGGGTTATGCAAGAGTCAGGTTTACTGTAAAGTTGTACAAATTTTATAGGACCACAAACACTTTAACTACCATGATGCTTAAAACTCAAGAGCATTTGGAGAACAAGGAGAGTTATTCAGGCTCCACACCATTTTGGCTGCATGTTTTCCAGGTGTATGATTTCACCACATGGAAAAACACAGCCATTGCCAAAGTGAACTCATAAAAACCTTTGATGAGTAAAGTTTGGATAAGCACAAATCATTTGAACCGACAGTTGGTCCAATTCTCAAAGGGGTTTGGCAGACATAATATAATTCGTGGTTTCACACACAGGCCATTTTTCCCTTCCCTCCTCCCCCCCAGTCTTCACAAATTCGGAAGATGTTGTTCTAGAAGGTGCACTGGGTTGGGTTTGCTCTGTTTTTCTTTTCCCCCGAAGGGTTAGGCACCACACTCTTGCAACTCAAAGCCATTTGGGGCTGTGAGTAAGCCAGCAAACAGGTTTTCCAAAACTGTGTTTAGATAGTTGCATGATCTGCCTAATAGACATCAAAAAAAAAAAAAAAAGAGAAAAGAAAAATTAAACTCTGGGTCTCTCACCACCCATTTGCTAGCAGGCAGGTAATATAAGGCAAAGGCTTTAACAATCTCTTCCTCTGACACATTGGAACATGTTATTTCAAGATGTGTGGCGTCATTTAAGGCTGTGCCATGAGATAACAGAGTATTTACATCTCGGGGCTGGGAGCAGGGTTGCTACAGCTTTTAGACATTATTGACATAATACTTTCTTTGATAAATAATCTATCAGGAAATTGTCATATTCATAACTGAGGTAATGCCAGGGACTGAGCAATCTTACACAGTGCAGGAGGCAGCTAGAAATAACATTAGAGAGCACAAACACAAAGGAGATGAAAATCCTGCTCCAAAAGGATTTTGTTCAGCCCTGCTAGGGAGAAAAGAGTTCATTTACCACTCCCACTGTCCTTCTCTATCCACATGGGTAGATCCAACAGGCAGCAGAGCTTGGGTCTCTGTAAATACAAGCAAAACTTGCTTGTTCCTCCAGAACTGGAGTGAAATGCTCATCCTGTAAAAAGAAAATTTGAAATTGACCATTAATTAGGAAGTTTTGGCTATTTGACCTGTAAAATCCTGTGTTTTGCACTTTGTGATGCAAATGAAAAATGGATAGAGATCAGGTGTTTAATTTCTATATCATGAATTATAATTCTCAGTAGACTTCATGCACCTCATCTTCAACAAGTCAGCACGTTATTTCCCCTTGGGTCGACAGACTTCCAGCAAATCAGTAGGGCTTTTTTCCCCAAGTTTCATTTGAGGAATTTTTCCACAGTTCAGGAAGAATTTGTAAACTGATGTTTGCTATTTGTAACTTCCCTATGTCCAAACAAAATCTAAAATATTCCAATTGCCAAAGTAAAAACTTTGGGTGGTCACTGATGTGTCTCTGTCCCTTGCGTGGGTGTATAAAAGAGAATCAGCAACACACAGAGCTTCTTGAAATTAATTCACTCCCCATGCAAGCTTTGCCATATTTCCTTATAAGCCTTTCCAATAAATACTCCTGAAAATTCATGCCTACAAATTCACTGGATGGAATAATCAGGGTAAGCACACACAACGAGAGAAGCAAACTGAATCACCTTTTTGTATGCTTTTTAAAATTTTTAGTATTTGCACGATTTGTCACAATCCTCCCTCTTTTTACCCTCATGAATAAATCATGTTTCCTCCTACAGGAACTCCAGGGATGGGACAGAAGATGCCCTCATGCAAGTCAGAGGCAAACCCAAACCAGAGCTGTGGACAACAACCTCGAATCACCATCTTCTACAGCAAGGTCCAGGTTTTCCAAGAACCACGGCTGCACTGCTGGGACAATTGTCCTTGTGCTTCAAAACATCCATGTGCTTGTGCATTTTGGGGTCTCAGGTGTGCCCCTGTAACATGCACATGTGCTGGGGAGAGATTGGGAGATTGGAAATGGGCTGGGCCTTCCCTCTGTCCTTAGTGATGCCTTGAAGCAGCTGCCTGAAAACAGAGGCTAGACAAGATTAAGAGAATAAAAGCAGGTATTTATTTGAAGGGCCTTCTGTCGCACTTGGACACGAAAGAACACACAAACTCCAGTCTCAGAGAGAAGGCAGGAAAAGAAGCGGGGCCAACTGGCCCGCTCTTTATTATATATGTTCTTAGGAATCACCGTGGATTGGAGGGAGAAATTACCACTTCTTAATCACACTGGTCAAAGGAAAGATCTATCAAAGGTCTCTTCTTAGGGAGAATGGAATGCAAACGATAAGGACAGTTAGCAAAACATGGCTATGTTTACAGAAAGTGTGTGAGAACTTTGTTACAGAAATGAAAACATAGAAGAGCTGCAAAATTCAGAGCAACAGGCCTTCAAAGGTACACCCTGGGCAGTCAAAAGCCTCCACCCAAGATGGGCCCTGGGTCACGGGTTCTTCACACTTTTATAAGTTTGGTCCATTTTCATATCAGGGTTAATTCTCCAATTATAATTTCAGTTAATGATGTAATTACCCCAAGTTTGCCTCTCCTCTCAAAGGCTTTAGTTTACACACTTTGGGGCCTGGGACAATCGAGGTGTCCTTGCAGTGCAAACCTAGAGCCATTTGTTATGTCTGACCAGCATGAGAGAACAGCAGCTGACAGGCCATATGAAATTTCAGAGTTACACACTGGGCAGTATAGGATTTGAAAAATACAAAAGTTAAAACCTAAAGCATCAGTAGGATTAAATCCCAACAAACTCCCCTCGACTTCAGTCGAGGCCCTAAGTCGTGACTTGCTGCTGTGTTCAGCTTCCTGGGCTGTTCTTAAGAGCTCAAGCTCACACAAGCCTAACGATTCCCCTCACTTTTACAAGCATATTCATGTTTGCTGTCAAACGCATGAGTTACTTTTCTGCAGGCTATTGCAAGAGAGCAACCAGTAATTACTGCAACTGCACAAAACGCTTTTTTATTTAGAAATGTATTTCAAAATGGGTTTGGTGATTATACCATCGCTCTCCCAAACTAGCTAGTCACTAGCAAACTGTTCTTCTGCTCTGGATTTGTAGAAGGTTGGTGCATTCTGATTTCCTACAGAAAAATATTTCCTCTGCCCTTCCCTTCCCATCCTGCGTGAACTGATTTTTACCTTCTTTTTTATTCTGTGCCTTTAGGGGCTTAATGGAGGATTTCCAAACAGGAGGAAGTGACTTAAAGCACAGCAGAATTGCACATTCAGTCATTACCAAAGCTTTACAACACTGTTTCTTTGTGGAGAGAGGCTCCAAACCACGGCTTCCATGGAGAGCCCTTGGGAAAGGCGCTTCCCTGCACGTACTCAGGATGGCACCAGAGCTGGATCTCTGGAGCTGGTTCTGCAGCTGGACACCCCACAACAGCAGCTTCCAGAAAAGTCTCGCCGTCATTAAATACTAAACACGACACATGCTTTTGATAATCCAACTTTTATTTGGTTATCTAACTTTGAGTTCTGAACACCTTCCAGAAAAACGTTCTGCCTCTCTCAGAAGAGGCCCCAAAGCCTCCAGAGGAGGCTTTCTAACAGAGAGAAAGTAGTTCAGGAAGCAGGAATTCAAGTTTCAGCTCATTAGTTTCATTTATGAAATCAAATTAATAAATAGGTAATATATATTTATAGACTTGTTTATATAGCAACTTACAAACATGATATGTTAATACACCAGACTTGTTATATAAAATTTTAATATGTATTAGAGGAAAATTCTACAGGCCCCCAGTGAGTTATCCTTTCCACTGAGTCCCATGTTTACACTGACTCCAGCTGTTTCTTTGGACATCAGTGAGGACTGTCAATAGGACTTTTCCCACACATGGTATATAATTACAAGCTCAATCCTTGAGTGACACCAGATTTCGCAGATTTAGCAACTACATAAAATCATACTTCTCTAATTAGCTTTTAATCAAGCACCAGCAAGTAAACATTTAAACAGCTGAGCTCAGGCCCCCCTTCTAGAAAATTGCTTCCACTGCCAATTAGTCTTGTAAACTTTTCCTATTGTCCTTTTGCAAGAAGAAAATATTGTTGTTATTGACAACAACTAAAGAAAACGTCACCTTTTCATCCATGGTTATACAAAGGCAAAAAAGGACCCTTTATTTTAGCAAAAAAAAAAAAAAATAGGGTGGGAACTATTTTTGGGGTTGAAGGCCGGTTAATGGGCAACTGGGACATCATTCCCGTAACATTGGTTAGAAGGTGAGGGATGAAGATGGCCTGGAAATGGTGGTTTGGAGTGGTCAGGTCTCCTGCTCCTCTGCTGCCCCACACATTTCTAAATGGACACTATTATTTACGTAAATCTCAGGTAACTTACAGAAGCTCACCACTGTTACAGACCCTTCAGGATGCAGGACCATCACAGAAATCATAACAACACCTTACACAGGGACAGAAAACTTTGTTCAACGTATCTGCACTGCCCATTTCTTTCAGTTTTTCTTTCTTTGTGTGAAATCCTCAGCCCTCACAGAGCACCTACTGCCTCTCTGAGCTTTGATTCCTCTTATTTATCCCTTTATTCATCAATGAAAGCATCCTTAGGCAGAAGGTGTTGTCCAGATCAGAAGCAGGCTGAGTTTCTCAGCTCAAACTTTCATCCCAGCCCAAAGAAAACAGGCATATTTGGGTCAATAAAAACCTTGCAAATTTATGTTGGATTTGTCACTTCAGCTGAAAAAATAAAAGTCATCGGCCTGAAAGTGCTTACACATTTTCAAACTGAAATTAATAAATTAATTTCAATTAACAAGAAAATACTGCAGGCACTTTAATGAAAGGAAGCATTATGTATTGAGTCAAACAGCATTTCATTCAACCTGAACCAATTCCCCTTTTTGGTCCCTTCACTACTATCACCATTTCTGCAGAATCTTTTAAAGAAACATTTTCCTTGCAGCTTTTTGGAGCAGACTGCTCCTCCTGTTTATTCCCTGCAGCATTTCAACTCCTTACTGCCTCTTCCAGGAAAATTTGTGCCTACCAGTATCAAGACTACTGTAATTAAGAAACCAGAGGAATTCTTGCTGGAGACAAAATTGTCCCCTTTGCTGGTAAGATCAGGGACAATCCAACAGGTTTTGTTGTATTCTGGGAAATACAAAGCTGCTGTGGAAGGCAGATTTTGCCCATGCCCAGCCTGCTGGGACAGGAGCTTGTGAACATGCAGCCTCCTTAGCCAAAAACTTTTTGACTCATTCCATCCAAGAAAATGTTCCTTAAAAAAAAAATTTTAAAAACCCAGATCCCCCTCAGCCACTGTCACCCAGGGGTCAGAAACTACTTAAAATATATAGATGGATCTGAAGGAGTTTAATGGTCTGTAACGACAGATACAGAGCCCCTCCAGCTGGATGTCACAAAAATTAGAGTAGTCACTTTACAAAGAGATGTGGCAAGAGGGATCCCTTCACTGATTCTTCCACCAGAGATCCAGCTAATTACCTGCCAGATGGACACGGACGTGCTCAGAGGGGTTGGCTCAGTGAGTGGGGGTGTTTAACATCCCCTGGACTGCTTTGCTGCTGTCCCCTGCCAGTCCTTCACCTCTGATTTCACATGAATGCTCAGGCTGAAATGCCCAGCTCTGCTAGGACATGGATACGGATCCATTGGCCATTTTGGCAATGCTCAGGGACACTTCTGCTCACTGATTTGCTCTCTTAGCAGCTGGGGACTGGCCAGTCTGCTCAGCCGGGCTCTCAGTTGCAGGCCTTGAATACCGAACCTTCCCTTAGTGGTCCCATCCTCCTGCACAGCCATAAAATGCAGCTTCTCCTGGTGGGAATACGCTCCAGATCTGGACACACGACAGAGTGGGACAGGTTTGAGGAGGTTTGGCCCACCATGAGTTGAGGAGGGGGAGGATTCATTGCTAATGTCCATTCACAAGCCTTTTTGGCTTGTAATCATGGGAAAAACATGGGGTGTTACTTGCTCCCAATGCTTCTCCATCCCTCTCCACCTGGCTACTGCCTCTCCAGCAGAACAGGTTGGGATTGCTTCCTTGGAAAGAGCTGGGAGATGCCTGTCTCCTTTCTGCATTCTGCAGTGCCACCTCTGAAAGGAAAGGAGCTCCATTTCTGCAACATCCAAAACAGGGAGAGATATTCCGAACTGCATGAACGGTTTCTTTAAGGTTTGCAGCCCTATGGCAGAATTCCCCAAAATGGGCACTGCACAGGGACTGTGCAACACTGTGGGCATGATCTGTCCAGCCATGGTGGAATTGCTCTGGCAGTAGCCTAACACAGCATAGGGAACATCTGCAGTCCAGCACAGTTTGGGACGAGATCACTTGCAAAGCCCAACTGTGCAGTCCTAGTCAAGAAAACCTCTTCATCTGGGAGAACAAACGAGGCAGAAACATCTCTGGGGCTCATTCCCACCGCTTCCTCCTGCCCTCCAGATAAACCAGCCCATTCCCTCCCAGGCTGTGCTGCCGTGCTGAGCTGCATCACACCCTGGCTTGTGGGATTACCAGAGACCGTGTGTGAATGGGAAAACCCCTCCTGGTTGCAATAGGCACCTCACCCTCTCACCAAGACACGGCTTGGACTGGCAAATGTGGTCCTGTTAAACTGAGCAGCACCACAAATTACAGCGTGCAAACGTGTTAATGGAGACCACACCCTGGAGGAGGGGAGGGAATTGATGTGCAGCAGCGTGACAGGGCCGGACAGAGGCAACAAGACAACAATTTCCATCACACGAAAGCTGCTAATTGGAGTTTAACTTGTCAAACCAGCCCCTCTGCAGCACATCAAGGACAAATTTGCTACCACCCTGGAATTTGTACTCTCAGGTCTGCATTCCTGGTTTGCCAACATTTAATGTGTATTTCAGGTGGAGCCAGGAAGGGCTCTAGTAAAACTGATCTTTAATTGTGACTGCAGACCTAAGGTGGGAATGCAGCTGGATAATTTACAAATGGGAGGTTTGAGGATTGGTGTGGTGGAATGAAATTTGCTTCGTCAGAATCCACAGCTGATCAAATTCAGATCCCTGTGCACAGACTTCACAGACCCAAAGAAGTCAGTGGAATCAATGAGTCTTCGGGACAGAATTTGATTAAGGACACTAAATATTATTACTGGAATCAGTGAGTTTTCATGGAATTCTGCACAAAGCCTAACCTTGCAAACAGGTGTTGTGGGATGCAGAAGACACAGAAAAAGCAGCATGGAAAAACCAGCACGTGATGTCTCTCTAAGGGATAGAATATCCCAGATGGAAACACAGGAATGGGTGATGACCCTGCTAAAGAAACTCTTCCAGCCACACCTCAGCACCCACACCAGAGACCCTCCTCTAGCCAGGCACTGCTGACTAAACAGAGAACTTTAAACAGCAGCAACCCAGATAGAGACCCAGTCTGGCTCCTGAGGTGCTGTTGACCCAGAGCTGAACTAATTAGCCCGTTTCCTCTTCAAGTGTTCTCAAATGCCACTTGGCCGCGTCACTCCACACCGGAGAACTCTGAAGCAGACTAATTACCCTGGCAAATGTTTGATCGAAAATTACACTCAAATGGCATGGACTGCGAGAGGTTACCTCCCTCTCCATACAAGAGGCCTGATTCAGGACTTGGGGGCAGCTCCCCTTTAAAGTCAGTGTAATTCTGCAAGTCCAGGAAGCATGAAATAGAGAAAAAATAAACTTATTTTTGGCACACAGGCCAGATTCATTTTACCAGCAGTGCCCCTCTGATACAGCCCAAATGTGGCTGGTGAGCCCATTACAGCCTTGACTGGCTCAGATGTGGGCAGGAGGAGGGAAACACCACCTTATTCTCCATCGACAACAGCCCAGAGGCACAGCCCAGCCAGAATTTTAAGCAGCTAAAATGCTAAGCATCGAAGTGAGATTCTGTCCCAAAACTTCCTGTGGGTTACATTTGCACCTCAGTTTCTCTACCTGTAAAATAATAATTACCCAACACACCAGTTCTTGTAGGACTTAATTAGCACTTGTCAACCTCTTAGAGCTCCTCAAGGGAAGAGGAGCTGTGCACCACAAAGTACTAATTAATGGACGAAGCCTTTGGAACAAAGTATACGATTCTGTTGTTGTCAGATCTAATAGAGTCATAAAAAAACAGGGCTGGAAGGGATATCAAGAAGTAACCTAGGCTGTCCCCCTGCCCTGAGGCATGATCAAGTATATCTAAATCATTCTTGATAGATGAATACCCCTAAATCTTGGGATGCTCGAGCTGCGGATTAAAATAGATAAAGATGGGCTCGTGTTACACGTGCGTTGGGCTCCGTGGCTCTGCTGAGCACAGATAAACACTCCCTCACATGGGGCCTCTCCAGAGCTCTCTGCACGGCCTGGAAGAGGCTTTGCTGCACCCACAGTGAAGGTACTGAGCTTTCTGACTCCTGGTTACTCCAGCTCAGGCAAGAAAAAGCCCCATTGCAGCATGCGAGCCCCAAACCTCAAAACTGGAATTAATGAGACTCTCAAAATGGGAAAAACAGGGAACAAAGCAGAGAGGTGTTAAAGGATCTGCTTGTGGTTGTGAGGAGCTTCAGCCAGAGCCAGAAAATCAGCACAGGTCACCCAAGCCTCACACACGGCTCGATTGCAAGACTTCCACTCCATGATACCTTCAGAACATTTCTGTTATGTTTTTTTTCCACTTTTCTCCCCCCTCTGCAGTCCCAAGAGTCCATCTAAAATACCATTTTTGGCCTAAGGTATCATTCACATGTGGCTACGGAAGCATTGCACAGCCTTAAGTGTAAAATTCCCTTTTTTAAAGCTACACAAAGATTTTTAGAGGGTTTTGTTAAATGCTTTAATTGTAAAAATGTGTCAATTCAAGCAATCATTCCAAGACATACATGCAAAGTACAGTAGGAGATACCTTTTATTTGATTAACTTCATACAGGAAAGCTTTTGAAACTTATACTTTCCTCATCAGCCTGGTGGATAAAAGCTAAGCCAGGCAACTGATACAGCACTGCAGAAGTTTATTAAATTAACCAATTAAACTGAGGCAATATACAATTTACAGAGGCCAAGGCAAACAATAGAAGGTGGAACACACTCCCGGGGCTGAGGCGATCGAGTCGTGTCAGCATTCCCATTATGAAGCTACTTCAGAGTTATTGTGGGAGGTGTGTAATAAAAAAAAAGAAAATAGCTTAAACCACTGAATTCAGTCATTCTTAGGGATTCCCAAACGTGCCCAGGCGGATGGAAGAGCAAGATGTAAACCAGTTTTTCCCTAATTTTGTCACTCAAATTAGAAAGGAGGTGTGGCCTGGGGAAACAGGTTGGCAGCTCCAGGGAAACAAAGGGAGGCTGGTTCTGCACAGTGCCCTGCTCCTGGCTGGGTGAGAATATGACCATAATGAAGGTGATCAATCAAGTGCAGCACGTTTGTGTGGGTTGAGACAGAGCCTGTCCAGTAACAGAGCCCTTTGTGGGGATGCAGCAGCATCCTGCCCTCACCCCAGCCACCCCAAACCAAGACAAATCACAAACACAGCAAAGCTGTTGGTGTCCCCAGAGCTGAACCACACACGAGTACCTGACCCATGGATTTGTCACCTCTCCAGTGCTAAACAACAACCAAAGGGAATAATTTTCACAATAGGGAGAATCCAGTGCGAGGTGAACTCCCCCAAACTTTTGGGTGGTTGGCATCAGGTTCAAACCCCAGTTTTAAAGGCTGCTCCTTCCCTGTATAAACTGTGCAGATTCTTTGGGTAACAAAGATCAGGTTCTTTGGGTAACAAAGATCCAGTGGTTTCATGTTGCATTTCACAGCACATGAAAACCTTTTCATGAGGTGCAAACCTTTTCACACAGGGAAAAAAAGGTAAAAAAAAAAAGAAAAAAAAAAGAAAAAAGAAAAGACCAATATGGAAACACTGACACCACATTTACTGTAACAGCGTGATCAGCAGCAACTATAATTCTCCTTCTAAAGGTTACACCCACAATGCTTTCTTTGGCCTGCGTACCTTGTATATTGCCTTGGTCTAACTGGTTAATTTAATAAGTTTCAGAAGTATTTAGTTGCCTGGCTCAAGCAGTTGGACACAATTTAAAACCAGGTAGCCTGGCTCATGACCACAAGTTGTTCTTGGGATGGCATCTCCATGGTTCAGTGCAGCATCCCAGCTCTGCTCCGTTTCCTCTCTGGAAACCAAACAAGCCCAGCTCAGTTCCCAGCAGCACAGAGCAGCCACAGGGCTCTGGGGAGGGGAGCAGATTGACAAACGAAGGGTAAATTGAATTAGCTGAACCCCCTCAGTCCTGTAGCTCTGCAACAGAGTTTAAAGGAGCACTGGGATGGTTTGGAAGAGACAGGATGCCATGCCAGATAAGGACCAGCCTGGAGCCCAGGAGACCCACTGCTGTTCTGCCTTTGCCAGTGGCCCACCACATGACCCTGAAGAAGCAACTCCATGTGGTTTTTTCCTTTCCCCTGTTGCTCTTTTTCTGCTTTGATTATAAAGTTTTCCATGTGATTTCATCATCCTGTTTGTACAAAATATGTATTTGCATAACATCGCACACAAGAAGGCCCTGATCTCAGCTGGGGCTTCTAGACATAAAAGTTATGAAGAGACATTTAGCAAATTCAGTGTGTTTCAATGCCCATTATGAGTATTTTGTAACCAACACTGAAGATTCTCCTGTGTTGTTTTGCCAAATGACACAGGACAGAAGAAGGTCCTGCATGGAGAATGTTGGCTGATCCTATTCCTTGCAGGCAGGATCTGAGGGGCATCTTGGAGATGGAAAATGAATTAATTATTTTTTAGGCTAACAGCAAAATCCTAGAACAGCTGCATAGCTCCAACAACCCAATAAAGACATTTTTCTACCCCAACCTCCAATTTCACCAGATCTTCTCACGGGATGTTGCTGCCTTCAAACCCAAATTCATTGGTTTGGCCTCACATGGACACACTATTCAGTCCTAATCTAACCAAAGGCTATGACTGAAAGAATACCTCATGGATCATTTCCAAAATAAACATTATTTCTACACACTGTGTCTCCCTTTATACTCATCTCCAAAATGGTGAACAGCAAATGAAAAGGAGAAAAGAAATTAAGACAAGAAGTGACCGATCTTCCATGCCCCAGGTTTGCAGCTAACAACTGTCTGACCAGGAGCTGCAAAAAAAGGCATCTGAGCCAGCACCAGCAGGGGCTGAGCTGGAGCCTCAAGTCCTGGCAGTAGCAGTGGCAGTGCCCCAAGAACAATACTTAGAAGGAGTAAAGGCAGTGGCAGCAGCCCCTGGGGCTGTCCAAGACCTAGAAATCCCATCCTTCTCCCTGGGGAAGGTGCAAGATTCCTGGTAGCACCCAGGAGTCTGGTCTTATAACCTGAAGGAGGGAGAAAAACCAGCGGTAACCTTTATCCCCTTCCAAAGCCCCACAGATCTCCCCAAAACAGAGGCAAAACGATGACACTGGCAGCAAAGGCTGTTGGACAGCAGGAAAGAAGCAGCATTTTCTGAGCTTGAATTTTTGATGTTTGTCCTGTGAACTTAACTTGCAGATTGGACTCGGATGAGGCAATTCCACACAGGCCAGGAAACAATAACGGATAAGCAAGTCATCATCATCTACCTGGTAATTCCTGGGGGTCTTGAAGATTCCTGCAAAGCGCCCACTTGCACAGTGCCAAGAATCCTGACAAAGTGCCACAATTATTCCAAAGACAATCAGATGGGCAAGTGCAAAAGCAACTTCTTCAAGAATTTATTGGGTCAGTGACAGAATTTGGGACTCTTGGTCTTCACCTGGTGTCCTGCATCCCCACCCCTGGTTCCTTAGTGCATCCTACAGTGCCGAAGAGCACCATTCACCCGAGTCTGTGCTGACCTGCTCCCGCTGAGCTCAATGGAAATTTGCCACAATTTCTGCAGAATTTGCAGTTTAGGTTCTTGCCAGGCAAAGCTGTGGCATTCCATGCACAACTGCTGCAGGAACAACACTCACAGTTTTGGGGTTGCAACGCTCAGTGCTGTGCAGCACAAGGTGCAGAATAAACCCTCTCACACTGAACATTCCTTCTCTGCATGCTCCAGCTGAAGCTGGATGTTCTCTTCCTGATCTCAGTACCTGGGGGATTTTTTTGTTGTTTTTCTTTTCCTATTTTGAAACTCCTTAAATTAAAATTGCCCTTTTAAAGGGGAGAACAGGCTGGATTGAATCAAATCCCCGTTCCCTTCGGTGATTTGCTGCACAGGCAGCTGGGACAAAGCTGGCTGGGATGTCAGATTCCTGGTGCTTTAACACAACAGGGCTGTTTCCCCCCAAGTATTTCTCTAAGAACTCAAAGATTTCCTTCTCCAGCAAACACCTGAGCAGAATTGACTCACCCACCATGTCGGCAACTGGCACAGACCTCTCAGCCCTGGTGCCAAGCCTACATTTATATTGTTGAAACACTGAAAAGGGGAATTTTCCTTCTGTGGCTTCCAAAAAGGCTTGTCCATATCTATTTCATAGAAACATAGAATGTCCTGAGCTAGAAGGCACCCACAGGGATCATCAAGTCCAGCCCCTGGCCCTGCACAGACACCCCAACAATCCCACCCTGGGCATCCCTGAGAGCGGTGTCCAAATGCCCCTGGAGCTCTGGCAGCCTCGGGGCCGTGCTCATTCCCTGGGAGCCTGTTCAGTGCCCCAGCACCCTCTGGGGGAAGAACTTTTCTTTAATATTTTGCATAAATAGTAGCTTTATGCCGGTTTTTGTTAAGAGGGATAAGAGATAAGTTGGGGTAAAGCATTTTTGTAAGGCCAGCCATACAGAAAAGTCATTTTTTTCAAGCTCATGAAATGTTATAATGCACCTATCCCTAATCAAATCACTTTTTCTTTTTTCTGCCTGACTTCCTTCAAAAATACTGCATATATATGATCATGGTGTGCATGAGCATGCATCTCTAATAACTTTTGAATGAGCTGGTTGCTTTCAGCCCAGTTTGGGAGCGAGACGGGAGTTTCAGAGCTGTCATGTTGCCACAAGTTTCACGAAAAGAGGCAACTCGATGGAAAAGAAAGATCCAGAGGCTGGAGACGTGCACAGTGAGCTCAGCCAGTGTCAGACACCACAAAAATGACATTGCAAAGGCACTGACACTTGGAATAGCCTCCATGGAAAGTTACAATTGGCCAAGAGATAGAAAGTCACAGTATACCAAATACTACCTGAGTATTTATTCTGAAGGTCATCATAACAGAAGTCAAAAAATGACTGGCCTTCAAGATACAGCACTCAAAGGAGCAGACAAGACAGCTACATACTTCAAAGGAAGCCTACAAGCAAAAGTCCTATTAATTTTAACTAAATCCTGGGCTGGACACTCCTCTTACACCCATGTAATCATTAATTTCAAAAGAGTGACTTCTGATATAGCCCATGGTAAGCCCCAGATCATACAAATCCACTCTTTATTGCCTGAGCAGTGCCGTTGAAAATCAATAGGATTACTCATAATGGTAAAGTTAAGCACCTGTGAAAGTGTCTGCAAGACTGAGGCCTAAGGCCTGGTCTAGGCACAGCTTTTGTACTTGAAAACCTGGTTCACTTAAAGGTTTGTTTTGTTTTTGGTTTTATTTTTAAAGAAAACAAGAGAATAATTAGAGCCATACAACCACTTTAAAATGGACACATTTTTATTGCCATAATGGGAACTTCCAACAGCACAGCCATTCCCAGGTCAGTTGTGCTGCTCCAACTGCACTCCTGGTGTAGGGAATTGTGCCAACCCTGTTAACAGCAGCCACAACTTCTAGACCTTGAGCAGCTCAAGGAGCAGATGCCAGCCCGCTCTGTCTACTCAAAGCTCTCCAGGTAATTCATGGAAAGCACCTGAAAGAACAAGCAAGACCCATGTTTGAAGGACATTTGGTCTGGAGACTGTCAAAAAGTATGATTTTTTTTGTTTTCTCTCTCCATAATTTTCTTGCTCTCCTCCGGGTGTGCACCCATAGGAAAAAAAGCAACACCAAACACACCTAAAAAACTTTAGAGTCAGACTTTCATGTGTGCAGAATTAAGGAAGGTGGAAAAGATCAAGATTGCCCCACAAGAAGACAACAAAAAAAGAGCGTGCATTGTGTGGAAAGCACCACAAACTTTAGGAGATGCCAGGAGAAAGAGGAGGTGGAACAATGAACTAACATGTCTGGATTGCTAAGAGGTTAAAAGAAAATGTCACACTTTCAAAGAAGAGAAAGACAAAAGACATTAAGAGTAAACAGGAAATTTGGGAAATCTATTTCACTCAAAGTAGCAAACATCTGGAATAAATTGTCAAGAACTTAAGACCATCAAAGCAAAGTATTAATGAGGTTAAGAGGCAGCTAGACTGGAGGAGGAGACCGAAGAATACAGGGACAAAGGAAAGAGGTGGAGCTGAGACAAACCTGGAGGCAACAGCCTCTTTAGCCAAAGGGCTCTGTTTCTCCCACTTCCTTATCTTCTCGTTGCTCCAGGGGTAAAATATGGGGGGTTTCTGCTGGTTTTTGCTGTATAGAAAGGCAGCAATTTTTTTTTTTTTCTGTAAGAATTCCATGCTGGGATCAGTGACATGGTACGTCATTGTTGAGCCTCACAATGTTTAACTCAGAGAAGCACAAGAAAACCAAGCACATGCTACCCCTTCCACCAAGAAGAGCTTTCTGAAATCTGAAGTCCTCACCCCTCCCTTTCACACTTCAAATTGAGAATAATTCTTACTTTTGTTACCAAATGTTGCTTAAAGAAGAAAAACCTCATCCCTTTAATCAAAGGATTTAGCAAACATCTCCATGGATTCAAGAGCTGTCTCTTAAAACTTTTTGGTTTAAAGTAATTCAAACCAGGCTAAACAACACCTTTAAAGATGACAAAAACCAGTAGGCATAAATGAATAAGGAGTCTAAGAAGGAAATACTTAGCATGACTTATCCTTTAATATCCAGATCCCTCTCTAGTAGGGATAATCAGAAAGCTGTGTTGGCCCTTACTCAAAAGAAGGGAATGGTCTTCCATCTCTGCCTGGACTGTTATTAACTATATTGGTTACATTCATGGTCATTAACATAGTTTAAAAGATGATCTTGGGATTTCATTTTCCACCTCCCGTTATTGAGCAATGGAATATTCATAAAACAGTAGACGGAAACAACTGAGAAGAAAAAGAAAAGAAAGCCTCCAAGTTCCCATCCCTGCCAGTTAAATTACACTAAACCAAGGATTCAACAGCAAATTGATTCGGGAGCGGCAGGATATACGCACACACGAAAAAGCACACTGGGGGGGAGGGAGAATAATAAAACATGCACTTGCCTGTCCTCTTCTCTAATAACCACATGCAAACTTCAGCCAAGCCTGACAGAGTGGGAGAGGTTTCAAAGATATGAAGTTCCTGTGGGTTTCACAGTGCAGGCTGCTGGGTAAAGGATGAAGATGCACTTGAGGGCTCCACCAAACTCAAGTGTTTAATAGACACAAGAGAATCCACCCCAGCCTTCATTGTGGTCTAATAGCACAGGGCCCTCCTGCTGTTTGTTATCAGCCAGGCACCCACATCTGAGGAGTCGATGTTTTATTGGGAACATCTGCTCTTGTCTTGGTGAGAACAGCTGAAGCTCTGCCTCAGCTGCTTCTGCATTAGCTGTTCCCAAATTCATCCCTGCACCTTTCTCCCCACAGGAGCCATCAGGGCTATTAGGAGGTCACAGGGAAGGCTGAGGGGCAATTCCTCAGAGCCCCCATGCTCTGGGGCTTTGTTTTTAACCCAAAGCTCAAGAAATATGCCTTGGTACTTGCAAGGAGCACTGAGTGAGACCAGAGGAGTTCTGAATGACTGGACACATTCAACTTACGCGAATTATTTGGTGAATTTAGCCACCAACACAGTGGGCATGAGAGGAGGGGTGTCCTCTTCAAGGAAGCAGTTCCGACCCAGCACATCACTTCAGAAGTCTGAAGTGGCCTCTAGTCTGTCCCTCACTACACTGAATGCAACAAAAGCACCAAAAATCCTATTCCTCACTTCAGCCCTTCCACAAAATGCCACCAATACCCACAGCAGTTAAACTGGCCCAGGCCTCTTACTTTCCTCCCAGTCCTAACATGGAAAACCAATGACAGCAGGGCTTTGAGGAACTCCGCTCCATTTTTCTCACTGTTTTTACCTCAAGATTTAGACACAACTAAAGGGAGCCATCTGGAAAAAAAAAAAAAAGGATTTTTTTCCTCCCTCGGCCAGGTCCATGGCCAGGCAGCCTGGAAAGGCCCTGCCATAAGGACACACTGCCCAGCACCCCAGGCCCCAGGGCTTCACCCGTGGCAGCAGGCACAAAACACAGGAGATCTTTAACAGTAAAAGCAGGTGGTTGTTTTTCCAGGGACTTTAATGAGTGTTGTAGTGGCTGGAAAAGGTGATAAGCTTTCTGTGTTATATGAAAAGCCAGGGGGTTACTTTATATAATCAGCCACAGCTGACTAAACAGGGCACTGAAAGTCACTCACAGCCAAGGGAAGACAAAACAACAAAACCCCCGTCCCACCTCCCCAAAGAACCCATTCCCCAGACACAATCCCAGGGCTGTTTCGAGGCCTCCAACCCCCTAATTAACATTCTGCTTGGAAAAAAACACCGGCTTACCTTGGCATGCCGAGGCCTCAGCTCCACCTTGGCCGCGCAGGAGCGGGGACAGCAGAGCCAGGGGTGGGTGTGGACGGGAGCAGCCCCAGGCTGAGCCCTCCTCATCATCTCTGGCAGCTTCTCCCCATTGGCAGTAACGGCCCCCAGCAGGTGTGGGACAGCTCCAGCTGCCATCCAGTGTTTCTGTACCTTTGGAGGAAAAACACCAGAGCCAAGACAGAGGTTTCAAACACATTGCATTAAATACTTGCCAGTTGTCTTCAGCAGCAGCTCAAAGGCATCACAGTATTTAACAAATCAGGATTTAATTTAGCAAACCTGAAAACATTTCACATGGACTCATGAGCCTGCAGTTTAATGTAAAAATGAGGGTGAAAAGCTCACATTCACCACAGGGAGAGGGGCCCTGACCAGAGCCCTCAGCTGGTGGCTGGAGCTCAGTGTGGGAAGGAAAACCTGTGGCATTTGGTGCCCAGGGCTGGCACAGCCACAGCAGAGAGGACACTGAGGGATCACTGCCAGCAGCCAGGCTGTGACAGCCTCAGGGGTCTGCCCACACTGCCACATATGTGTTTCACTTTGGAACAAAACGGGACTTTTCCACCTTTTCCAGGGCAGTAACACACAGAATTTCAGCATTACCTGTTTGTACAAACCCGGGTGAACTGTAACACCAATTTAAAAAGAAATCACTGGTATTTCCATAAGGCTTTTTGCAATTCCAGACAAAATAGGGATACTTGTACTGCTTCAGCACTTGACTCACACCAGTATTATTTTTCCAAGTATTAATTTCTGTCACAGCCTTTGCACTCTCAGCCTGGTTGGGGAGGGGCACAATCCTTGCTGGAACTGGCTAATTCCTGTTCTACAAAAAAACCCTTTTCTGGCTGCTATTTAAACTGCATCCTTTTACATTGATAGCTCAAAGGCACTGGCTTACCAGGAAATTCATGGAGATTTATCTCTTTCTGGCCTGTTAGAGGAAACCCCTCCCCATCCCACCCCACTCTCTGGTAATGAACTTTCTGCTCATCACAGCTGTGGTGGTACCTGCAGCTTCCAAATCTTAAAGGGACAAGGCTCTTTGGTTCTCCCCTCACTTGTACGTAAGTCCTCTTACCCCAGCAGCTGCTGTCTTTTAATCATTATTTAAAAAAAAATTCCTGCCTGGTCTGGCATCTAAGCTCTGTATTCCTGCTGAAGCAACTGACCAAACACGAGCTTGCTCGTATATTTTGCAAAAAAATTTATGTTTCTCAGGTCAACAGGCACATTACGCAATCATATAAAGTGAAAGGGACAGTAACAAATGGCAACAGTTCACCAGATAAGGACTCAGGGAGGTATTGCCATGCTTGACCTTAAATACCTGAGTTAGCATTCCTAGGCCCCTGCTTTACAACCAGTGGAGTTGGACAGATGCTTGCAGGGGCTGAATCAGATGAGAGAGGAGCTTAAGTGCCACAAACTGCCTGTTCAAGGACCTCTCTCCCTTCAGCCTCCGAGAAGTACTGCAGAGAGGAGCTTCCTTGAATACACACCACATCCAAGCGGCCAAAGTGAAGTCAATACACCTGAGAATCCCCCAAGTCACATAACTCTGACAAAACTTCCCAGATTTGTGTGTCAGGAAACTGTTGTTTCAAATATTGTGCCCACATGTGCTTCAAGCATCCAAATTCTGGCTCCTTCCTATGGCTCCCAAAGTCTGGAGTTTGGAAAATAGCAGGGAAGGGACCCCAGATGCTGCAGCTGGACAGACGGCTCTGCACAGCATCAACATCCCAGGGGCGTTCCTTCATGAGCTGGGAACTCGTGTCCTGGGTTCAGCCACGGCCATGGGATTTGCAGACTTTTCTGGTGGAAGCCATGGGCTCCCCTTTAGGAATCCAGGTAGATTTACTCTTGCATTAAACCAGCTGGGTTGAAGTTGTTTTTTCCCCATTCACAGTGGGAAATCCCTTCTCCTTGGGCATGAGAATTGTCATAGGACGGCTCAGAGAGATGTGGCTCATGGACATCCTGCTGGTGACCACCTGAATTCAAACAGACTGATGAGGAAATGAGGTGAGGCCCACAGGTGCAGAACTTTCTCTGTACCTGCAGGCAGGTTAAAGACCAGTGCCCCAGAGTACAGTTAAAAACATGTTCAACATGAATTATCAATGATAAAATTAGGAGACATCTCAAGGATGACAAGAGAGAGGGAAAAGGAGGAGGATGAGACTGTCCCAGGGTCAGATACTGTTCAATATTAACAATTTGCAGGGTGAAACAGGGAACATACAAAATTTGTGGATGATGGACAATAAACTAAGGCAGCTTATGTGGAGTTTGGAGGACAGGGATAGAATTCAGAACAGCTGTAAATTGAAGGGGATATAGAAAGCCAACAAGGAGGAATTAAAGATCAGTGCAGGTTGTTACACGTTAGAAGAAAGTAAAATTCAAGGAGTAATTGGTCAGGCTGCAGCTGCTCAGGAAAGGATCCGAGGTTCCAAGCGCAGCACAGACTGATCAGGTGTCACCCCAGTGCTAGGGCAGTGTCACCTGGGCTGTGCTAACAATGCTGACACGTGTGACATCAGCATCACAGGAGTCTGTGGTGGGAAGGCACCAAGGCAGTTGTCCAGGCCAAACCTCCTGTCAGAGCAGCATCAGCTGCAGCAGGATTCCCAGGACCAAATCCAGCTGGGTTTGGGATATCTCCAGCGATATTTGGGAGCTTCACAACCTATCTGGCCAAGCTGTTCTGAGATTTGATCACCTTCACAGTCAAAAAGTTTAAAGGGGCTTTCCTGTATTCCAGCATATCCATTGCCTCTCGTGCTGTCCATGGACACTGCTGGGAAGAGAATGGATTTGTTGTACTCAGTCCCATCACCCAGGTCATTGATGGAAATGTTAAACAGCTTTGGCATTGTTTTCAGATAGAAAAAGAAGGCTCCAGACAATCTGCACCTCGTTAACATTAGTGAAAATTCAAGGTATGTCCTCAGATAATCCCTGCTGGCATATTACCAAGGCAACAGAGGCAGAGGGAATCAGATCTGAGGAACTTTCTGGGATAGACAGAAGAAGCTACAGGGGGATCAGAAACAAGCAGTTATTAAGGAAGAGAGGTCTGGAATAAACTTCTACCCACATTGCCTAGAAACGTTCATAACCTTCAGTGCTGCTGAATCACAAGAGGGGATTGGTTTGGTTGGCTTTTTACAGACAACCAACCTCTGAAATAATTATTCCAATCTTGCTGGTGCTGGAATTTTGTGTCCAAGTTGGCATATGATGTTTAAAAACAAAATACGCAGAAATTTAAAGTAATCCTAAAGAGAGCAAGAAAAATTAGGAGTGGAGAAAAGACTACTGGGAGAAAAAGTTGGAAAATGAATATTGAAAAAAGAAAACTAAACAGGCTTCCACTGTGCTAACGTCATTACAGAGAGGATGCAAAGGATGAAATTGGCTTAATTTGCAGACAGAAAGATTTAGGTTAGGGGGAAAAAATGCATAAATCTAAGGCTAGCTTTGGACTTGAGGCTACCTACAAAGTTTAGACAGGTCAGACAAATGTTTGTAACAACAATCCTGCCTCTAAGCAGAACAACAAACTGGGAGAACTCATGAGAACCTTTCTCTGCCTTTTATGACAGTCTATTTCAAAGGCTGCTCTATCCTTCCACAAGGTTTCAAAAAGATTTATGGGATTAAACTTTTAAGAGTTAATAAAATACATTATCAATTCTACCCTGCTTCTTTGTTTTTTCCCATCCAAATAGTAATTGTTTGTGAAAGGGCTGACACTGAAGAGCAACTGCCAGGGTTCATGCAAGTTCAGTTCCCATCTGATCATTTTAATGATGCTTGGTGAAAATCTGTTTTGTGGGATTAATCTGAGCTCTTTGTTCCCTTTGGTTGTTTGAATCTGCATCCAACCCCATGAGCACAGCTCTATGTCCCCCTATGAAAATGGAGATTGAAATGAAATTGGGATTGATACAGGCTTGTTTCGAATCTTGACTATTTTCATGATGTTTATCTGAACATTTGTCTTTCCCCTTTATAGAAGAGGAGCATTACAGCCCTAAATTGTCTTGCATGATGGTCCAAGGGCCCAAGGTTCAACCAGATTGGTGGCATAGCCCAATCCAAAGATCACCTCAAGCAATCTGTAACAGGCACCTCAGCTGCACTGCCCTTGAAGTGCCATAATTCTGGGGTAACAGACAGAAAAAGAAAGGAAGGAATGGATTTTGAACGAAGATAAAAGTGCAGCAACAAGGAAGGAGCAGAACTGCAAAAAGCCTGAAGGCAGACAGGGCCAGATGGAACGTGGGACTTTGTACAGCCACGAACCACTTCAGAGGGGCTCGAGAGCTCTGGTGGTTGAGAGCACCCTGGTGGTGCATCCCTGTTTGGTGCTGCTGCAGGGATCACAGCTGCACCCTGGTTTGGTCCCATCAGGAACTGGAGGGAATTTGGACTGAATTCCAAGCAGAGCCTCTGGTTTAGCTTCCTCCAAAAAAGTTACCCAGGTTGCTCAAGGAAAGTAAGAGCAATCAAGTGATTTCCTTCAAAATTGCAATGCTCCAAACCAAGCCTCTCCTCATGATAAAGCCTGGCTCAGCCTAATCCACACTCGGGTGGTCCTGTTTTCCATCCTCCCCACAGCTCTGTGCTCCTGCCCCATCTGCAGGTGTGAGGGAGCAGCAGCAGGGCAAGGCAAAGTGACCTCAGCAATATCCAAACAAGGCAGAACTAAACAGGGCAGTCAGGTCCAAGAGTCCAGAAGGGAAATTTAGGGAACAAGGAGGTTTCTTCTCAGTCAGCACCTGCTGTGTGCGTTTGAGCCCTAGTGCTGACTGGAGGGAGGGAGGGGGTGCAGCCAGGAGAAGGGGAGAATGTAGAACTGCTCAGACCAGACTCCCATCAGCGTGAGAAGTCACAGAGCTGCACTGGAAGAAGTCATGCAACAGTTACAGATGAAAAAGGACCCATCAGAAACGGTGCTTTGATAGAAAAGTGTGACCTCATCTTTCAAGAGCATTATCATCAAAGTTTTTGCCTACCAGCTTGCATGAGGAACAGTAAATCTCTCTAGACTGAAGGCCAAAGGTAAGCCTGTGTGCTGTTCCATCTCATCTTCAGTCTCATTCTGAAATCTTTACACAGTGTAAGAACCATAAGCACTGTCTGACATCTGATGCCTGAGTGACTTCAGCTCAGCACTCATTTGGTCGGGAATGTGATTTTGTGGGGCTTATACAAGGTAGCATTACACTTTGTACATGTGTTTATGCCACACAAGAGCATTTTGCAGACCCACCTCTCAAGAATTTCCAAATTAAGTCTGCAAATGAAACATCCATTTTGCAGCCCTCCCCCATCAGCAGCTCCGTTCTTTGCTGAGAAGAGCTGTCACTTGCTTGGGTCTGCAGAATAGCCTAAAGCAGAAGCTCATAAATCATCTTTTCTATTGTGCCCACCAAAAAATCCTCAACCTCCAGTGACCTCCCATTGCCAATCTACAACCCCATCCCATGGGCAGTGGTCATGGACCTGTGAGGAAAAACATTCTGGGGGGAAAAACCCATTGAGGGAAACAGCGATAAAAACTGGGCTTGTCCAGGAAAGCTCAGCTGGTGAGTGAGCCAGGAGGGGGAAGGACAGCTCGTGTGGACTCCTGCATTGAAGTTTTCTGAGTCCCCAAAGCCAAGTGAAGCTGCTCATTGTGTTTTGGAGGGACAGCTCTGGGTGTTGCTTCAAGTGCTACAGGAACAGGGGGCAAGAAGTGCTAAAGCCTTGTCCACATCTTCTGCAAGATTCGTGCACGAAAGGAGCAAATTTTGCCCCAGCTGTGTCCACTGATATTTTTAAAAGGGATAATTCCTACTAGATACAATTGGGAATTAATATCGGAAAAACAGTGCTGGTGCAGAAAAGTTCACACAGCGTCTGCACGCAGGGGCAAGGGGGAGATTTATTTTATGAACTTTCTGTGTGCTAAGAGCCTTCTCACTCCAGTTGTTCTCTATTATTGAAGTGCACAGAGTGCAGGATTTTTCTGGAACAGAAAATGCAGGTAGGGATGAATGTCATGTCCCTGAGTCAGGCAGATGTAAGAGCTTTTTCATGGAATTTCTGCCCCTCTTGTTGAGGGCAGAATTGGACACGTTGCCCTCAAGTTCTCTTGCTACAAAGCCTAAGAAGATGGAAACAGAAAATAAGTGGCTTGTTGCTTCCTCTCAGTGTCTGTGGGACTGCGGCTCCAGCAGCACTGATGCACAAGGAAAGCATTTTCATGAGCTGTTAAAACAGCAGAAGCTTGTTTTCCTTTGGCTGCAGCATCCTTCTGACTCCCACGCAGGAAGTGTTCATGCAATATCCCACATAGGCAGAATATGTCCCATTCCTAGAAGTCTAAATACAAGAAACTGTAGCCCATTTAAAAACTAGGCCAATCTTGGATTATAAAAGTGAGAGGTCATCTGCTTTCATGGGCTACAGCTCCCAAATTCTCCTCTTTGTCTCTAGACTTGATGATCTTTGGCAAAACACATCCTTGCAGTGCGTGTCTCACCTGTAACCCAAGGATAATGGACAGGGGTGACAGACCAGGTGTTACTGTTGGACAACCTCCTCCACATAATAAAGACATCTCTGAAGGGGGAAATTAATTATTCCTGGATTCTAAGTGCACCTAGTTATATTTACGATGAGAAAAAAAGCCAATATTCCACTAGTTCTGCTCTTTTGCACCAAAGCAAATGAGTCAGATGGCTTCAGAAGCTGGCCACATCACTGAGATGGAGAGGGCATATTGCATATTCACAAGAGCTTAAGATTGTTTTATTTACACTTCCATTGCTAGGGGCTGTGGAATGGAACATGATTCTATTTGCCAGATACTCTTCCTGGTGCAATAAGTTAGAGGAATTCTCAATTAATACATGGAGCTTAGATACAAAAGACAAGAGGTTAAGTAAGACTGCAGTGCCCAATGGACCATCTGGTGAACATTAGGTTTGTCAATAAATCACAAAAGCACCAGTTCATCAAGAAAATTCCATTTCAAACCACTGACAGGAAAAAAAAGATGGGAAAAAACCTCACAAAATTGGTATTCTGATATTTTATAAAAACAAGAGCATTAAATAACTTAAATCTTATTTCAATGGTTTTATTGGTTCTCTTCTGATGACCACATGGCTCCACATCCTGGATGTTTAGCCCTTTGTCTTGTACACAAGAGCAACATGAAATAACTTGGTGCCTCATCACAGGAGAAGCTCCTCTCTCTGCTCTCAGTCTTTCTCCT
This sequence comes from Edolisoma coerulescens, assembly GCA_013397115.1. Taxonomy (NCBI): domain Eukaryota; kingdom Metazoa; phylum Chordata; class Aves; order Passeriformes; family Campephagidae; genus Edolisoma; species Edolisoma coerulescens. The sequence goes on along the minus strand of VWZW01007303.1, from coordinate 1,142,943 downwards.
CACCATGGGTGATAACGTAGCAGAGGTTCTTATAGTCGAGGTTCCCAGAGACATCTGGAGGGAAAGCAGCAAACATCTGGTTGATCTGCCAAGCAAACAGAGATAAGTGTCACAGACTGTGGGACAGCAATGTGAACAGCTTTTCATTTCCAACCCAGCCCAGCTCCCTGATGCTATGGTCCTTTAACCACAATAGAAAAGTTTTCCTTAGGTTCAGTAAAAGTGAAACTGGAGTTGGAACACAACTGGTTAATAAAGTCCTGCTAGAATCCCACAAGTTCCGTGTTGAAGAGAGCTCTCCCTGAAACCCAGGTAAGCCCTGGTTAATAAATGTACAGTCCAGTCTCTGTTCTGACTGGAACAGGCTGTCCAGTCTGTTCTGTCCACAAACCAACTCCACTCCATCTCCTCTTCTGAAAATAAAGTCCCTCTAAATTCCTCCCAGCCAGCAGAATCCGTGCTCCATCTCACACAAACCACCAAGTCAGTACCTCATTTCAGATTTCAAACCAAGTAACTCACAGAAATGGAAACCAGAACACGGTCCCCACCCAAATTCACTTGGACTCCAGTAAATCCATTGCCCAGCTCCCCATGGGCAAGAACAGCACGAGATAGGCCACACTTGCACTTGGATGGGAGTCCAAAGAATCTGTTTGACTTTGATTTAGCCATGGAGCTCTTCAGAAGAGATGCTTTGAATTGTTTCTAATTGCTAGAGCTGGCATCAACCTCCTCTAAGTCTGAATTTCAGCTGAATTCATGCATTTAAAGAGGGGCAAGGACTTATTGCTGAACAGGAGCTGGAGCTGGATTTCTGTTTTGAATAAAGTTCCTTACCTCCTCTTGACTGAACCGGTCTGCCTGTGTCATAAGCATTTCTTTGATGCTGTTCAAATAAAATGAAACAACCTGATTAAAGGGTGATAATGGCACATGACAATTCAGATGGCAAGATCCCTCCTGAAGTTGCATGAAAGAAAATCTGTGTGACCGCATACATTAGAGCTGTTAATCCTTACATGATATTGTAAGAGATTTTCTGTGGGCACCCATCAGTGTCAATGCCTCGCTCTGCCAACTTCTTTTGCTTTTGTGACATTTTGTAGAGGTTTAAAATTGTTTAAGGTTATTACTGTAATTGAAATACAGCAATTTTGTATGCTTATCTTAACCTAAAATGGTAGGTTTCCTCACTTGCTGTTTAAAGTTTGGATCACTTAACAAAACCAAAAGAGAGAATATTTTCTGTAAAATCTGAGGATGAAAGGAACAGAGCATGAAATGAGAAAGAGGACTTGAAAGAGAACTCCAGCCGCTATTCCAAATCATCATCCGAGAATCCTTTATTTGCATGCAGCCGTTCCCAGAGGAGCTGTGGAACTGTGTGAGACCTGTTGTGTTTCACGCTGCACTGTCTTGATCTGGAGTTACAGCACTGTAACACGGAGCTTATCCCACACACAATCTGCATCCCATGCAATTACATCAAAGAGAATATTTTGGGGGCAGACTCTCAGCTGATTTAGCCTCTGTTTTAAACCCATTGTGGGAAGGCAGTCGAGCATGTAATTTTTTTTTTACCTAAGTTTAGAGGTGAATAGAAAAGCCAGGAAGAATTATTTCTGTTTCTAGTCTGACCCCTTTAGATAAAATGTCTTTATACCTCCCCCAGTTACTCACATGCTGAGGGCAGCACATGCTGGGACATCCACCAGTATAAGCTCAGTTATATTCACATAAACATCCCTTCAGCAACACCAATAATTTCCCCTTCCTGCAGAAGAATTCCTATATTAATCTCACAGTTTTCATTCATGCTGAAGAGGCAGAGTTGTCTCCTTTTGTCACTACCAAATGTATTTCTACATTATCAGACATGATTCTGGAGCAGTAAAACAAACTGTAAAGCTGTGATAACAGGTGAGCAGTCTGTTGTACAAAAACAAAAGCTGAGGTGAATATAGAAATCTGGTTTGGTTTGTAGATTTGAAAAAAGGCTGCTTTTTTTAAGAATTTGTTATGGGGGAGTGAGAGCAGCAGCTTTTCTGGAAGAAGCCCTTTCTGCTTTTTAAAGGGAATATTTAAAACTAACTATTTATAATAGAAATCATGCCTGAACAGGAACACTTCCAGGGGAGCAAAATTCACCTACTGTGGGTGCAGATGTTCAGGCAAAACAGTAAATCCTCCCTTTCTGCTGCCATACACTGCACATGTCCAGTGAGAAAAGCCCCCCAGACAGAAGTGCACTTCGGATGGCAAAGCTACAATGGCACTCATAGCTCTGACAAATGTGATTTTTTCCAGGAAAAGGCTGCACATCCCAGTTTGCATCAGGGGCACACACACTTGTGCAGCTCTTGTTGATATCAAGTGCACATTTGGAAGCCCAGAAAGGGAAAATTGAAAAAAGAATCTTCTGGGCAATGAATAAGGATCTTACCCACAAGGACAAGTGTGAAGATATCTGTGCAAGCTTTGGGAAATACTCTGAAGTCACAGACAGACTTAAGCCATTGGATATATTTTTCCTGCATTACTTCCCCATTCTGTTTAGTTAGCAAAGTTTCTTCATCTCTTTGTCTCAAATTTCTGTTTCTGTTCTGTTCCTCTGGCACATTTGGTATGTGATTGCATTTTTGAAGTCTAATTCTCAAATGATCAGTGGGCGCAAGAGTAGAGAGATCTTTCCCCTCAGCATAAATTGATTATTGGATATATATGCTCCAGGCAAACAGCATTAGCAAATGTAAATAGGAAGTGTGATCCAGGAAGGAGCTTGGTGAATAGAAGGAAGCAATTTTGTCAGAAGTCACAAATAAACTTCATTGCGAATAGGCCTGGATTAAAAAGAGATCTGGGCACTGTGTGTCTTCTATTCACATGCTTAAAGTATTTAGGGGAAAAGAAAAGATCAAATATCTAATTATAATCTTCTGATGCACAGGCCAGTAGGCTCTGGCACACTCGTAAGGAAGAAGGACTGACTAAAGGATCTATGCACATTTTCCATTATTTATTTTATAGGGAAACAAACACTCACAATTTCCAAAGCCAGAAATTAGGCACTTTTTTCTTTGTGTATCTTGTTTTCTTTAGAAAGCTTATTTTTTTCTCAAAAAATACCCAAAAAACCAAATCAAACCCCAAGTCTTTTAGGCAAAAAAAAAGAAATCCATTTGCCTGGACTTAGGACTCTAAATGTTATCTCTTGAACTGGCCCACATCAATTCCCTCTACAGTTACACATACAGCAACAAATTGTTGCATTAAAAACCTTTTTTAAAATTATCTGTGAAATCTCTGGGACATTTTTGGTTTTCCACTGGGTTTGCCCTTCCTACAGGGCTGTCTTGGAAGCAAACAGGTGAGTGGGAAGGAGCAGAGCTCTATGGCTATGAGAAGACACATCTCTAGCTCAGCCAAACACCTCCAAAATCCGACATGCCTGGGACCTCTTCCATCCCCCAGGTCCATTTTCATCTGGCCCAAACCTGAAAAGTTTCATTGGCCTCAGCATCAGGCACAGTTGGTGTTGGCCTGACTCACTTTGCCCCATGAGTGGCATTTGGGACTGAATCATCCAACCTTTCCAAACACTGCCCCAGTTTAACCAACTGAGAATGGGGCTGAGAGCATTTTCTCTTTTTGACATCATGCTGTAGGAAGGGTTTTATGTGTGGTATAATGATGCAGACAAACAAAGTCTGTCATTGAATTTGGAAGTAAGTTATAAACTCCTGGAGCTTCTGGAAAGGTTAGAAGGCTCCATCCCAGCTACCATCACATGGACTAAGTGAGTCATTTCCAGACTAGAGGTGAAAACATGCAGAGGGAAGAGACATAAAAATCCCCAGAAGGATGTTAACTCCATGAACATAAAAAGAAGTTCTGATTAAAAGGTCAGCATGGCTGGTTTTGGAGAGAAACATTCCAGGATTTTTTAATACGGAGAAATATTATTTATTAGCATTAACTGTCGCATTGAAATGGCTGCGTGAGCCAACAGAAAAATCATTTCAAAACTTCAAATGTCTACATTTTGGAAGCATATGAATAGAAGTTAAACCTCAAAGACATCCACGGAATTGATTTAATGGTTTGTTCTGTAATGATCAACATTACCCTCGGGTCTAATAAGTAAACATTATGCTCTGTTGTGGTGATGAACTAAAACAATTGTCTAATGTTAGCAGTGCAGTGGGGGTGGGGACAAGGTTGACCTTTTCCATCAAGGAAAAATAAAATATTTCTCTCTCATCTTCATTTTGGAGTGTGATACTGCATTCCTAATTTGCCCCAAACTCCAAATGGCTTCCAGCATCCAAAGAATGCAGAACTGGACACAGGGTGGCAAGCTGCAGATTTTGTATGCAGGATATTGTTACAGAGAGTGGTGGGAAATATAACATTTCATGGGGTTTGGGGTATCAGAAGTTCGTATTTCATGGCTGTGATTTCACTGGTGTGTGATCTGCCCTATTTGGCAACAGGCTACATTTATTCTGATGTTTGAGTCACTTCTGATATGATCTCCTGGCTGTTCTTCCCAAGCTGTTTGGGTGATGTTAACCCCAAAACAATCAGGATGACTCTGTGCCTTCTGATTGATTGCTACATCCACTTGTGTTTTAATTAATTTGGAAGTTCTTAGTCCAAAGACTGTCTCTTCACTTCTATTTTGCATATTGCAAAAGTTCTCACACCCACTGGGGTACTGGAGTTCTGCACATTGGTAAAGGAAAGAAATATTGTACAGGAATTTTATATTTACAACTAACTTTCATCAATTATTGCAGATAATGTCATGGAAATCTCCACGGGGTTCTGGTCAGAGGTTATCACAACATAAGCAGAAATAATTGATGCAAATACAGTTTTGTAACTCACGGTTCCCTGATAGATTTCCTATACATATCATGCTTTATAAAATCTACCTGAAGTGGCTGCTGCAGTAAAAGAATAGACCCCAAATTCACCATGAAATTTCAGCATATGAACAAATATAAACATATGCATAAATCTAGGTACATAAAATACTTCTCTGGAGCCATAGGTCAGACCTCCTCATCCACTGCCCTGATTTGATATCATTTATCTCACTCACCTGAAGTCCTGCTTGCACCATTCTGGCAGTGCAAGGGGGGTTTACATTTGTGCAATTACCTCCTGAAGTCCTTTTACATTGCTTTGTTGGCACAACAGGATATGAATACAAATTAGGTTCAGCCTCTTTATTTAAAAATAGCCATATTGACAATAATTGCCAGATTATTAATAGTATTATTTGGTTTGGCTCTCACCGTATCTAGTGGAATTTTACAGCAAATTATTTCTAGAAGCAGAAGGCTCAAATGATAAACACATAAAAAGGAAAACGTCCTGCACTAAAAATCTTCATGTCTCAGATTTAATTAAATTGATCACTTTTTTAAAGAGGGGAGCAGCTTTCCCATTTTAGTCAAGCACTGAGAGTTAGGCACCAGACATTCATTTTAATTTTACATATGGAGCTAATTTACAAAGAGTCATGTGTCGATTTATATCCAGACCTTCAAAAAGAGGCTATCTAATGGCCTACATGTGATTATATTTCCGTTGGCTCTTGCAATGTCTGAAGACAATAACATCTCTTTTTGGTATACAAATACATTCATACAACGGTCCTGACTTTTAACTCTGGCTTACAAAGCTAAATGTTTCTCTGCCTCTTAAAATACTGTGAAAAACACGGCTTTTAAGCAGTTCTTTAAAACTGCAATTATTATTATTGTTGTTATTCTTCTAAAGGATTTGAAATGAACTTACTAGTCTGCCTTTATGCGGCCTTTTCCTTCTGGGTCGAAAATCTTAAAAGCGTTCAGAATGGTTTCTTCTGGGTCCGTGCCTAAAATTAATGAAATACAATTTAGAAGCCTGGATGTATTTCTCTGGCTGCAGAATACTTGCTAAGTAATTGCATTTGCTTGAAAACAGTGCAAAATGGAGAATTCTGCAGTTGTGGGTTTGGAGACAAAGGTTCCCTAAGTCGGCAGCATTTGTCATGTCAGATAAACAATAGAGGTGAATAGTTCAATGCTCAGAAGCTTAAAAATAATAACTCATATCTATTCTATGTCTGCAGGAGAGAAAACTTCCAGGAACTGGTCTCCAATATCAGTACCCAGAGGATTAGGGGCTTTCAGAAATGAAAATATAACAAACTGTTTCCCTCACTGGCTTCCTTTAATCTTGCACTGTACGTTCCTTGTAAAAACACTTTTTGATGTGACTTGTTCTTGGCAATATAGAGAAGAGGTTATTTCCCTCACTAAAGGAAATGGAGCTCATCATAAAATCCCAATGCCAATGGAATGCAATGGAAACAGGATGATCAATGTGAGATGGTGATCTGCACTTATATCCCATTGTGCCCTTCCCCTTAAGTGTCTCTTCATTAAGTGTTACTTACAGAAACAGGATGGTTTAAAGCATTAGACTGTGGCCACAAGATTTTGCTTCTTCTCTTAGTTGGGCCACAGATTTTTGGTATGACGTTAATATCCCTGTCCCTCTGTTCCCAGCAGTAAAATGATTGTAATGGTCTTCCTTTTCTTCCTTCCATTATCTATTCCATCTCTTTAGACTGGAAAAAATTTGTGTCAGGGACTCATTTTCACAGAGCCTTAATCTTGGCTGGGGCTTGTGACTATTCTGTAATACTGCAGATTCTGAGTACACTCATTTTCAACCCACACCAAAGGATACACTGTGTACTCTGTTTCTGACTATTCCCCAATATTTCAAAATACTACCGTAGTATGCATAATACAAATCTTTGTAACTGTAGGAAACCAAATTTACAAGCAGATGAACTGATTCCATGGACAAAATGAAGCTATTTGGTATGCTGCAAGAGTGATTAAAAAAGGATATAACACAAAGGATTGCAGATTCAAAGTTTGTTTCAAAGTTTGGCAGAGGTAGAACCAGAACAGAACCCAGCCAAGGTTCCCTGCTCTACAGACACTCCTGATGCCTTCACAGTTTGCTTTGTTGAAAAGATTTCACAAGGATTAGCAGGATCCTGGTGGATATAATAGTGAACAAACCTCAGGCTATATGGCCCCCTTCTTGCCACACAATGGCCATGTATATTTTTTTTGCCAAGCTGTAGGCGATGTATTCAAAGTGCAATGAATCTGTGATCAATACAAAGAGCATTGGTGTTTAATGAGTGTTTTGATTGTCCCATGAAGAGAAACATCCCCCAGCTCTGAGGAGAGGGCTGCATTTTAAGTAGTCACCACTGTGGGGGGGATTTTTTTTCCTTACTGTGTTTTACATTTTCTACTCTGTCATATCCTTGGACTTTGGCTTTGAAGAGAAGCAATGCAGCAGGCATTCTTTATTGATTAGCTGGTAAATAAAGTGGTTTTTTTGATGTGCGGCATCTCTGTTTTCTGTACAAATTGTATTATTCTGACTCCCTGTAGAAGCAGCTCCATGTGGTTGGCATTAACATAAACCGAGTTTTGTTAGCTGTTCATCTGGCATCATAATCTCAACATACAAAGCTAAAGCTCATCCTGAAAATCCCAGCTTCCCCTTTATGACAGAAATCAATTATAGCAAAACAAATTTTACTTAGAAAGCACCTTTCACCAAATTCTCTGAGTGGTACTTAGCTAATAAAGAGTGTTGCAAAATTGCCATATCCACTTCCTCTAGCCCTTTCTCCCTTTCTAATTGCACTACAAAGGCTCTTCATCCCAATTAGTTTTGATTGGGAATGTGCAGTCTTTTGGCTCTGCTTCCTTTGCATGACAAACCCAACCAGACGGGCATGACAAGCACAGCTGTGATTTTCCCTTCTCCAAATGGAAATTAAAAAAACCCTCCTCCTTTGCTAGTAGCCAACAGGAAACCTGCAGACAAGAGGGTTCTGCTTTGCCATTCACCTTCCTGTGCTGGCTCTGCTTTTAGGCCACAGGACTGGCAGGGCCAGAGGCTTTGCCAGCTCCAGCAACTGTTCGGGGCAAGGGGGAAGAGGGGAGAGGAGGAAGAGCTCGTTTCTGTGCTCACAAATGGAACAGGCAGCAGGGCACCCCACACAAACAGTCACATATCCCAGGAGGAAGATTATGGAGCAGGGCACTGCTACTCTGCCAGAAGACACCTGGAATGTCCTGGTGGAGGTAGCACATCGATGTCTGGGGAATAAACCCCTCCTCAGTCAGCATTCTCCATCACCTCCTGTGCTTCCCAGACTTCCTGCCCTCTTTAGCAAGAGTGTCTTTCTTCCAGGACCAACTACATGAATTCTTTCTTTCAAACCTCTCTGTTTTCTATTCCAAGCATAGAAAACCCCTCAATGGAATTGTGTTCAGCAATATAAAGGCAGAGTCCAGCAACAAAACAATAAATGTTTTTAAGAAGATAGGATCAGATTTTTCCATTTTTCTATTCATTATTTATTTTAACAAACTTCTGGAACGTGCTTGGCTAAGGTCAGCCCTGCTTTGAAGCAGACCTTTCTCTTATGCCTGTAGGAAGATGACTGGAGTTCTATCTTGGCCTCACACCCCCCCTCTTGAAGTTTCCAGCCATTAATTGGAGAAGAGAGATGACTAAACCACCAGCTCACACAGCAAATTTACTACCCACATTTCCTGAACTTCCCCCAGTACTCCCTATATATTCTGTGGCAATGGGTAAAATCCCTCTCCCTTATCATTGTAAATCCACTGAAATTTAATTATTTCAATTTATCCACTCCATTAAGGGTTATTCAGTGAAGTCTTCCCCTAATGGCAAAATCACTGTTGACGTCAAGTGACGCCAAGGCTGGGCCACTGGGTTACAATGAATACAGAAAATGAGAGAAGCCCATGTTTGCTTAATGTGCCAAAGGAGTGCAAAAAGTGTGGGTTTTTAAGAAATATTTAAAACCAGCTAACACTGGGTGTGCTATGACTAGAGCATGAGCATGAGTTCAGCCCAGGAGCCTTCTGACGGTGAATAACCCCCCTACACCATGCTCCAGGCTGCTGAGGTTTCATTACTTTCTGGACCTCAACTCACCGCTTTCATGTTAGCTTGTGTAAGCTAAATCACCCCTTTGAATTGTCCTCTGCACCGTCCCTTAGCCTTTCATTCTTCCCCTCTGTCTGCAAAACTGGAGATCCCTCCTTGCCTCTAAGCATTGTTCTGTGGAGACATTATTATAATTTGCAAGGTGCTGAGATATTTCAGTGCCGAGGATCTTTGACAGATATCTCTCCAATCCCCCAGAGGTACTTACCTTTCAGCTTTTCCCCAAACATAGTAAGGAAGACAGTGAAGTTAATAGGACCTGGCGCCTCCTTCACCATGTCTTCAAGCTCTTCATTCTTGACATTCAGACGACCTGCAGCAGAGATCATTTTTCATAATAAATCACAAATTGTGTTTCAAAAAACGATTCCCATTCATCTCCTCCCACTGGGGAGCTCAGGGCTCTGTGCAACTTTGCTAATAACATGGTAGAACACAACTCCCGAATACCCCAGTGAAAAAGAAATTGGCAGAGCTGGCTCTGAGATCAAAGGGTGACTGAAGGAGCAAGAAGGATAAATAAGACATGGCCAGCAGTGGACGAGAGAAGGGGCACTTCCAGATAAACTGCTTTTTGGTTTGGGGCTTTTTTTTTTTACTTCAGGTGAAATATGGGCCCCACTGATATTAATATAGCAGAGATCAAAGTGACTGAAGTCAATCCAAGGTCTCAGTCTTTGCCCTCCTGTATATTGAGACACCTCTCTGAGTAGAGGGCAGATGGATGAGCTGAGTAGTTGTGTCCCTTCCCCATCCTTGTGCAGCCCTATTGATGAGAATTTAGACCCTGGCAACCCTCCTCAAATTGAGCGGTAATTTGCTGTGAATGTACTTTATAGACAATGAAAGGCTTCACTGAACAGGAAAGATAGCAGAACTTGGCCTAAAGAAATAAATATTTCAGGGTAACAGTAGCTACAGGCCAAAGTTTGCAAACCTCATTGTCACAATAAGGAGTTCAGGAGCTTCTGCTTCTTGCACTGACTCTGCTGGCATCTGATTCCACCCCGGGGAGCACTAAAGATTCTTATCAAGCTCTTTTTAATAAGCTCCAGATGGCAAAAGCCCAAATGCCTACATCACTGTTCAAGCCTCAAATGCTGCAACAAGGACACAACTCCAGGTTTGGGATCATGAGCGCTTGATTTTTTTCTTTCCTTGGGAAGATTTGCTCTAATCTGCTTGATATTATCAAGATTGTGATAGCCATGGAATGGACAATACCTAATCTCATGACATGCACATTTCACCCCACATAAACTCACAGCAGCACAGAACCTCACATGAAGTCCTCCTATGTTTGTGTGGGCAGAGGGGCAGCTAGTCCATGACAGCAGTGCTAATCAGGGGATATTCCATGGCTCCCAGATGAAAAAGGTGCAGCCTGGGAAGCCTGGATTCAGAGGCAAATCAGAAATGCCTGGCATGGACCCCTGCTTGGGTGGGCTTCTTCTGAAATAGTTGCAGGGGAGGGATCACTCCCTGCTCAGGAGACTTTCCAGCTGGAACTCTGTAGTGAGATCCCAACTACCACAGGGAGGAAGGTCAAACTGAACAGGTTTCCTTTTGCCTCCTGTGGATCTCATTTCTCCCCCCACTGGCATTCTAATACCAGCCTTTCTTCTGTGCTTGGAATTGAGACAGCATCTCTCTTAAGTATTGAATTATCAGTTTACCTAGTGCAGCAAATGTGTCTCTCAAGTCTGCTTTGTCAATAAAGCCGTCCCTGTTCTGATCCATGATGGTAAAAGCCTGTGGGAAGGAGAAGGAACATGTATTGCCATTTCCATTACACAGGACAGTGCTCCAATCGCACACATCAGTCCATGAGGGGATGATATTCATGCTGTAAAAAGGAATATTTAACTTCCTTTGATTCCTCCACATCATTGCACTTTTCTCACTTTCAACACATAACTGTGTCTTGGCAAGGGGCTTAATTAAACCCACCCAAACTTCTTAGTAAATTAATGCTCAGTGCAGCATGCATTGGGCTGAAGCCAGTGCTGGCAGCTCCAGCCATTCGGCCCTTAACCCATAAAAGTTTGAATTAGGGAGGCTTTAGGCAGGGCAGATTTAGCAGAGGTTCCTCTGTTTACACCTTCCCCATACCCCATTCTTTGAATGAGGCTGAAATGTTTCTGTAAAACATTTCATTTCTGTGGATATCTCTCTGCTATCAACCTGAAGTCGATTCCTCCTGGGCCTCAGAATGATCCCTCATACAGAGATAGCTGAGCTTTCAAAAGTACAGAGAAATGTAGGTTCCATAAGAATATTTATTTGAAGTTTTTTCCCGTTTCCAATACACTGCATCTTTGAGACTGTGCTGTGTGCTCTGACTGACACTGATGTGCTGACCTTAAATACTCTTGTCAGGCAAAATTTAACTTTTGATCAAGAAAAACAGTTGTTTTTTTTATTTTCAGCCAACACAGACTTCATGTGCTCTAACCATTGTTTACCAAGCCAGCTAACTGCTCATCTATCTGTTTACCCATTTGTGTGTCCATCTCTTGGCTGCCATCACACTTACCATGTTTCATTGATTTGGAAAGATTATAATGACCTGAAATTCCCCTGGTCATGCTACGGGGAATATTAGTTGGTCCTGGCATGTCTGTGAAGCTGGTTATCTGTCTGATAAGCACATCAATATGGGAGTGTGCCTTTGCAATGGCCAGGAATTATTCCTCCTTCAGACAGTGTTCCCCTGAGAATACAGTAACTTGCAGAGTTTTAAAGTCTGCTGTCCTACAGGGTGCACTTCTTCCCATGAACAAGTTATCTCCACATATCTTCAGGTATTTTCACCTCCAGTTTCTTGCAAAGCCCCACCGCTCACAGTCCAGTTTGCCCATGAGGCTCCTTTCAGCATCATGTTCATAATCCTACATTTACCTTCCAAACCATCCCCTGACAAAAAATTAAGCCCAACTCTTTAGAGATGTTTTCCCCTTGCTTTAAATGGTGATTCCCCACAATTTGGAAGCAAAAGAGAAAGAAAATATGAAGAGCAAAGCTGAAGCCAGGCAGCTCACAGAAGACAGGAAGAGCATCAGGCATTGTGATGGGTGAACTTCAAATAACATAACAGCAATGCTGAAACACTTGCTGGTGAGCTGGTTGAAATCTCTAGATAAAAATGTTCTAATCCAAACCAGCTTTTCAGAAATACTTGTCCCAAATATGCAGTTCTTAGACACAACATGGTTTTGGGTTTCACTCAACCACTCCACTGCCTCATGCTTTTGCCGTTATTCTGCCTCCATCCTCCTAGAAATGCTCCCGGTATTATCTGATTTAGAGATCAAATAATGGCATTCAGTCCAGTTCTTCATTCTGTTGGTCCATCTTCAAGCAGTAATCCTTGGAGAATATAAAATGGAAGTCCCTAGGATATGGAGAAGAGGTGGGACAAGAGAGTCAAACATATTGACTACGGAGAAATGATTAGTGGCTCCAGTTCATTTAGCTGGGTCATATTCCCAGTCCTTGCTTTGGGGTTTGGTTCCATCACTGAACTTTCCTGGTGGGAATCCTCCAGGAAAGTAAACTTGAAAGCCACGTGAAAGCACAAAAGAAACAGTAGACATTTATCACACTGGGAATTGCTTTGGAGATACGAGTTAGAAAAAATAGGAGAAAAATCAGTAATTTAAAATGACAAACCAGCACAGAATGTGATGGTCTCATGGACACTCTAGAATGTCCACTCAGAAAAAGAACATAAACTCATCAAACAGTTTATCTGTCTTTAATATGCTCCAGCTTTTGCCACCCCATCAGTTTTAGCTCCTCACAGATAACTGGTCAAAGAACCTACAATGCACGGAACACCAAATCCCTTGGGAGTGAAAGATGCTTAATTCATCTCCACATGTTGTCTTGTTTCATTGGCATTTGTGGAGAAAGTCGGCTGAGGGCTTCTTGGCATTTTCGTTCCTTGTTTGTGGGCAGCATTGGAAGGGCACAGAGGAATATTTTCTGTTGCTGTTGTGGAACAGAGCACGAATGAAAGCCCTGGTTCAATCTGGTATCTCTATTCAGGACAATGCTTGAGCACATAAGACTATTCTTATTTAAAATACCACTTAACTTTAAACATGTGCTCAAGTGTTTTCCTGAATCACGGCTGGAGTGGATGAGATAATACTTTTCCTTTATTTTGGGGTGGGGGCTTGGGTGCTTTTCATATAAGTCTAGAGCTTGAAACAGGGGAGGGAGTGAGGGAAGTAAGGAAAGAAAGAATGAAAGAAAGAACAAACAAACACACAAGGAAAATGATCTACCAGCCAAAACCACAGGGATGATTCAGAAAACAACTGTGTGTTCTATTAAAGCAGATGGAGAATTGAATAAGGATTACAAACAAAACCTATGTTATTCATTAGCAATAACAGGAGACTATAGAGAACAGCAGTGTAGTGACCAACCTCTTTGAACTCCTGGATCTGGGTTTGTTCAAACATAGAGAAAACATTGGAACCACCTTCTATCTTCTTCTTTGCCTTTTTGGGAGCCTGTAATACAAATAAGAAGATCAAATACATATTCCTTTGTCTGTTAAGCATGCATGAAAACAAATTACATCTTCAACAGAGGTAAAAAAATACACAGTCAAGTAATACAAGAGGATTGTGCTTTGTTATTACAAGGTTTTAAACCCAATCTTATAGACAGATAGATTTAGATATATATATAGGATTGAATATATATATTCTTATATATGGGATAAAAATTGCTGCCTTATTAACAGATTGAGGCTTTTTGCCACTCCCTGCTGTGTCCTGGAGCCTGACAGCTCAGATAAACAAGGACAGTTTGTCACTGTCCTGCCTTAAGAAAGGTGAGAGACCCAAAGTGTGACTCAGCATCCTGCCTGCTGCATTGCTTGTTCCCCCAGGAGCTGCCTGTTCCTTGGGCAAGGTCACCTCCACCTCAAAGGATCACAGACCATTTCACACGGGGACCACTCCCCTTCCACACTGGCTCTGCAGACTCAGGAGTGATATCACTTGGTGTGGAGTGGTGTCACTTGGAGATATGAGGTAGAATTCCCAGCCTGCTGTTCTCAAGAAATTCCAGAATTCAGGCAAGTGCCTACAAGGATTCCTTCTGCCCAGTTCCCATGCTGGGACCGGCAGCCAGACTCCAAACAAGGCCCTGCATGAAGACTCAGCTCAGGAACTATAAAGGGAAGTTATATCATTTCCTACTCACACAGAACTGTTTAGAAATCTGCTTGGTCTGGAGCAGCACTGACAGAACTGATTAATCCTTCCCAAGCAGGAACACCTTCTACTCTTGAAATCTCTGTTCCTGCACCAACTTATGGCACTACAGTGCAGTACCTTACCAGACCATGTTATTTTAATATTCAAGATAGTCATCTTAAATGAAAGGGCAGGACTGCTTTTATCACCATTCTTGAGTCTGGAGGCTGAGACGGAGAAAGATTGGGGAAGGAGCTACAATGATATCTAAGAATCTAATGCTCACTAAAAATCAGTCAGAACTAGACTTCATTAAATATCTTTGAATAAGGGCCCAACCAGCTTGCCTAAGACAATACAGTTCTTTTTCTGCAGTAAAGAATAAAATCTGTGATTCCAAAGGATTACAGAAGTGTTTTAACCACAGCGTTATCCTTACTTGGGGCAGGATAATGAGCTGCATCGTCTTTTGAGTTCCCTTCCAGACAGATTACTTTTTTCTTTATCATTTTTACTTTTAAACTTCATTATCATAGTCCCACCTGGTTCTCGTGTCACACAAAATTAGTCTTACTTAGTTTGGGCTATTCTGCATGAAACAGAAGGCAACTTCTACTGTCTCCTTTCATCAAAATAAAAAAGCCTGTGAAAGTTCAAATTCAATACTGATTTCAAATATCCTGAGGAGCAGAGCAGCTCAAGGAAATATTCCCACTTGACTCTGTTTGAAGCATACATTGTCTGATCAATTTAATTTGCCAGGCAGATTTCTGCACTCAGCCACCCTGGTTTAGATCCCAGGATATGGAAGGGGGGAAATTAGGGCAATGTTAGACACTCTCCCACATACCCACACTCCAGACCTGTCAAGCTCCTATCAGCTAATTCAAAGAACTAAAATTTGGAAATAGGAATGGAAATTAAGTGAAAAATATACTTGTAATGAGGATAAAAACAAGGATAGAATGCCACCACAGGCATGGAAAAACGAAGTTAATAAGTGGAATGTTTAATGAATGTAGAAATATTGATTTTGGAATAAACAGATTCCCTCCTCCTCCTACACATGAAATAAGTGTTATTTTGAGCAGTAATGGGCAATCTTCCACATAACGTGAGGTGCCTGGTGGAGGCTTTCAACACTTCCAGATAGAATGGAAATATTCAGAACAATCCTACGTATTTGCATGTATTTGTTCCCTGAGGTAAAGGGAAAGCAGATGTTACCCAGGGAGAGCACTGCCAGCTGTGGGGGGCTGACCACAGGGTTTGAGGCTTTGGCGGGCTCAGGTGGGGCGGTGGGACTGGTCCTGCTGGGCTCCTGGAGCTGCTCCTTCTGGAGACAAAACAGGCTTTGCCCTCCTTGTGGTCTGTTCTGCTGTGGCCAAACAGCATCCACGTTCAGCCTGATAAATATTCCCTGTGCTAGCAAACCATCTGCATTTTATAAGCTATCACCACAACCACGGGCAGTGGGGTCCAGCTCCTTCAAATGCCAGGCACTGGCAATTCCTCCATTATTCCTCAGTTTATTGGGTTCTCTGGGCTGTAAGGCTTCAAGCAAGGGCCACAACTGTAAGGAAGGATCAGATAAATGCAAAAGCTGCAGCTCAATATCTATTACGAACAAACCAGCAAGTCAAAAACCACCCAAAAAGCTTCTTTACATTAGTGAAAGCAAAGAAGATTGAAAAGTGATTATATAGGAAACAATTACTGTAGTATCATAGAGTCATAGAATGGGTTGGGTTGGAAGGGACCCTAAAGATCATCTACTTCCAGCCTAGAAGAAGTACTAGAAAAAATCATCCTAACATGTTTGTCCACTGTTACTCTCTGGGGTTTGTGGTCTCCAGGGATGACAGAGGGGATCAGTGCCCATGTTGTTCAATCAATCTTTAGTTTTTGTGCCAAAGGTGTGGGTATAGATCCTATTTATGACCTGCTCACTTGTGGAGGGGGATGAGACCACCAACACATTTCACAGAGGCCCATGAAGAGCTGCCATCTGGGGTTGGCCTTCCATCACCAGGTTCAAGCTATGGCTTTTATCATCCAGCATACAAACCATCTTGGATTACCAGTTCCCAGTACTGGGAATGCAGCTTACCTGCCCTAAAAGGCCAGGAAATTCATAATCACAGAAAAAACTGCACCCCAATTTTGCACAAGTTGTGGGCAGGCGGGTGCTATGAGGAGGAAGGCTGAGAGAGAAGTAGGTGGAGCAGGAACAGAACAGAGTACATTGTCTTTCTGGTGGGTAACTTGAATTAAAAGACAGCTCTAAGAGAACAGAAATAGGTCTGTGTTACAGAAAAGAACAACTCTGAGAATAGAATAGTTCTGTACTGCTGTTTGACAATTCCAGACACTCCGGAATTTTTTAACAAACACAATCAGGATTCTGACTCCAGAGTATCTCTCTGAAAGAATGGCATATTAAAAGGAACATCACAGAACTAAGCAAACATGTGGCTTCTAAACTGTCAAGGATTTAGTAGATGACCCACAGAGGAGAAAGTGGGTGACTGACACATCACTTCTGCCTGCCTTGATTTCCCCACTCTTGAAACCAAAGTGTGCCAGGCTGCACTTTGCAAAGATAGAGCAGCTCTCATTGCAACATGTGCCGTGAGACTGACATACAAAACGTGCCAGATGAGAAACTGAAGAGCTGAGGGTCCCCTGGGCTCGGATTCCGAGGCCTCAATAGCACAGCAGTGGGAAGAATGTTGCAACAACTGAACAAGCCTATTAATATTCCTGCCTGAGTGTATTAATCATCCCATTGTGAAGAAAACAACACTTCACTTTAGAGGAGAAACCACAGGCTTGTCGCGTATCACTCATTTGTCTTACCAGGGTTAGCACTCTTTCAATTAGTCTGGATTTTAAAGGGTCTTTTTTCTGCTGTTTTGTTTGGTTGGTTTTGGTTCGTTTTAGAAGTTTTAAATGAAGAAATGGAGCCATACCAAAATCTGGTCCCAAGAAAAGTGTTGTACCAGGCATTTGCTTTGAGCTCAGTTTCCCTCACTGAGGTTCTTTATACTTCTCCTCCCTGGCAGTGTCAGGGAGCCCGAAAGAACAAGGGTGTGCAGGGACACAGGCAGAGACAATGGGTGTGCATGGCCTTTGCCTCTCTGGATATAAGAATAGGGATCCATTTTCATATGCTGCAAAGGTGGGGGGGGGATGGGGAGCGGGATTTTCAAGTGAATCAGAGGGAAGAAACCTGATTTCAGGGTGACCTAGAAGAAAAGGGGGCGGGGAATCAGTTTCTGTCTCTACATACAAAGGAGGAAGGAGATGAAAATACCTTGTTCTTACTTCAGAACATGAGGCATTGTTTGCCCTGATAAATTCATAAAAGGCCGGTGCTAGAGCAGATCCATGACAGTGGATTACTGCAGAGCTTTATCATCTCCACCCCTCAGTGTGCAGTGCAGAAAACCCAGAAAAATATGGAAAACCAGGCAAGCTGCTGCAGGGTGAACAAGGTCCCTCGGTGCCTGCTCAGGGGCACACTTGTACCCTTCAGTGAGTAGGAAGTAACCAACCTCCACTTGGCATTTCCTGCAGCACAGAGATGTCTCCACAGGCAGTCAGGAGAGACGGGCAGCACTCTGCCACAAGCCACCACTTTGGTTTGGTTTGGTTTGGTTTGGTTTGGTTTGGTTTGGTTTGGTGAGGTCACTTCCTTCTTTGGTCCACCATGCTCTAAGCCCCTCAGAAAATACTCTTAATAATTAAAGATGACACAGTGTGGTGTTCCTGACAGCGAAGTCAAAAACACAAGCAGAAACACTTCCCTACTCAGCCACTTATTGCATCTTGTTCTAATTTTTCTACCAGAGACAACCTCAATGGAAAAGTGGGGAGAGAGCCCTGCAGAGAGAATCAGCAGTGGACACTGTTAAGAGCCTGATTCTGTTGCCTTGTACCCATAAGTGTTTATTCAGTCCAGGACAAAGTAGACATAAGATACCACCAGGTTTTTACTGTTTCACATTTTGTGCTTCCTTCCTCTGCAGCTACATCTACAACTACAGAAAAGACAGAATCATCCATCATTTTGCTCAAACTCTGTCCCCTGCTGTGATCCACTGTATGATGTTAACTCTCAGCTACTATTACTTTTTCATCCATCACACTCTCTCCTTGTTTTTCATCCACTCTGGGATCTCGGTGCTGACACTTCCTGTCTTCGAATTTTGGTTATCATCAAATACAGCTTCTGAATCAGAAGTTACATCTCAGGCCTGGACAATGGATTGCTGCAGCACGGGATAGGATATTTGTTGATTTTTGTCTCACAAGTTTGTTCTGCTGAGATAATTTACACTGCATCTGCACCAAACATGCCAGCTATGGAGCAGCCACCGTTTTTTAGTGTGGTTTAGGTCCTTTCCATGGCAGGTGAGCAGCACAAGGCCAACCCAAGTGCGTGCCTTTGAGGGAACAGTCTAGAGGAGTAAGCAACACAAACTGCTCTAAGGGCACAATTTGCATTTCAAACAGGCACCAGCCTCATATCATTCAAATAAACCCCACGTTATCAGAACTGAGAAACAGAAGATCTTTTTATTACCTACTCCGCAGTCACAAACAGATCCCTCCCTTCTCATCCTCACTCCATTTTGTGTGTAGTCCCAGCCTGCACACACCCACAAGACACACCTTTGATCCCTGTTAGATACAAAAATCTGTTGGACTGCAGCCTCCCTGCTTCACACTCCCGGACACTAAAGCGTTCTCCTCCACCCCGCAGAAACCCCTTCCCAGTCACAGCCTCCTTCTTCTCCTGCAGACACGCAGAGGGAAGGCATTGTCTCCCCAGACCTATCCCGGAGCAGCAGATAACCTCTCCAGCCTCTCCAGCCTCTCCAGCCGCAGACTCCTCCACCTCGATGACCCAAAATTCAACAGCTGCTTTTCCCACCCGACAAATTTTCTTCTCCTTCATGTGAACAGATGAGCAGTCCCTGTCTGCACACACAGGGCTCTCACACACACGGACACACACAGGGACACACACAGGGACACACAGGGACACACATGGACACACACATGGACACACACNACAGGGACACACATGGGGACACACGCGGACACTTGGTTTGGTTTGGGGACACACACAGGCACACACACACGGACACACACACGGACACACACATGGACACACACACAGACACACACAGGTACACACAGGCACACACACGTGGACACACACAGGGACACACACAGGTACACACAGNACACAGACACACACAGGTACACACAGGCACACACACGTGGACACACACAGGCACACACATGTGGACACACACAGGGACACACACATGGACACACACATGGACACGCATATGGACATGCACACGGACACACACATGGACACACACGAACAAGTCAGCAGTCCCACAGACAGCCCCATTTCAGCTGGTGGGGTCAGTCAGCATGGCTGTGCTGTGGTCAGTGCCTGTCTCAGTCCAGGTGGCACATTCCAGCTTGCAGAGCACATTGGATCAGAATGCAGGCTATTTTTGGGCACATAGTTCCCCTCAGCATACAGAATGTGCTACGAGGTGTCACTCGAACTGAACAAACACGGGAATGTTTGGGGAATAAGAAAAAGGCTTCCCTCTCCTTCCCTGTGCCTCTGCCCTTCCTTCTCCCATCAGCACAGAGCATGCGGGGAGACATCACAGACCCAACTTGTCTGAAATTCCCTGGAATAAACGGAGAGCCGTAGACAGTTCTCAGAACTCCATTCCACAGCACTTGTGTGGTCTGCTCTTGTTAGAAAAATTATCTCCCTGAACCCTGCCTCTCTCACTCTCATCAGCCCTGGATGTCAGAGCCTAGTAGCACTGGCTGACTTGTAATTATTTTTTACTATGCTGCTTTGTCTGCACTAATCCTTTGAAAGTAGCTTTACTGCACATCTGAAATATTATGATGCTATAAAACCTCTGTAATATTTATAAATCCCTTAAGACATCATAAAGAGAGAAAAAAACCTCCCCACAGAGTTCATCTAGCATAATTACATATACATTTCCCTCTGATTAATAAAAAATGATCACTTCCTTATGTAAAGATATTCTTCAGCTTTCTCTCATTAAGGCTATTTTTTTCTTTCCATTTTAAATCTGTTTCATGTGTCCCTGTATAGTAAGGTACCTCAGAAGGAATTTTCCCAAAACAAAAGGCACAATGAAAAGAACCACCACAGAGGATCGTCAGTTGAGCCGGGAGCGAGGAGACAGACGAGTCTCTCACTATATTTTCACGTCTCCTAACTTAAGCATTTCATCACAGAATGTCCTGGAATATCTTCAAACACCAATGAGTGTTGGTGTGTCATTGAACTAAACAGGCAGGGAAAAAACTGATAAATGAAATTTTGGAGAAATAAAAAGAGGAGAAAAAAGAAAAGCTAAGACCCAGCACTTGCTCCCCACCCCACACGCTGATTAAAGGGAAACCTGTAAATCCACAACTGGAGAGGCATAATCAGCACAAGGCACTGCTCCCTTCTGAAACACTGCAGAGGAACATGATTAGTGTGAAAACACTGACACTGGGCTTGCACTGGCTGAAACTGGAACCTGTTTTGTGCATGGATTTTAGAAATGCCATTGAATGTGGTTTTGCCCTGCTCAGAACAGCACGTGGATCACATTCATCACCTGCTTAAATGGGATCAAGTTTGAACTAAGCTTTGAGAAAGCTTTTCATATACAACTCCCTCTCTGGTGTTCTCCACAATCAAATATTCCATAGCCCCAGGGAGCCGCTGGGCAGCACTGCTCTCAGAGAGCCTGAAAAGAACCTGCAAAAAGGAGCAAAATGAACACAGAGAAAATCACCTGCTAATTTTTTTCTAATATTGTTGTAGTCATTCCTCTGAATTTGCAGGAGATAAAGATCTGCCCAGTCTGCCCACGGTTCCTTAGCAGGAGGTCTTTGCTCCATGGGATCACATCAAGTGGCTGTCGGGGTCCCAGAGCTAAAAGCCAACAGCGAGCAGGGCAAAGACAAGACACAGACATTTCTGCAGTGCTTCCTACTTCTCCCCACAGGCACAAGAGCAACACAGTCACAGTTCCAGAGCTGCCCCTTTCCCTCAGTCCCCATCACACCACAGCAGACCTTAATTCTGCCTCGCACCAGCCGTGCCAGGCTTTGCTGCCCTGGTGTGTGGGTCTGGGACAGAGCTGCACAAGCTCTTCCTTTCAGCACGTTCATCTGCGTTCTCTGCCTTCCTCCTTTGTTAAATACATGCAGAGGAGTCCTCGGGAGTTCCCAGCTCACTCTGTGGGGTATATCTGCAATTCTGGATGTGATGCCAAGACGAGATTTCATGGGATGCAGTGTGATCATTCCGGCTCTGTTTGAATCATTAGAGTCAGAAAGAAATACAGAAATAAACAGACATGGGGAAGGATCAAACCTACCATGGTGCTCCTGCTCCTTCCACCCCTTCTCTGCCAACCAGTCAGCCAGCAAACATAATGCCAATTGTCTCTTTATATAGTGTCACCAAGGAATAAAAATATGCCTGCTCCAAGTTTAGACAATAGATGTAAGGTTGGAAAAGTGCAGTAATTGGATCCCAATACCATTCCAAGCATCTGTTCCATGCACAGCTTTTGCTTTCACAGAAATAATACAGCAGATAAGTAGAGGAGGCAGTTGGGATACAACTGTACAGCACTCACAGCAAGCTCAAGCTGAAGGGGTTTTCCCATGTGCTGCTAAATAATGAACACAGGGCACGCACTGGAAGATTTTAAGTGGACATGGCATCCTGAAAAAGCAGGAAGGGAAACACACTCCTTGAGAAAACGCTGGGGAAACCAGCAATAAAGCCTGGCCACTTCAGTAGCTCCAGAGCCTGGTGCAGGCATTCAGAGCTCCGGCAAAATGTCTGAGGCTCTGCAGAGGTGCATCTATACCTGGGGGTGGAAAAGCACCGCTCTGCAGATGGCAATAAAGTGACTCAGATCAGGTCTCTTTTCCCTGAATCTTGGGGCCATTATCCCACGATATGGCAAACTGGTGGAGAGTCACGGACTTCAAAGCATGACAAAAGAGCCATGTGGTCATGAATGTGGCAGTGGGAGCAGGAGGAAACAGGAGGCAGCGTAGGAGCCACAAGGGCTGTGTCTCCCAGGGAATGCTCACAGACATTAATACACATTCCATTGGATTGGAATTACTGCAGTGGGCCAAAACATTAACCAGTATGAAATTGCATAATTCCACTGACATGAAATCATGGTTCCTAAAGGTCTGGTCTGTGTCCCTGAGAGTATCTATACAGGAATATCAGAGCAGTAAATACAGCAGAAACAGTAGGATTTCAGGAACCTGCATCTGAAATTCTTGTCTCCATCAGTCACCCCAACCTTGAGTCACAGCAGTGCTTAACCAATTAACTGAACTTTGAGACAGATGTGCATTTAAGTTTCTGGTTGAACAAGGACCTTGTTCTTTCTCCAGGTCCAGCCCCTCGCGGTGCTGTCATCTCTAATCTTAGATCTCACTGCGTGCTCTTCAGGGCAAGGACTGCTTTAGCTGTTGCGGGGCACCTCAAACACCTACAGGGATAATTAAGTAATAAATAGGTATAATACAGCTCATCTGGCTTTAGTGAAATTGCCGTGGATGCACGTTGGAAGTTAGCCTGGTGTTCATCGTTCTGACTTACTGACATTATACCAATCCCCAGTGTAACAGAGCATAAAGATAAATCCCTCAGTCCCTCTGCCTGCAGGCGCCTGCTGGAGAGCAACCCCAGGTTTGTGTCCTAGGCTGGGTCTGGAAACCTGAAAAACTCCGAGTGAGGTTTCTGAGGAAAATCCTACACAATTCCCAAGGTTCATTGTGATAAAGTTGTATCATGTTCACTGGGCTAGATCCTGATTCATCAAAGCTGCTAAGCATCCACTTAACTTTTAGGGAGGAATAGTCCCACTGAAATCCATGGAACAGCTCACAAACCTTCATGTGAGAATCCGGTCACTCGTTCTGCAGGATCAGTGCCCTAATCCCAACAACACAGACAAATGAGCAGCAACTTTGTCACCGAGTCCACTGGACCTGGGATTCCATCCTGTGAATTTTGTGTCCTTTCTTGGAAGAATCCTTATCCTTCCACCCAGCCATTTCATGGTTTTGTCCCAGCAGCTCTGTTAACAGACCTTTGTATTGTTTTGTTGGGAGTTTTGTTTTCTCTTATCTAATATACCATCAATCATCATTATTATTATCAATTTGCTCCTTAGTCTTGTAGCTTGATCTGCAGGCATTTTCCAATAGTGCCTGTATTTTCTGCATTGATCTTTATCTTTTCACAGAATTTCTATATTAAATGAATCCTTCCAAGCTGTTTTTAAATGACATGACACGTTAGGATAAAACCCACACGGTGCTGTGTGTTTGTAAAGCACATGTCCTGAGAGACCAGAACCCTCTCTGCTTAGTCTGTGAAACAAATCCACAGAGGAATTAAGGGAGACATACATCTTGGCTTTAAAGGTCTGCTTGCTTCTGCAACTGCCTCCAAATTATAGAAAGGCTCCAGACTGGAGAGGGGAGGGAGAGAAGGGGGGAATAACATACGGACTGAAAAAGAAAGGTTTGAATTTAATTGCCCTAAAAATTTCAATCATTCAATCTGGTAATTAGAGAGCTGGCTGATTCAGAAAGCAATTTCATTTGGAAAAAAAAAAAAAAGAGCCCAACAAGATAATTGATGCTAAGTGAATATTTTACCTGAAATATTAAATACCAAACTTAAGTCTGCCTCCAGGGCCCTTTCTCCTACCCCTTTTTGATCTGTCTTTCTACTTCTTTGTATTTTCCTCTCACATGACTCAACAGAACAGGACACTCCTTCAGAGAATCAGATTGTCACAGGGACAGGTTTATTTGAACTCTCTGTTCTGGGAAGGAGACAACATAATGATTTATTAGTAAAGAAAATAATAATAGGAAGTCTCCTGAGATGTAGCCTGGCTGCAAATCTCAGTGAGATTTTCCAGTGTTGAGTCTCTGTCTGACCATGAGCACAGTCGGATGTCCTACCAAGGGGAATGGTTTTCTTTATGAGCTGATCAAGTACGGGGTAACAGCTTTCGTTGTCAACATAACAAGGATTAGCAGAATGTTTCATGTTTAATTCTGGACTCTCTGATGCCACGAAATGATACTTCAAGGTAGAGCTCTGCAGTCCTGCAGAGCACTGTGGGTGTCAGTGTCACAGGGGTCTGATTGCACAGGTCTCTTGGCAGGATGGAGAGCAGAGCTGGTTTATTGCACACTGCTCAGGAGAGGTAACTGCTCATTCTCTAATATTTAATGGCCTAATGAACAAGGGCAGCATCCCATACACACCTTAAAGGAATGTTGTGTACCTGGAAATTAGGTAGATAATAATTTATGCTACATTTATAGATGGAGAAATGATAAAGAAAATGCACATGACACATTGGATTCTGGTTTCCTGTGCTGTTCTAAGTGCTCACCTGTGCACCATTTTCACACAAAATGTTACACTTTATTCCTGTTAGTAACATTAATCTTAAAAGACCTTTTTAAGTGACATTCCACATCTCTTACTGCTCAGGAAGCCCACATCAAATGTATTCAGGTGCATTTGCAATTTCCATCTTTGAGACTGATCATGACAATGTTTCTGATCTGTACAATATTCACGATCTAAAAGGGCAGATGACAGGTCTCCGGGACAATCCTTGCGGGGAGATGGGATGCCAGATGCGGTGCCAAATGAAATGTGGCCTTTTTTTGCAGCCAGAAAAAAATCCACTGATGCCGAATATGTTACGTAGGAAATGGATAGGAAGAACTTCTGTAAGTGTTGGGGCTATTGCAGGCCACGTTTTGAGACCAACTTCACACCACAACATGACTCTGCCCCTGCCCACAGAAAGTTTTCTGGCCTGCCTTTGAGTGGATGCCCTCAAAAGAAGACAAGTGGCAGTTAATCAGGTTTGGGAGCATCCTGCCCATAGGTGGGAACAATCCCCTCATCTTTAGGAGAGCTGCATTCCAGCCTTCACACCAAAGGACTCCACTTTCTGTGCAAGTCCCAGAGCTGAGCAAACTCTGGGTCAGGAGTATAAACCAAGGTACTAAAGGGAGAACATGAGCTAATTCCAGCAAAGCCACCAGACAGAACTACCAAGATAAGGTGGATTTCAAGCCCTCCAGAGAAAATTAGCAACTTGCCTTGAACCACCCACTTTTCATTAATCACCTTAAATGTATCAGGAGCTCCCATTCTTTTCAGAGCCATGATGATGCTCTTTTCTTTTCTCTGTACAGTTGTTCTCTCAGCAGCTGATTAAATTCTTCATACAGAGGACAGGTTACCCAGTGCTGCTCAGAAAGTCTAGTCTCAATACTGTATTTTGGAGCCTGGCAACAAGGCAAATCTCAGGCAAGTGAGTCTTATGTTCACCATGTACGAAGCTCCTGCAGAACAGGTACAGAAGAGGAGCTATTACAGATACCTCTGCAGAATTTTAAATAAATTAAACAGTGCAAATCCCACTGTGAATCTCCTCTGTCTGTTGAGCAGAGACACAAACACCGTTTTGGAAACAGCCAGGGCTGCTGTAACTGTTAATTAAGTTCTGTGCATTTGTTGTTCAGGACACTGAATGCAAACCCCCTTCTGTGAGCTCCCCCTCCCTCTCTGAGAATTCATAGCCACTATCTAATCTGACAAAAACTGTGTACTCTTTTATACTTGGAGGTCACTTTATGTTACTTACAGTGTGTTGCATTATGTCAAAAGGCATAACACAACATAATGAAAAGCAGACTAATATAACTCAACCTGACATCAATGACATAATATGATGTGGCTACTGAGAAATGTACTGTTGTCATTGTTTTGTGTTTTCATCTGATACCTACTTGCCATTCCAGCGTGGGGCATTTGTTGCAGAATTTGGAGAAGGTGGTTATGGACTGAGCACGCCTGATTCTGCTGTGGCTCCCCAAATTTTTGCACTGAGATCGCTTGGTTGGATTTGCTGGGTGTTCCTCCTGATTTACTCTAGCAAGGATCAGGCTCTAAAAAAATCATCACATAAAGAGCAATTACATTAGGAAAGCCATCAAGTTGGAAAACGCGGCTCCTGGGAGTACGGAAACGACAACGCTGTTACAGCCCTGTAACCTTAGCTCGGCCCTCCTGGGCAGTAAAGGAGCCTGCACTATTTTTCCTGCAGGATGTCATTTCATTTTGTAGAACTGTGTAGCAAAGCAGCTGTTCAATATTTCTCTTAACTTCTTCACATAGTCTGTGGTCCCATATCTCATTTGCTGCACATCAAACAAATCCTTTTGTGGCTTAGGTACTTTTCTTCTTCCTGTTTTTATTTGCTATTGTATTGTTCTAATTACCACAGTAGATGTGTATTTCAAAACCAAGGCTGAATCTGTCTTCCCAACGCACCCACAAGGTTGAAACACACTGTGATTCTTCCCTTGTTCCACAGACAGGGAGCAGAAGCACAGAATTGCATCTATAGGCCCAATGGGAAGTCTGTCCTAGACAAGGCTAGAGTACAAGGCAGCAAAATCCCAGCCTTTTGCATTAATTCTTTATTTTTTATTCCCTAGCTACTTTATCCTGCCCAGACCCTCAGTGGAAAAAGCAGGTATGAGCCTTATTTGTGAGAGCCTTGGGCAACAACAAGTGAAAATGGATTGTTCTGGCCATGTCATGAATCCATCCAGCAGAACCAAAACAGGAGACCCAACAGTAACCAAATAATTGAGATGTTGGATTATAATGAAATCCACTGTAATTTCCAGTAGGGTTTTACAGAAAAATCCATCAAAACAAACATCTCTAGCCTCTTCTCCCCTCTAACACAGGCCATAGCATTTTGTGTATCAATTATTGTAACAAGCCCATGTCTTCTGGTTGAGCTAGAACATACTTTTAAGCATTGCTGTTGTGGTTATTATTATCTTATGTTGATGGTGCTTGGCCAAGCCAACTGAAGCCATGGCTTTCTCAGTGACAGAATTCAGCCCCCAGTGACTCTGAGCCAGGATGGTCAGTGGACTCACCCTCATGTTCCACACTCCAGCACTACCACATCGTGCTGCTGGTCATTCCAGGGGTGGCATCTCCTCATGAACTGTTTGGGAGGCCTTGGAAGCAGTGGGACAGATCACAACCTTATTGCTGCAAGATAGGATTTGATGAGAATGTAGTCAGTTTCTGCTGGCAAAGCCTGTTCTTCCTGGCAGCAAGAAACTCTGCTGAGAAGTTTGGGTTTAGCAAAGCAGAAGTCAGGAATGGAGGGAGGTTAAAGGAGAGAGAAAGAGCTCTGGGAAAGCAGGTGAGGTTTAGACATCTGCCAACATTCTGGCCAGGTATCCCCACAGAAAGGCTACATTCACTTAAAACTTTCAAAGAATGAAGGAACAAGCCCACCACTTGAAAAATGGTTCTCCCTGCCGGAAATTTTGCCTGAATGTTTCTGTCTTTTATTTAGCTTTTGGTGGGGTGATGCCTTAGGTTTTAACTTTTATATTTTTCAAATCCTGTACTGCCCATTGTGTAACCCTGAAGTTTCGTGTGCCCTGGGAGCTGCTGTTCTCTCGTGCTGGTCAGACATAACAAACCTCTCTGGGTTTGTTCTCCAAGGACACCTCGATTGTCCCAGGCCCCAAAATGTGTAAACTAAAAGCCTCTGAAGAGGAGGGGCAAACTTGGGGTAATTACATCATTAACTGAAGTTATAATTGGAGAATTAACTCTGATATGCAAATGGACCAAACTTATAAAAGTTTGAAGAACCCGTGACCCAGGGCCCATCTTGGGTGGAGGCTTTTGACTGCCCAGGGTGTACCTTTGAAGGCCCTTCAAATAAATACCTACTTTTACTCTCTTATTTTCGTCTAGCCTCCATTTTTAGGTGGCCACCTCAGGGCATCAGGGTCTACTATGCCATTTTCTGTTAGGATGAGATCTTATTTTCTAAGTTAATCTGCTGCATTTGTAATTTCTGTCTGGATCCAAACACACATGCATAATTTCTGCGAATGTTTAGAATAGGGCATGGAGCTTCCTAGAATTTCAGGGTGAGCAATTGGAATTCTTCACCTGAATTCTAACAATGTAAGGTTCTACCTCCTCTGAAAAAAATTCAGCATAGCAAAATCCAACTTTGTTTACAGAAAATAATATCTGAATATTGACCCAGTGGCTAAATTCATGCCAGGTGTTTGTGGTTTAATTGCAGATGAGTCTCAGAGTATGTCGGTTCACATCACACTGAGATTTGGAGCCAGTGATGCTCCATTACAGGTTACAGCACACACACACAGAGTGGAATAGGACACAGGCAGCAGTACCACCTCAGAGCACAGCACTGATTTTAGGCTACACCATCCATAAGAGCACTAGAAAAAGGACTGCCAAATGAGGGACAATTCAAGAATTTAAATGCAGTAGAATGCCAGCTGAAATAGTCACTCTGGAAATTATGGGTATAGTAGCTTGGCATTGCTTTGCAGATGTTGAATGTAGAACTTGGTAATATCCCTCCAGCACAGTAGCTGTAAATCCAGGAGCCACTAAGGCATTTAACAACTCTTTGTAAATGTCACAAGTTCCTAATTCAATCCTTTGGCACTCTTCTAAAAAATTGTAATGGGGGAATCGTCACATGGCATAGTAACAAACTCCGCTGTTCGTGCTAATGAAACAGGCCACACTCCTAAGCTTGGCTTAAAATCATGAAAAAGAGCACAGCACGTAAGAGCACGTAAGAAAGGTGTCATATTCTGACCTCGCAAACATCAGCATAAACCCATTGTCACCTCTTAGAAAAAGTGGGATTATTTGGGACTGACCATCATGAGAATGAGGACAGAATCTGGACCCTTCTCAGCATTCACAGAGTCATGGGATGGTTTGCGTTGGAAGGGAGCTTTGAAGATCAGCTTGTCCATAGTGCTGGAAGCTGTGGTTCCTCTGCAGTGCAGGAGCTGTAGGTGAAATGTGCAGGAGGGAGGAGTGGAAGTGGAGGCTCAGTTGTCACAGTGGGTGACAGCACATCCTGCTAGTAAGGGACCTCCAGGTGGGACCCAGCCAGTGACCAGCTCTGAGACGAGCTGAGCACCTCCTGTGAAAGTCTTCTGAAAACAGACAGACACATTCACAACTTGCTCCAGCAACTTCAGCCCTCAGACTGGCTCACTGGGGACTTACTGCCTGAGTACTTGGGTGACTGTGGGTAGAACCTACAAATGCGACACCCTAAGCCACGCCTCAGTGTCTTTGCTCCTGCCTTTGCCAGTCTGTGGTAATCCTTACTCTGAGCTGAGACTAATCAAGTTCTTTCAACTTAGGACCCCCCAAGCTATCCTCATTCTGTTGGATGGATTACCCTGTTGTGACATGTCTCGACCTGCTGCTCGACTCAGTTCTCTTGCTAACCCATTTTACATTCCTGGCACTTCAAAACACAGACATTAGTTATGTATGCATGCGAGCCAACCCCAATGTACTCAGAAATGCAACACAAAATCTCCTGGTAGTTTGAAAATACACACTACAGTCACTCAAACAGGAGGAAATGCAAATGCCATGCTCAGACACATTGGCATATTCCCATTTAGTCCATACAAATATCCCCAAAGCAGGAGTCTACCCCCCAAAAGTCATGTTTTAGAGGATACAAGGTTTGAAAAATAGTAATAATTGTAATAATTGCCCCTCAGGTGGGCTTGAGGAACTAGTCTTCTTCCCTTGTCTGTGAAGGAAATACCTTTAACTTGAGCTTTTTGGTTTAAAAGCAATCTGAGCCATGAATCCAACATCCTGGCCATACAGAGACTCCCTAAAGCCCAAAGCCTAAAGCTCAAACCATGAGAACAGACAAAACTGAAATGATCTGGATGCACAGAGGGTTGAACTTTTGTAAGAAACAAACTTGGCCCACATTGTACCTCTCAGTAGAAGTAAAGACCAAAGCTTCTAGAAGCCAAAATCTCTCCTGAAAGGAGGAGCAGCAAACGGGTCAAGGTACATCCTTCGCTAGTGGGTTGCAGGTTGTGGTGACACTGCTCCACAAACCATCTGTTGTCCCCTCTGCAGGGATGGAAGCTGCTCCTTGCTGAGGAGAGCAAGGGCAGGAGGGAAGTGCTGCTGGCTCCTCTCTTCCACCGGAGCCCAGGCAGCTACAGGGTCAGCTGGAGCCGGGTCCCTGCAGAGGGGGGACACTGAGCACACACTCTGTCCTCAAAATAATTTGGGAAAGGCACTTCCATGGTACTGCTCAGCACAGCTGTGGGTGGACATTGTGCACCTCCTCACTGCAAAAGTACAGAGCAAGGCACTGAGGAAAATGTCCTTTGGGAAAGGAAAAATACTTGGAATCTAAACTGGAAGATGCTTACCATGAATAGGTGTGGCTCCCAGCCTAACTTCCACCAACAATTGGAATACAGGTAATAGCAATGACTGCAGAGGTAGGGCCACCACAACTTCTCACAGGGAGCCAAAAACTTAACAAGCTACTCAGAAGACAGCATTAAAGAATAGCCACCTTTTTCTAGTTTTCACTTTTCTTATGGTGAGTAACTCTCCCTCATCAATGACAGGCACTGAACTCATTCTGTATTAAAAGGACAAATGCAAAATAACCCAGGAAATTCTCTGTCTTCACTTCCAGACATAAGGATGCCATTCAGAACTCACAGATCACGTGTATGCATCGATTATTGAGAGCAGAGAAGTAAATAAAGTCCCACAGGCAAGTCTGCTGCGAACTCCTCACCTAAGGTTCTTAAATATGCCAGGCAGAAAGAAACCCAATTTTCATTAACCTCATTAAGCCAGACACTCTTTTGCCTGCTGAGTGCCCACTTCAGTGAGGCAGGTAAATGTACAGTCTGTTTAGACCCTATTTTTATCTCTTGTTTCATGTGTTTCCATACGACCAAGCCCTCTTCACTCATTTAGCCACTACAGCTGTGCCCTTGTGCAGAGACCTACGAGGATAAATGTGGGTTAGTGATGAGAGAGAGGTCTTTTGCATTTTGGTGTTTGTCAGTGTGACATGCAAAGAGTTTCTGTGCAAGGAGGCATCAGTTGCATGTCATCCTGCTTTTGGTATTTATAATTTTATTTTTTATATGAGGAAACAGACAAATATTCAAGGCTAATAGAGGTGCAAAGAAGAACCTTTAGCAAGTCCAGTCATCACTCCACACTTGTTGCCTGCTTCTTCCCAGCAAGCTGACAGATCATGGAAGAAAGGACAAACTCTGGGTATATTACTCCTTACTCCAGTCTTTAGGTCAAGGAATGCGTAATGTATCCTGAGATTTCAGTAGGAGCTCTTGGATATTCAGGGATTTTTTAATCAACTCACTTATCTACTTGACAGAATGTACAATTTGAGTTCCTCGTGTATAAGATAGGATGTCGAGGTGTCCTGCAACGTTAAGTGGTTAAAAAAAATACACCCCAGAGCTCTTCAAGTAGCTCTTTCTCGTTGTAAACCATGCTTGACTTCCTGATTTGTTTGAGGAAAAAGCCACTGAGTGTGTAGACGTCTTTTATCCCTCTTAGCCACAATTCCTTTGAGAAATCCAACAGCGAAGGTGGATACAATTATTGTAAATAATGTTGGATAGAACCCAGAGCAGATGAAGGTGGGAGGATACAGCTCAACAAGAACAGAAGTGGTTTCTAATGAGAGAGGGAATATTTCACTCTCAGCATGGCTGTTATTATGTCCTACACATTAATTCAGCCGACAAGTCTTGAAGTAGCAGAATGAGTTTGTATTCACTGAAGTGGCAGGCACTGGCATGGCTGCCTTCCTTTCTACTCTTACAATTAATACTTCCCTGATTTCTCAGAGAAGAATGTATGAGAGTTAAAACCTGTGAGGCACGAGGCACCTCACAAGGTCTCAAAACTTGCAATATTGCAGCCCAGTCCATTCACAGCAGTACATATTTCACTTTCAGTTTTATTTTGATTTGTTTCTGTACTTTTCCTAGAATTGTGGGACATGATTCACCTTCTTGAAAAATGAGCCCTAATAATTCTATCAGAGACGTGAATTCTTCTGCCCAGGAACACCCATGGTTGGATAGTTTCCTAAACCTTCCCCTACAGTTCTCCTGGAACTGTCCACTTTGCCCTGA
This sequence comes from Edolisoma coerulescens, assembly GCA_013397115.1. Lineage (NCBI taxonomy): Eukaryota > Metazoa > Chordata > Aves > Passeriformes > Campephagidae > Edolisoma > Edolisoma coerulescens. The sequence continues at coordinate 1,110,430 of VWZW01007303.1, read as the reverse complement.
ACTGTCCTTTTTACAGGTGAGCAACCAGCATACGAGCTGGTGTAATGGCTTACCTTAAAATCCAGAGGTTTTTCTCCATCTTTCTCTAAATCCCTGTACCCTCACTGTGCTTTAATTTTCTAGACATTCCTGACTTCTGCCCAGGTGAAGGTCACCAGTCCTTCCGGCCAAAATGTGAGTAAGTTCCTTTTCTCCTTTCCCTGCCAATGTCCTGCAAGAGCTGCAGGGCAGGATTATTGTGCTCTTTATGAGGATCTCTTTTCATGCTGCTTCCCAGAGCTGGAGCTGACAGAAAAGAGAAGGTGGACAGGAAGTGTGAGGGGATTATTTCCAAGCTGACAGAGGTACCCACGAGTAACATCTTTGGTGGTGCCATTCTAAACCCTTCATCTCCATATAAGAACTTTGCATTCCCAAACCTGCTAAAATCCTGAAAGTTTGAAGTGGAATCCTGCTATGGTTAATTTAAGTCAAATACAGCCTGAGTGTTTGGTTCCCTAAAGGATCTAACTATAAATCATATATCCTTGTGACATCTCCCATATCACAAAAATGCCCCACATCCTTTTTCTGTGTATTTTCCTTGTCACTTGCCTTGCACACACATCTGCCTCTCCCTCTCAGGAGCTGGTCCTTGTTCCACAGCTGTGCAGCATCCAGTACAACAGACCCCGAGCCCACAAGCTCATTTCTGGGGTGCTATTGCGAGGCTGATAGAGAAATAACTGCAGCCAGCAGCGAAAGCTGCTTTTAGGGAGCATGTTCCTGAAAAGGAACAAATCCAGGGAAGGGCTGCGTGCCTGCAGTTCCCATTGACTGCAGCTCGGGCTGTGGTAGCTCGGCAGGTCTCAGCATCTCGGAGGATTTACTCTGCAGCATGTTTGCTTTTGCCTCCAGTGTGCAGCGTGAGGAAGGCAGCAGTGTGACTGGAAACCACAGCTCCCAGCCATTTCTCCCTCGGTGTTGAGTGAGAGGCTGAGCGCTTGCAGACCGGCCCTTACCTTTCCCAGGCGGGCGCCGCAGCGGGAGTAAAAACAAAACACGGAGCTGAATTTATTTCTAGCCAGCGGAAATTTCATATTGAGGGTTACAGGCGTCCTGTGCCTCTTAAAAGCAAGTAATAAAATGCTGCTCTCAATTACAAATTGTATTTACATTTTAAACCCCCATATGGTTTGGGGGGGTGGAGGGAGGTTTCAAATGCATTAGCAGCAGCGCTGTGCCATGATTAGTTACAATTTTTGCTCTTTGTAATGAACAATTAATGCCTCCACCTTTTTTTCTCTCTCTTGCAAACTAAGCCTGTGGCTATGCCAGGTATAGTGAGTAAACAAGACACAACTCCTGCCTTGTGTTATGAACCAAAACAGGCTAATGCATGGAGATGACCATCTCTAAAAGGCCTCCTGGAACAGGATTCATAAGCTGAGTATAAATTCGATAACAATTAATTTTTTTTAATGTAACTTCCTGGGCTAAACTTCTCAAAATGTAGGGACATTTAAGAGGAAAATGCAAAATGCATGCAAATGTACACAGTTTCATCCTCCTGTGCTAGGAAAGGCAAATCCCTTCTCCCTGCCCTCAAGCACTGCTGAAGGCAAAGCAGTTCTTGTGTTACACGGTTGCAACAGGACCTGCTAAAGGGTTTTACCCCAATTCTTCTAAGTCCCCATGAAGTACCAAAAGGCCCACAATTAGGTCTCCTTGGAGCCTTCTCCAGGTTGAAAGACTCCAACTCCCTCAACCTTTCCTCATAGCTGAAGTTTTTCAGCCCTCAGAGCATTTTTGTGGCTGGCCTCCTCCAGCAGGTCCCTTCCTGTGCTGGGACCCCAGAGCTGGATGCAGTGCCCCAGGTGGGAATCCACCAGAGCAGAGGAGAGGGGCAGAATCCCCCCCTCACCTGCTGCCCACGCTGGGAAATGAGCCCAGGACTCAGGGCTGCTCTTGATCCCTTCATTCCCAGCCCGGGTTGCCCTGCAGAGCTGGGAGCAGAACTGGGAGCAGAACTGGGAGCAGAACTGGGAGCAGAACTGGGAGGAGAACTGGGAGCAGAGTTGGGAGCAGA